>SSNS01000003.1:6551008-6584940 GCA_006937985.1 Aphyosemion australe | reverse complement strand
CCCCCCCCCCCCCCCCCCCCCAATATTTTCTCATCGGATCTGCACGAATCACGTAGGTCACCCATTTTGGATTCAAAACGGCGAATTTCGCCGAAAGGTGAGGGATTTTCATGTCTGTCCACTGGAACGCAGAGCCGGAGAGCCCCACTCAGTGCTCTAAGCAGTCCAACAAGATCTGATGGAAGCCTCACCAGAATCATTTCCTAAAAATATGTTATTTATAATCCTTAAAAATGCAGCTTCAGTGCCTTCAAGCCTGGAGACTGAAATGGTTGCCATTTTGAGAGAGAAACGATTGAAGCTGCTTATACACAACACTCTCAAGTACTTTAGCACAATAAGGCAAATTCAAAATCGGTCTATAATTACAAATAATATCAGAGTCAAGCCCTGGTATGTTCATTAGCTGTCGCACATCAGCATCCTTAAACAGCATGCTAGAAGCTAGGCTGTTCAAGACAGGGGAGGCCAGAGCGGGAAAGACCTTCTTAAAAAAACAGGCTTGCATAACATCACCTGGAGAGTTTGCAGGCTTTAACCATCCGTGAGACAAGCCTCTCAAACTCAGACAAGGTTATCTATGTGAAAAAGCTTAAAATAGCAGAGCGACGAGGTGGAGCCAGAGGCCGACCGGCAATCTGTGAGTTCTGGAGAATCCCAGAATGTCAGGTGTGCTCTAGGGCCGGTGGACGTGCTCCTCACAGATTCCTACTGAAGGCTCCATGCCGTTGGTACCAGTGACGGGATCTAGGCCTGAGTTTAAAGTCTTAAAGAGAACACACTGGTCACCTGAGGCTGAAGAAATAATATTTGACAAATAATAATGTCTTGCTTTTTTGACAGCCTCATTAGAGCACATCAGCTTCTCTCTGAACCATTCCAAGGAAACGTGGAGTCTATCTTTCCTCCATTTCACTGATTGGCTTAATGAACTGAACTGTATTGGAATGTTTACTATGTGAAGTGCCTTGAGACGACTCTTGTCGTGATTTGGCGCTATAGAAATAAATGGAAATGAACTGAATTACTTTTTCTTTTATTTGTGCCTGATGCGCTCTGCCTCAGCGGAGCTCAAACTTGTGCCGCGGTGACTTCACCTCTACTGCAACACTTCACTACTTTTGTGGTCGGTAGATCCCTTTGATCTGTTTAGGTCAACTCATGAGGTGAAAAAGGAGGAAGCCAGGCAGCAGTCTTTTTGGAGAATTGAGAGGAAATGCAGACAGGACATGAAAATGTTCAAATAAAGAAACAAAACAAAGAGCTTGAAAAGAAAAAGGTAGTCTGCAGCAATACATTGACTCCAACCCCATCTAATAAGCTGGATCTCTGGCATGGCAATATCGAAGATGTCTGTTAGGCAATATGGAGGCCTCCAGTTCATATCATGATGTCATTTGTTTATTGCCAAAGTATAAAAGGAAAGAGTTCTTCATCAGGGGTGCCCAGTACATAGATTGTGATCGACTGGTTGAGCCTAAAGATTGTGTGGATAGATCACATGGCATTAAAAAAGTAGACGTCCATCATTCATCCTCACTATGAAACTTGTCACTTGGTTGATGTGGAGAGCTGCCCTTTCAGACTTCTGACCCTTTCTGACACATAGGTCGCTGTACAGCAGTGCAGTGTTGCCAACTCAGCGACTCTACTGAGTTTTTAGACTCCTAGCAACTCTTTTCTTAAAAAAAAGAGTCGCTAGGAGTCACAACAAATCTAGTGACTTTTTGAGACTCTGACATGGAGCACACAGCTTCCTACTCTTCTCACCAGGCAGCGGTGCTGCTGTGGGCTCCTCTCCCATCCAAGAGCGGTCAGAACAGAGAGTGTTGAGAAAACCCGGCTCCCAGTGTGAAAATTGGTGTCCATCACCACAGACGTGGAAGCAGTGAGGATGATGCTTTCTTTACCATTGCATAATACACAAACATACAGTTTTATGCAAAAATGCTAAACATGACAGAGACAATGGATGTGGCAACGAAAACCTCTTGTTCTTTAAAGGTCGGCTCTTCCGTGAGCGTCTGGAGAACAGTGACCAGTTGTTTGTGCACATAGATGTAAGATGGCTTTCTTGTTTCTAGACCTAGACATATGAATGTAGCCTTCCAGCTACTCCCATCTCAGCTGACCCTAATCTCTGGTGGTTGCCTCTTTTGTATGATTTAGTACTTAAATTGTGCTCCTGGCCTCTTCTACTCCATCAGAAGTGGTATTCACCACAGCATCGTCATTGGTGTGTTGCGCTCCAGAATCCTCCCAGAAAAGGGATCCAGTATCCTCTAGCAGAGGATTTAAAATCTCAAGAAATGAACAACTGGCTGTAAAGGTTGAAAGCCTCAAAAATCTCCATCTGTCACCTCTAGAACTTTAGAACAATGTGTGGGGTTGTGTGTCTCCAAATTAGTGATAAACCAACACTAGCTGATCCTAAAAGGCTTATTTTTGTTTCTGAAGGTGAGTTTTAGCTCATTTCACTGTTCTAATGCAGCAATCCGGAGTTTTCCCCTTTCAGGAATTATGTATGATTTTTCAGAAATCCATAAAAGTGATTGTCTTATTAGTGTGATATAATGTAAGCATTACGGGTTTTATTTGTTTTTTTTGCTAAGCCCGCCCCATGCCCTGTAAAATTCATGCAATAGAAAACTGAGCGGTGACCAGAACTAACCAATAGCATTAGACTACAGCTTACGTCATTGGTATTCACTCCTGGTCCTGGAGAGCCAGTATCCAGCATGTTTTAGTTTTAACTCTGCTTCAACACACCTGATTTCAATCAGCAGGTGATTAACAGGCTTCTGCAGAGCCTGATGAGCTGCTGCACAGCTGATTGGAGTAGAGAAACAAGAAAAACATGCTGGATACCGGCTCCCCAGGACCAGGAGTGAGTACCACTGGCCACGTGGTTCAAATTTAAGGAAGTACCTCGGCTGAAGCAGAGTTGATGAACTTTTCACGGACAAGTAAGTCTTTAAAATATAAATATATGAAAACACAACATGACATGAGAATAATACTTGTAAAACAACGTGTTTTAGCTCTGTTTGTCGGCTACAGAAGCACATTCATAAAGAAGAAACGTGCAGTCGCCATCTTAAATTACTTGTCAGCCACTAGATGGTGTCAGCAGATAAAAGAAATACTCCGGAGAGCTACTTTAATTAGAGCCTCTGGATTACATTTAACCTGTTCTGACCATGTCTGAAATGATAAATATCATAATTTAGTTCTAAGATGCCCAGAATACCCCTTAAGGCAGAAATCTGGAGTTTAATCGCAGAAGTTCACCACCTGGAGGCAGAAAACATGTACTGCACCTTAAGCCCCTCTCCCTGCTTCTGTGATACAGCTGGAAGCAATGCCTCTCATTTGTGAACGCTCAGCTCTACAATTACAATTAGGGCTGCAACTGACAATTATTTTCATACTCGATTAATCTGTCGATTACTTTTACGATTAATCGGTTTTTGTTAATAATTTTATTTAGCCGTTACTTTCACCTATACAAGTTATGAAGAACAAGGGTACTGGTTAGCTGATTTCTTCTTCTACTGCTCCACCGGTAGATTGGTGGCTCATTACTGCCACACACTGGCCGCAAATTTAACAGATTGTAACCGACGTAACAGATTGTGTTAAAAATAGGCTGCTTACAGTAAAACGTGATTATAAAACAACTAATCAATGACTAAATAAGTTGTCAACTATTTTAATTATCGATTATAATTGATTAAATCGATTAGTTGTTTCAGCTCTAATTACAATTATTATTCTCTTGTTACGATGTTCATTCATATCATAGATATATGCATTAAAGACTTACTTGTCCATAACAAATGTCACCAACTCTGCATCTGTCCGACATCCGAGTTGAACGCAGAGATCCTTCCACCAATGAAAGTGGGTCCAAGATAAATTATCCGGCAGTCTTTTTGGTGAGTTCAGTCTTCATGTCTGTGAAGGCGGTTGTAAACAGCTTTAAAATGCTGCTCAGTCTAGTACTTCTGCAAACGTGTACACATGCTCTGTGATTGGCATCTGTACATAAACGGATGTTAATGGCTAATGCCGAGCAGCGGTCATTTCATACAGCTTGGTGCTCTATGGGAGGTGAAGCTGGCTTAGCCAAAAAAAAACAGCACAGGGTCAGACTACCACTTGCATTGATCTGTAGAAAGTCATACATAATTTCCTGAAAGGGGGGAAATGATAGATTTCTGGTTTGAAAGCAGAACGATTCTGGGTTGTTCTGGATGAAACGTTCTGGTACAATTCATGTATTTCCTGTAAGAAGGGACCTGAGGTTCTCAGGATGCTCCTGCGTGTCTCAGTGTGAGTAAATGCAGCGTTTAGTGTGATTAATCATAATTACACTCTCTGCTATCTGCAGCTGATTGACAGTTTAAACGTGGGCATGTTCTACTGCTGTCTGATCCACTGGGTTTCTGGATCATCCTCCTCTGTTTAAAGGTTAAATTCTCTGAGTTGGTTAAAAACATGCCTGAGGAAAAAAGCTGCTGCTTTTTTATATACAGTTCCTCAGATGTGTTAGTTGAGCAGCACAGGATCCTTCTGATGGTGCAGACTTCCCTTTGGATGAATGAAAGCATGTCGCACTACCTTTATTGGATAGTTGGGTTTCAGTTCTTCCTTCAGGTTTTCCCAGAAGCTGAAACAGGAAACACTTTGATGCTGCTTGTAAAAACATCAGGAATTTCAAAAGCTAAAAATTACGCATATTTGCTGATTAAGTTATAATAATTAATTTCAAATGATCTCAGGTTCACTCACAATGTTGCCAAAACACCCTCCGACAGCAACTTCTTCCAACAATCCAACAACAGTTTGGTGAAGAACAATGCATTTTCCAGCAGGATGGAGCACCGTGCCATAAGGCTAAAGTGATAACTCAGTGGCTCGGGAACAAAACGTTGAAATGTTGGGTCCATGACCTGGAAACTCCCCAGATCTTAATCCCATTGAGAACTTGTGGTCAATCCTCAAGAGGCGGGTGGACAAACAAAAACCCACTAATTCTGACCAACTCCAAGAAGTGATGATGAAAGAATGGGTTGCTATCAGTCAGGATTTGGCCCAGAAGTTGATTGAGAGCGTGCCCAGTCCAGCTGCAGAGGTCCTGGAAAAGAAGGACCATCACTGCAAATACTGACTCTTTGCATAAATGTCATGTAATTGTTGATAAAAGCCTTTGAAACATAAGAAGTGCTTGTAATTATATTTCAGTCCATCACAGAAACAACTGGAACAAAGATCTAAAAGCAGTTTAGCAGCAGACTTTGTGAAAACTCATATTTGTGTCATTCTCAAAACTTTTGGCCACGACTGTATGTTGGTCCCTACACCATCTTGGCTATCATCAACCCCTCCTCTGTCCGTTTGGATCTTCCTGACACCCTAAGGGTACACCCTGGCCGTTTCTCAATACTCAAGGACGCTAGTACGTTCTTGAGTACTTGACAAGTGTGTTCTTGGCTAGGACACCAGAAAGTCCGTTCTGCCGAGTACGGGAGGACGAGGACGGCATTTGGAACAAGCGTACTTCTTCGCCTCACAGTAACAAGCGCTGCTTGTTGCTACGGTAAAAAAAACGACCTGACATAAAAATAAAAGTCTAGTCTTTTCCTTAAATGACAAAAAAACAATGAAAACGTATCATTTGTATTATATTTGGTCCACTTTTCAACAAAAACTGATAAAATATCAGCATTTCCTGCTGTTAAATGAAGAAAAAAAGTTTTTTTTCATCAAAACAAAGCAATGATGCTTTTATTTTGATAGTGGGTTAGCTCATTAGCATTTTGAGGGATCGTGAAGAGTCTGAAAGAAGAAAAAAACAAATACACAGCAAATTTTACAGGTTATACACAATTATTTATAATAACAGAAAACTTTATATTTATTTATGTGTATTTCTGATATAAAACACAACAGTTATGAGCTTTCTCCTCTGCCGTTTGGAGTATAACGGTTAGCGGCGCAATGCATTATGGGAAACTTTGCTGTCCCAAGTCCGCAGAAGGACCCATCAGTGCATCCTCGATACAATGGGCGGAGCAAGAACATATCCGGGAACTTTGAGCGAACTTGCCATTATATGTACTTAGGATTGGAACAGTACTTGGTTGATGACGTTTCACAAGGACGGGAGTACACAAGTACAGACAAGTACACATATTGAGAAACGGCCCCTGTGTTTCATGTTTCCTTGCTAAAACCTGTGTTTTCCAGCCCTTTGTGTCCTCCCTCGGATCCTCCACCTCCTGCTTGCCATGTTCGTGGGGGATTGGTCTATCCGGTCCACCGCCTGTGCCTCGCTCCTTTATTGAGGACCCGTCCCTGATCAGCGATATTGGGGATTCTCTTGCCTCTGCCTGAACTTCTAGGACGCTAGGAGGCATCCCTTGTGTGTGTGTGTGTGTGGGGGGGGCTGTCTTGCTTTGAGGTGAGTGACCAGCTTCTGACTGCTGTGGATTGCTTATTCACTACAGGTGGGTGGTGTGGCAGAGCGGGTTCAGCTGCGGCTTGTTGTCCAATCACTCTGGTTAGAGCATTTAAAGGGGTCATCACCTGAAATCTTCACTTTTCCACTTGAAAAAATGTCTATAATGGTTTCCTAATGATTTTTCACTGGCTGAGAAGCCGATATTTAACATTGAAGCGTTTGTTTAATCTTGCCTTCTTCAACCAGCTCACATGCACCCCACGAGCACGCGCACTCCAAAACGAGATTAGCCTATATGTCGACACAAAGGTCGAATATAAACAAATATAAACCAGCAACGAACAAACCAGCACAACAAAGCTCATTTCATAACGTTAAACGCATAAATGATGTCTAACCGTTGACGATTCGTGTTATAATCCGTGTTATGGGAGACAAAACTCCGATCGGTTTGTGTATTCCATCTTCACAACAGCATAAAAGCCGATGCCTAGCTGTTAGCTTGCTTTGTCCCAACTCAACAACATGCGAGGACGCCATTACGCACGAGGCGAGGCTCGGGCTCGTAAATACACGGTTAGATCCCGTAGGTCACTGCCAGGTCGGGTTCAGTTATAACTTTTGTTGTTTTGGAGCAAGACGCTGAAGCTGCTTCCTGCTTCCTTCCACCAATCAACGTGCTCCTCAGTCCGGCACGCGTCTGAGACAGCCGAAATATCGCGTGTGATCTCACGAGAAAATATGCCCTTTACAAAAAAGGATCAAAAAAAGCACATTTTTAATTTATTTTTCCAATACAATTTATTTTAATGGTCTAAAAGACTATAATAGGATGTAGATATCCACGGTATTATAGGTGATGACCCCTTTAAGGAGCTGGCAGACGACACCACAACGCCGGATGATTACTCACTTTGAGCTGGCAGGCGTGGAATACAGAAGTTCTCCAGGAGGTTTATGTTGCTTGCTGGTGGTGGTGGTCTGGGATGCGTGGGAGATAAACAAGGGTTAGGGACTCGAAAACAGATTCTCGACTTTGACTCAAAATAATGGCTTTATGATCTCTCGTTTGGTGGAACCCAAAGTGAGTAATCACCCAGCTTTGTGGTGTCGTCTGCCAGCTCCTTAATGCTCTAACCAGAGTGATTGGAAAACGAGCCGCAGCTGGACCCACTCTGCCACACCACCCACCCGTACTGAATAAGCAATCCACAGCAGTCAGAAGCTGGTCACTCACCTCAAATCATGTCACAAAGCTTGGTCTCAGTTGCAGGTCATGGGTCTAGCAGCAGGACAATGACCCAAAACACACAGCTAGAAACACCCAAGAATGGCTAAAAACACTGGACTATTCTAAAGAGGCCTTCTATGAGCCCTGACCTCAATCCTATTGAGCATCTTTGGAAGGAGCTGAAACATGCCGTCTGGAAAAGGAGCCCTTCACACCTGAGACAACTGGAGCAGTTTGCTCATGAGGAGTGGGCCAAAATTTCTTGTTATGTTCTTCCTGTGTTCATTTTTCATCTCCATTGGTTTTTCTTGTTTTAACACAGTATTATGATGTTTCATTTACCTTTAATTACTGACGGTTTCGGCGACTACTGTCGCCGTCAAGTCGGCGTGACTCTGAAGATGGCGACAGTAGTCGCCGAAACCGTCAGTAATTAAAGGTAAATGAAACATCATAATACTGTGTTAAAACAAGAAAAACCAATGGAGTGGGCCAAAATACCTGCTGAGAGGTGCAGAAGTCTCACTGACAGTTACAGAAAACGTTTGATTGCAGTGATTGCCTCAAAAGGTTGTGCAACAAGATATTAAGTTAGGGGTGTCATCATTTTAGTCCAGACCTGTTCCATGAGTTTATTTTTTAAAATAATTCCATTGAAGCATGATTGAAAAGCAATGTCTGACTTTCGCTGGTTAAATTTCATAGAATTTTTATTTATTATTACTTTTGTCAGATTCAAGATATTTCTGTGACATGGTAGATTTTTCTTTCATTGACTGAAGGGTACCAACTACAGGTCCTTCTCAAAAAATTAGCATATTGTGATAAAGTTCATTATTTTCTGTAATGTACTGATAAATATTAGACTTTCATATATTTTTAGACTCATTACACACAACTGTAGTAGTTCAAGCCGTTTAGTGGTTTAATATTGAACATTACAGAAAATAATGAACTTTATCACAATATGCTAATTTTTTTTTAGAAGGACCTGTATTATGTCGACAGATAAAATTTCACTTTGGGTGGAATATCCCTTTAATAGATCCATATTTTTTTAAACTGGCAGCCAATTTTGTGGCAGAGCCTCTCACAAGTCTTTTTCACGTCACGTTAGATATGAATGAAATTCCCTCGGAGTGGAAATCAGCTTTTGTTGTCCCTTTATTAAAAGGAGGTCACTCAACAGTTTTATCTAATTACAGGCCAATATCAAATGTATCTGTGCTGGCTAAAGTTCTTGAAGCTCTTGTGAGTGAGCGATTAAAGGAGTTTTTAGACACCAATGCCATTTTATCTGAATATCAATCAGGCTTTAGCACAGTACTACCACAGCTGCACTGAAAGTGGTAAATTATATTACTGTTGCCCTAGACAAAAAACAACATTGTGCACCCCTTTTTAAAGATTTGTCTAAAGCATTCGACACTGTTGACCATGGTATTTTAAAACCTAGACTCCTCCAGTCAGGACTGTCTAAAAGAGCAGTAGGATGGTTCTCAAATTACCTCATAAACAGGTCTCGGTGTATTAAATCAGATGGTCTTGTTCTGAATTTGCTACAGTCCACAAAGGGGTGCCACAGGGCTCTGTGTTAGGACCTCTTTTATTCATCATTTACATTAACGTTTTAAACGCGACAGATGCAAACCTGCACTTTTATGCTGATGACAGTTATTTATAGCTGCAGTGAAACTCTTGCACAAGCCATTGATTTGGTGCAGAAAGCCTTTGTTGCTGTCCAACATTCACTAATTCAGCTCAAACTTGTTCTCAATGCAGACAAAGCTATGCTCATGTTGTTTTCCAATTCAAGGAGGCGGGCCCAAGTGATACCTTCAGTGACCACTCTTGAGGGTGAAGAAATAGCGTTGGTTCACACAGACGAATATCTGGGTTTCTTGATTGATGATTCGCTCACCTTCTAGTGATGTGCGAGTCATGAACGAATCGTTCAATACTCGAGAATCACTTTACTGACTCATGAATCATGAGTCACAATCCCAACTGACTCATTTACTGACTCGTCCCTGTTACTGTTAGCAAACTAATTTCATTAGTAGAAATATATCTAGCTTATCATTAAAATTGTGGAAACAAATAACAGCCAGTTTCTTAATAAAAGCATTTTCTTACTTGCTCTGGCCTGGAAGCTCATTAGTTCCCAGTAGCATCGCTCTGCTAACAGCACGTTTGAATCACTCACCCCCTCCCTTCCTGAAAGCTAGCTAGCTTAAAATGTCCGGTGCTAAATCGTAGCATGAATGAATCATTCAGTTCCTCACTCAGAGTCACTCACCCCCTCCCTCGCAGGTTTCAGCTCAAACGAGTCACTCATTGGAGTGGAGGCTCGCAGTACCGCTAACCTCATGACTCATCAGCTCGCGGTATAGATCACTCACTACTCCCACCTGGGTTTCAGCTCATAGGAGTCCCCCAGTGGAAGCTCGCGGTACTACAAGCTCACTCACCTCTCCCTCCTGGCTGTCAGCTGCAGAAACTCAGGCTGTTACAGGGGAAGAGTCGCTCCTTCACCTGAGCTGAACTTTGATAGTGTGACTGACGCCATATTCAGTCTACATCTTTTTTTTTTTGCAAAGATAATAAGCAGAATAAAGAAAAAATATAATATTTCAGTTCCACCACTATTTTAAAAATGAATTTCAGTGTATAAAATTGATAGTTTTTTTAATCACTCATCTTAGCAGTAGGATTTACATAGAAAGAGGAGCACATTAAGTTTGAGTGAAAATGTAGATTTTATTTGCACTCTGGGCAACTGACTCAGTGACTCAAATGACTCAAAAACCCGATTCATTTTGGTGAGTGACTCAGTCAAACTCGATTCAGTAAAAAGAATCGAGTTTATCATCACTATCACCTTCAAACCTCATGTAAAGAATCTTGTGAAAAAGCTGAAGTTAAAACTGTGTTGTTTAAGTTGTGTTTCTCTTTTAATGCAAAGAAGCGACTTGTAGCTGCAACATTTTTACCTGTGCTGGATTATGGAGATATTTTATATATGAATGCTTCTGCTAAATGTCTGCTGCTCTGAGGTTCATTGCTAACCGTACATCTCTGACTCACCACTGTGAGTGATACTCTCAGGTATGATGGCCTGCTTTGACCAGCAGGAGGAAGACTCACTTCTACAGATTTACATACAAGGCCTATTCTCAGACTGCTGCCTTCCTACATACAGTGGGATGGGAAGTTTGGGCAGCCTTGTTAATCTTCATGATTTTCCTGTATAAATCGTTGGTTGTTACGATAAAAACAAATTCAGTTACATCTATCATATAGGAGACACACACGGTGATATTTGAGAAGTGAAACGAAGTTTATAGGATTTACAGAAAGGACTGGATTAGAAGTCTCTATTGGCTCATTCTGGAGGCACCTGAGGTCACAGGGTTGTGAATGTGTGCTCTGTAAGTGCTAAAGTAGGAAGACCAAACAGCTGATCTATAGACCAGAGAGGCTTTCAGCCACTGGAACAAGACCTCTGCTCTCTACAAGTTTCATTTATTTATTTATTCATATTGTTAATGTGCCGAGCTTTTATCTTTTATTCTATTTTAATCTGTTTTTAGAGCATCTCTGAAAACCTTCAGAAACATGAAATATTAAACTAAAAACTGGCTGAAAGGTTTAAGGAAGGCAGAAAAAGAGCCACAGCTGGAGTCACTGAAACTGATCAGAAAGTCAGTCTGTTTCAGGATGAATCTGATTTATCCTGCTTGTTGCTTTCCCTTGTTTTCCTGTTTTATATTATTTCTTATTTCCTGCTATATTTAAATAGTGTCTTTCATTTCCAGTAGGATGATTTTGTGCTTTAGTCTAATTTAGTCGTGTTGTTTGTACGCCAGTGTTTCAGAATCAGAAGGGTTTTATTGCCATATATGTGAGCAGGTTCACAACATTAGGACATTGCTGCGGTTTTTGGTGCAAGAATAAGAAATAAGAACAATAACATAATAATATAGAGGAGCAATAGTTAGAGAAATGACTAATATATACAAGACAGTATAGGTACTGATCAGACCAGGTGCAAACACAACACAGGGTCAAGTGTGTGTGTTTGTGTCGGGGACTGCAGTGGTGGATTTCTCCAGCTGGTGGGTATTTTTATCCCTCCTGCTTATTATAGCGAGTCCTGCACAGCTGCAGGAGAGATTTAACTCTGACTGGCACGGCGTCACAAAATATTTAAGGCACCTGCACCTTTTCTTGCCTACTAGAGAAATAAAGTCAGTTTCTGTGCTTTCTTTGCACATGTGAGCATCCAAAGCTACAGAACATGTTAGCGAGAACTCAACAGATGATTTAGATTATTTAGGCTGCTCTAATCCAGGATTTAATCCATCAGACAGGATCAGTTGCCATCAGTAACTCTAATAATGTGCCATGATTTGAAGCCAGTTAAACGGATTAGCCTGAAGGGTTTATCTGCTGCTGCAGCTAATAGGAAACATCAGATGTACTCTGGAATCAGCTTTTATTAGTTCTGTTTAACTTGTTTCCTCTTCAGTATAAAACATCTCAAAGATGGTCTTCAGTCAAACTTGTTCTCTTTCAGTTTCAGCTCCTCACAGTTTGCTTTTGTCAACCTATTTTATAAACGCGTTTATTATTATTGGAAAACAAACAGGTTATAATGAGAAAGTTTCTCATAAAAGCTTTGCAGGGGGAGCTGTGAGCAGCACACCACCGGACGCCCAACGTAGGCCAAGGCCGAACTCTGAGGGGCCTGCGCCTGGGGCACAGGAGACGGCAGTTTCTGGGAAGCCCTGATGGCTGGACCCTTGGAGACACTTGAGACTGGAGACTAGACGCACATGCTTCTGCTCATCCTCAGGGACTTTAATCACACCTCGCTCTCCTCCACCCTCCCCACTTTTACCCAATAAGTGACGTGCCACACCAGAGACAATAAGACATTTGACCTGCTGCAGGTTTACTGGTGGTTCCTAGAATATCTAAAAGTAGGATGGGAGGCAGATCTTTTAGCTATCAGGCTCCTCTCCTGTGGAACCAGCTCCCAGCTTTAGTCCGTGAGGCAGACACCTTGTCTACTTTTAAGACTAGGCTCAAAACTTTTCTATTTTATAGGGCTTATGGTTAAAGCAGAGGGAGGTGGAGTGTACAGCGGCGACTACAGTCGTTAAAGACTTTTCTCCCTGGCCCTGCCTCCCACATGCCTCCATCTAAAAGGCTAGGTTATCCTGAGTTATCTCTGTAGTTATGCTGCTATAGGCTTAGACTGCTGGAGGACATACTGACCACTTTCCACACTCTGCTACTCTCTTCTACCACCACTCTCTAATTGCATTATTTCCTGTTATTTCAGCTGTTAACTTTATTTTCTCTCTAAGTGTTTTTCTCCCCAGAAGAAGCTACACTGGCCTTCTGCTGAGCTGTGGTGGCCTCATGGAGGGGCCATCGGCTGGCACACTGCTGCCAACCACTGAACATTCTCCCTCTCCTGATATTACATCTCACTTTCTTTAACATAGAATGTGCTACTATTAGTTCACCTATTGAATTAATTATAGATTCACTCAGATAAAGACAATAAAGTTTCTCTTACTAAATAGAACTTCTACTAAGAAATCACAGTGTAGCCATAGAAACACTACTTGATGGTGTGGGGTGTGCCTGTGCCTGCTCTGTCTTCTCAACCCCCAGTGAGTCGTAGCGGATGGCTGCTCATACTGAGCCAGGATCCTCTGGAGGTTTCTTCCTGTTAAAAGGGAGTTTTCCTTCCCACTGTCGCTAAATGCTTGCTTAGTATGAGGATTGTATCAACACACAGTCAGTGTCTTGATGCAATCTGCTGGGTTCCTTATATAGGAAACTTTTTTACTGATTGGCTTAATGAACTGAACTGTATTGGAATGTTTACTTTGTGAAGTGCCTTGAAACGACTCTTGTCGTGATTTGGCGCTATATAAATAAACTGAATTGAATTGAATTGAAAACAAATCTGAAAACTAATAACTGTAATTAAAATCATCATTTACTTGTAATTGCTCTAATTATTATTATTATTATTATTATTATTATTATTATTATTAACATCTGTCTCCTCTGGCCTTCAGATCCATTACGTAACACTCATCATAACCATCAGACTGAGGGGATAATCTGTCCGTCTGAAGCTCCTGATTTTTGCAGCTCTGGTACACTCAGCCGCCGCCTCACCCCCACGCTGACCTACAAACACTCTGGTGGTTTTTTTATCGTCTCCAACAGAGACCAGGTGTGGAATGTAAAGGTGCAGATGGGTCGGAGGGTTCTGAGTCAGCATCCCAGTGTTACAGAGAAAAAAGGAACAAATTGTTTTTGTTCTTTTCAAAAACTGTTGGGGACTAATGATGCAGAGTGGGACGACGTTACATCACACTCAGACTCATTAAGGCTCTACGCTGTGCTTTGTTCATGTCATTAGTTTGTGTTTCTATTTCTGAGGTTGGAGGTGGAGCGAGGGCTTCTGGCCATGTTTGCTACAGATGACCAGAATTCAGCTTTTTTTCTGCTCAATACTCAGATTTCAGTGAAACCAGACGTGTCAGAACATTTGTCTGCCATAAGAAAAGTTAAATTTCTGAGTTGTTTTAAATCAGAAAAATAAATCATTAGATGAATTATTTGAGTTGTGCACAGATGGTTGTGTTAGATCTGAGGTTTTTCTTCCTGTGTTCACATCCACCAGAAGACTGATTTTTCCTCAGGTTAAACGTCACAGATTCAGAAGTTTGTCTGGTTGTATCAGAGGACAAAGTTTAGAGCTCGTTATCTCAGAGCTGCAGTGAACCCATCTGGACCTGTGTAATCACAGATCGCTGCCATGTGATTCTCTTCCTCTCCGGCTCACTCAAATTGTCTCATCGTGTCCTTTTTTCCCGCTGCTGACCGAGCGCCAGAACACAGAACACAAGTGGTTCAGACAGAGATGAATGAGTGCATCAGAGCAGAAAGAGTTTGCAGAGAAAGCATGCAGAGACGGGTCCAGACCCAGAACCTTTCATCACCATCCCAACTTGTATCTGATGCAGACTGGGTTGAGTTTCTGCTCCCTGGTGATGTTTTATCCCTGATTTGGGTCATTAGTGATCTGTCAGTTTGGAGTTTCAAACCAATACCTGCTTTTATTTTCTTTAAAGAGAAAATCCAGCCCAGACAATCAGACTACAGACCATCAGAACCTTAAAGATGTTTAAATCCATTTATGTGTCGAGGATCACGGAGCAGGGAGACAGTTTACCTTCACAGATCACCGGGTTGTCCCATTATTCCTTCTTATTATTTTAAAGTGCAGGGAGCAAAGCTCTGAGCAGCAAAATCTTAACAAAGGAATCTTGATAATAATACATGGAGTCAAACAGAAAAAGGACAAAGACTTTATTACTCATTTGATTCAATCAATCAATCAATCAATCAAATTTATTTGTATAGCGCCTTCCACTGCCTTTACAGAAGCCCAAGACGCTGAACAAAACCTAAAACAACAAAAGAGCAAAAAAGACAGTAGGACAGATTAAAACTGCATAAAAAGTGACTAAAATAACAAAACAGATATGATAAAATAAAAAATAAAACAGTAAAATTCTAAAAATCCATATTACATAAAAGCCAAACGATAAAAGTAAGTCTTCAAACGACTCTTAAAGACCTGCAGTGATGGCGACTGTTTGACAACAAGTGGGAGCTCATTCCACAGTGTAGGAGCCAGGACAGAAAAGGCCCTATCACCTCTTGTTCTCAGCCTTGTTCGTGGGACGACAAGCAATTCAGATAGTAAGTTTTACTTTTGAAACTTTTTTTTCTTTTAATATTTTTTTCTCTCAAATTCTTAATTTTTGTTTGATCTTCCAGATATTTTTCTTGATACTTTAGGCACAAAAATAATTCCATAGAAAGGTAATGTTGTGAATGGCAATAATGAATAAAACAATGAATTATCAATTATCAATGGGAAGAATCTTTGTGTCTGCTTTATGATGGTCAGTAATTGAGAGCACACACACACACACACACACACACACACACACACACACACACACACACACCCAGAAGAACAAAAAAATGAATGCAAGTCAATGAGGCTATGTTTGTTAAGTGTGATGGATTTCACATATGATGTCCATGAATTTTAAAGACATTCTGATGCCAAGAAAGCGCTTATTTTTGAATGGGGGCAAAAGTGATTTTAGGTTTTGCATTAAAATACGTCCAGGACTACAAATGTTCGTCTCACCATATTAACGTCATTGAACCAGACAAGGAGAACTGCAGAGGAAAAATGGCTGTGAGTTTAGCGAGCTTCCAATCCTTCCTTCAGGAGGAAAGAACCACCATAATTCTGGCCATGTGGTGAGTAGCAGCTACGCTAGGGCAGAGGAGATTCTGTGGTGACGTCATATATGCGACGTGCCGGCGTCTGATTTGTAGTCATAGTAATTATGAATTTTTACAAGCTGATGAATCTCGAAGTACGTGACAGGCGTGGTCGAAACTCACATCATTACTTTTCATTTAAACTGAAGTACAACATATGTGCGATTCAGGGCGTGAGGCAAAGTGGATTAGAAAAGAGCTTTAGCCCCGTTCAGGAACCCATGAGCCGACCAAAAAGGGAGGAGACTGAGGCTCCCTATATTAACTTCTATGAGCAGGTAGGAGGTGAATCATTCCTGCTCAACCCTCTATCAGGGATGTCTGAGCGGGAGTGGGCGTGGGGGGTGGAGAGAACCGACAACGACCCGGAGCACACCGGCCGTTCTGGGATTCTCCAGAACTGACAGATTGCAAGTCTGCCTCTGCACACAGGAGAGATACTTAATTACAGTTTATTAATATCTTGTGCTGAATTAGCATGTGGATTCAGGTTATTTCAATTCAATCCAGTTTATTTATATAGCGCCGAATCACGACGAAGAGAAATACCAAGTCCACGTTTTACTTATTATTTCTGATTATAATCAGTCACTGAGTGTTTCATGCAGGCTGAACATGAAAGTAGTCTCCTCCACCTATCTCCTGCATTAGCTTCTGATAGAAAATAGACTCTAGGTGAAACTCTAGGATTAGAAAAGCCTGACAGATCTACGTCACACTGTCACTTAACATTCATGGACTCACCCATCTTGACTCACGACGGGGAAGGCTGTTGTTGGTTTAGCGTCCAGTAAAACAGCAGAGAATAATCAGGAAATAAGATTCCAAATCCTGTCGTCTGAAGCTACTTTCTCCTTTGGCTGACTTCTACATCCTCAAACAGGCACACTGGAGCTTTTTCCCCCTAAAGTACAACTTGTAAGGCATTAATTCCTACTAGAGACTAGAGCACATTTATTTCTTAGTTGCCTAAAGATAGCCCAATCAGAGGGGAGGTTTCCTTTTCTGGCTTTGGCCCATGCCACATTACGCTGATGGATAATATTTGACAGCTCGGGGGAGAACCAGGGGTTTTCTCGTCCTTTGATTCTGAGTTTCCTGAAGGGGGCGTGCTTATTTACAATTTCCATGAAAGTCCCTTTGAAGAATGCCCATGCTAGCTCGACATCTGGTAACAAATCTATTTGCCTCCAATTAACCAAGGACAAATCCTTATGAAAAGCTTGTTCACTGAATTGTTTAAAATTTCTCTTGCAGATGGTGCGTGATTTGGATTTAGGCATTTTAGTGCTCCTGCAAGTGGCAACAACACAATGGTCACTCAAGTCATTGCAGAAAACACCTAATGATGAGAATTTATGAGGGACATTTGTTAAAATTAAATCAATCAAGGTGGACTTGTGAGGATTCTTAAGATTGGGTCTTGTGGGTTGGTTGACCAACTGGCTGAGATTAATGGAGTCACAGAAGCTTTTGAATTCATCTGAAGCTGCATTTTGCCAGTCCCAGTTGAAATCACCAGCCAGTAGGAGTTTGTTATAATTTAATTTGGACAGGGAGCATTGCATCATCGACCATGATGCATGCTGGGATGCCGGTTGCTGTTTGTGCTACTTTTTAAAAAAAAAAATGTATTAACAATTTTCAAACAAACAAAATTTACGTTCATTGCTGTCCACATTAATTCTTAGTCTAAAACATTCAGAGCATGAATAAATATCATTAATCGTCTTAAAATGAACTTCTTTCATTTGAAAATACATGTTTTCAAACTGCAAACATCTACAGAAAAATGATAAAATATTTGTTCTGGATATCGTTTGGAAAAGTAGTAGGTAAGTCTTAAATAAACATTTTTGATGTTAAAGCCTCACACTTCCACGTCATTTCCTTATCTTCACCTGAAAGAGCGCTCCAATGCATTATTACCGTAATGCACCATGTACGTGCTGACGCTGGCTTGACCGTGTATTTCCAAGTTCGAATATTAATACAGAATTGGTTATAACTCCTTGGATTCTTAAGTTTTTACTACAAAGACAACTCATTCACATTTATACCAGACGCCATCTTTGATTACAGCTAAAAAACTACAGTGTTGCACGATTGTCGTCATTTCCGCCTTTTTACTGATTGGTTATTTTTGAGCTGGCTAGTCCCGCCCCTCATGGTGCTTTGTGCCTCTGAGTATCCAGACTCAGCCACTGTGTAGAATAGACAGAGGGAGAGTCTGGCAGGTCAGGCCAGGTAATACCCTTGACCAAAGTCCGCATCGATGCAGACTTGGGTAAGAGTGCAAAAGAGGCGTGGTCACCTTCTGCACTTGAGAATCGAGGCACCCTACGCACTCGCACCCCTGGCTGGGAACGCGTAGTTGAAGGGCGCAAGGGTGGAAGTGCGAGTATTGGGATTGGGCCTTATTCCCTGATATTTGGACATCTCTCCTCTGATTGGATAACAGTAACGCAACTCTACCACTGACTCTGTTTGCTCTGCAATGTGGATGTTTTATCTCCACAAATAGGTTTTTACTGAACAAGAAGTCAATTTGTGGCTGCAAATGACAGGAGGAAAAAATATTTTCGCTCTTCTACCTAGGCTAATTTTTTTAACCATTTGTTTAGCATGGCACTTGTTTGACACTGAACAAAAAATCTCCATCCATCCATTATCGTCCGCTTATCCCGAGGTCAGGTCACGGGGGCAGCTGCCTAAGCAGAGAGGCCCAGAGTTCCCTCTCCCCAGCCACTTGGGCCAGCTCCTCCAGGGGGAATCCCAAGACGTTCCCTGGCCAGCCGAGAGACATAGTCCCTCCAGCGTGTCCTGGGTCTCCCTTTAGCTCTCCTCCTGGTTGGACGTGCCCGGAAAACCTCACCAGGGAGGCATCCAGGAGGCGTCCTAACTAGATGCCCGAGCCACCTCAACTGGCTCCTCTCGATGTGGAGGAGCAGCGGGTCTACTCTGAGTCCCTCCCTGATGACTGAGCTTCTCACCTTATCTCTAAGGGAGAGCCCAGCCACCCTGCGGAGAAAACTCATTTCAGCCGCTTGAATCTGTGATCTCGTTCTTTCGGTCACTACCCAAAGCTTGTGACCATAGGTGAGGGTAGGAACGTAGATCGAACGGTAAATTGAGAGCTTTGCCTTCTGGCTCAGCTCTCTCTTCACCACGACAGACCAGTACAACGCCCCCATCACTGCAGACGCAGCACCAATCCGCCTATTGATCTCCCGATCCATCTTTACCTCACTCGTGAACAAGACCCCGAGATACTTAAACTCCTCCACTTGGGGCAGGACCTCGTCCCTGACATGGAGAAGGTCATGATGCTCAAATTACTGAATGCATTCAAAGTATTTTTTCCTTTATGATTGCATCTTTCTTGTAAAATAAAATCTGTTGGTGATTGTTCTGCAGTGTTGCTAATTTAAGACATAGTTTTGTTCAAAGCATTAACAGTTTTGTCAGGTTTCCATAATGTGTCACCCCAGCACCAGTGCTCAGCCCACGTGCATCAGTATGTGTAGGGCACCAGGTGGCCAGGGCGGCATCATCCTACCAGGCGCTAACACCCCCCGCGCTAAACCATCAGCAGATATGTTATCCCCCAGCAGTGGGCCTGTGTCCCCCCATTGACAGTACATATACATAGACACAGCCCGCCCATTTTGCTATTATTATACCAAATGCCCCAAAATGGCAGGTTCCCACTGCCTCCACTTTGACCCTTTCGCACGTCTCGTCACGCTCAGACAATCCATAAGTGGGAAAAGAGGTGGAGCTGACGTGGGGCAGTGAGGGTGGGTACTAACAAACCAATGTAGCTACTAGCTAAACTGAGATATCCCTCGAAGCTAAGTTGGAGCTCCGGGGTAGCTGACCCAACTCAAAATTTGAATTAGTTCAGTAAACTTATAAAAATTGTTTGAAAAATGTTGCCTTAAAGATACGGTAACTAAGACATTTACAGTGAAATAATCACAAAACAGTTTGATGTCTCAATCATGTTGGAAGGAAGGTTACATTGACAGATTTCCCTCTCAGCTAGCTGCTGGGTTGTCAGTTTTTCACCTTTTAAAAAGGTCAAAGAGAGATGACTGTTTACAATCTGTGAGCCCACGAGGTTGCTGAGTCTGCGCCGAGCTATTGCTGCAGCATTTGTAATTCAACAGCGGCCAGCAGCAGCGATCCTAAGCCAGTAAGCATGGAGCAGCCCAGAAGTTATTTCTTGTACTCCTAAGAAGCCACAACATCTGTTTTACTCTAACATCAATTGTAGCAGGCTAGAAGCTAACGTTGAGCTAACAAACCTAACGGTGAATTAGAAGCAAATAGTTGGCTCTAAAAATATCTCAAGCTACTTTTTCAATTACCAACAACTCAACAACTTTGTGTGCATCACCGTGGTGCTCTGGGATGCATTACCCCTCTCAGTTAGGCTGTTTTTAAATCTCAGCTGAAGACCCACTCCTATCAGTTGGCTTTTGGACAGTGACTTTTTTTATATATCTGTTTTTTGACGTTTTTATAGGCTGTACTTATCTGTACTGTAATGTTCTTTTTATGATTGTTGTGCTGTGCAGCACTTTGGTCGTGGTATATGTTTTTAAACTGTGCTATAGAAATAAATGTGGTATGGTATGATATGGTATTAGAGTGAAATGTATTTATTATTAACTTACTGGTTATGACTCGTCTTCACCCGTCATCTAGAATCTTCTGGTGCTGATCCATAGCTGGTAACATGAAACCCATGGAACGGTAGTGAGAGTGACTGTGTGTTTAGAAAGTGGGCTGCAACCACTCTGCACCTTTAATTTTTTGTAACAGTAAACCAGGGGGCTGAGCAGGTGAAAGGGACACCTCTAGTTTTAGTGGGCCTCCATGTTCCTGCATCAGTTCATTCTGATTCTTCTACAAGCAATTCAGCTACAAATAAGAACCTGCTGCTGAGCCGGGTCTTATAACTACGCAAAAAAACCAGAAAAGCCTTAAAGTTTCAGCTCAGCAGCAAATGAATTGATTAAAACTGGATTCATGGAAGATAAAAGAAACAATGAGGTGAAGCAGAATGACTATTTACTCTCAGATCTGTAAAAACTTTAACATCCTGTGTTTTTTGTCCATGCTTGTGTCTAAACACTGATCAGTGAGGTTGTGCATATCCAGTTAGGGGAAGTTAAGCTCTGATTGTTGTATTCACAGCTGCTATGCTTTCACCTCGTTTGTTGGTTGATTAACATGTTTCCTATTTAGTTTGGAGGTCTAGAGCTTCAAACATCAAGATCTTATTCTGAGCTTTGAAAACCAGCTGACAGCCTGAGTTGAGGGGTGACTAATTGCTTCTTGCAGACATTTCAGCTGCTTGTTTATCTATATTTTAATAAGATGTTTTATTAACAGCCCCTCTTTCAGTCAATCAGAGATGCATTGAGAGGAAGTTCTTTTTCTGTATTCTGTTTGTTAGTGAGTGTTTGTTAGAAAGGAGGATGACTTTCATATGACGGCAGGATAGAATAAAAACGATAAATGAGGATTAAAATTAGACATGAGACACTTTGAGAGAACATTGCAAGAAGAAAATAGTAAGAACTGATCATCAGCAGATAGAAAATCCTGTCACTAAAGTGTAGTGCTTACAGCTTTTGGGGGTTTTACTTCAAAGGTGTGGTTCACTGAAAAAACCTTTTTAATGATTATTTCTGATTATAATCGGTCACCCTGAGTTTTTCAGAAATCAGACACCCTAGGTTAAAAACCCAGCTGGGGAACCACCAACTCCACCACCCACCCTACCACTCACCGGATCCCTAGAGCCGTCAGTGAAGACCTGTAGATAAGAACCCTACACAGCCTCCAAATAACCCTGAACATCCAACCCGACCTCGGCCCAACAGGGAAAGGTCGACTGTTGGCTCAGACAGAAGCCAGGGCAGGACCTCTGGCCACCCCAGAAGACCCAACTCCTCTGCGTGCTCCCTCAGCCAACCAGCGAATTAACCCTCACCCCTCCGGCACCGTCCTGCAAACTCCCAATGACTGCTCAGCATACGCAGTAAAATGAGCAGTGTTAAAGGAATCATCACCTGGAATTTTCACTTTTCCACTTGAACAAATGTCTATAATGGCTTTCTAATGATTTTTCACTGGCTGAGAAGCCGATATTTAACATTGACGCGTTTGTTTAATCTTGCCTTCTTCAACCAGCTCACATGCACCCCACGAGCACGCGCACTCCAAAACGAGAACTTGAGTTCTGGCCTATATGTCGTCACAACGGCCGAATATAAACAAATATGAACCAGCAGTGAACAAACCAGCACAACAAAGCTCATTTCATAACGTGAAACGCATAAATGATGTCTTACCGTTGACGACTCATGTTATAATCCGTGTTATGGGAGACAAAACTCCGATCGGTTTGTGTATTCCAGCTTCACAACAGCATAAGAGCCGATGCCTGGCTGTTAGCTTGCTTTGTCCCATCTCAACAACAAGCGAGGGCGCCATTACACACGAGGCGAGGCTCGGGCTCGTAAATACACGGTTGGATCCCGTAGGTCACTGCCAGGTCGGGTTCAGTTATAACTTTTGTTATTTTGGAGCGAGACGCTGAAGCTGCTTCCTGCTTCCTTACACCAATCAACGTGCTCCTCAGTCCCCGCGAGCGTCCGACACAGCCAAAATATCGTGTGTGACCTCGCGAGAAAATATGCCCTTTACAGAAACGGATCAGAAAAGCACATTTTTAATTTATTTTTCCAATACAATTTATGTTAATGATCTAAATGACTATAATAGGATGTAGATATTCACGGTGTTATAGGTGATGACTCCTTTAATGCAACACTAAAAGAGTCAGTTTCAACACTGAGTCAGAGAACATACACTGTAAAAAGAATAACCTTAATCAAATTTAAAAAATTGATCTCCCATTTTCACATCCAAATTATTTGACTTCACAGAAACTAAATTGAGTCACTTAATATAACCACCATGTGTGAAATTACATCTCCGCATTTGACCCATCCCCTGGGGGAGCGGTGAGCTGCAGCTGTGGCCGCGCTCGGGAAGCATTTGGTGATTTAACCCCCCAATCCAACCCCTTAATGCTGAGCGTCAAGCAGGGAGGCATTGGGTCCCATTTTTTTCAAAGTCTTTGGTATGACCCGACCGGGATTTGAACCCCGATCTCCCAGTCCCTGGGCGGACACTCTACCACTAGACCACTGAACTGGCTTTGCCTTGATTAAAATACATTTCTTCACATACAGCTGTATTTTAGTTATTGAACCAAGCTAATGTATTCAGATTCAACCAAATAAACATGACTTGATATGTTTGCGTTGACACCAGTTAACTCATTTACATATAATCAAATTATATTTTTATAGCAGCAACATTGACAAATGCCAGTTAACTTAAGCCTCATACACCCGCAAACAGCCATTGAGAGTGAAACACAAGGAGCTGATTCCAGAGGATTTTGTCATGAAGTGGTGTGTTGAGCAGGGCCCAATATGCAAGAAATCCAGGAGGCAGCCGGGTAAGGTTCAAAAAGTAAAAAAATGTATATTTAAGCCATTGCCTAGAGCAGGAACAGGAGCAGGAGGACAAAAACATGAGGAGCAAACATGATGGACTGGAGAGACAAGGACAGGGCACAGGACATGGCAGTACCCCCATCCCCTCTCAAGGGCGGCCACAAGGCCCACAAAATAACAAAATACAAGACAAAGACAGACATGAGACAAGGACCCACAGGGAGGGGGAGGCGGGACCAAACAGAAAACAACCCAAAAGGACGGGCGAGGTGGGCAGAAAAACAAACCAAACCATAAGGCAGGAACAACAAACAAACTAAAAAGGCAGAAGACAAGGCTAACTAACATAAACAACACCAAACTTTAATGATAAACAGTCTACAAGGGCTGTTGACAAGGAGGAAGGAGCCGGCAGAGCCCAGGAGGGCCAGCAACGGGGAAACAGGAGAAACGGTGGCAATGGAGCAGGAACTGGCAGGTCCTAGGAGACCAGCAGTGGTGGAGCAGGTGCAGGAACCTGGACTCGGGTAGCCAACAGCAGTGATGGAGTTCAACACAACCCTCTGGAGATGGCCAGGGCTTGGCGGGAACCTCTGGAGGTGGCCAGGGATCAGCGGAACCCACTGGAGAAGGCTGGACCTCAGACTGAGCCACGAGATGAGACTGGACCTCAGGCAGAGCCACTGGAGGCTCTGGACAGGACGTCTCGGACTGAGCCTGATGAAACCTGGACCCTTGGGAGACCTCCGGACAGGACGGTTGCAGCTCCAGGCAGGGTGGCTGAGCAGGGGCCTCTAGGTCAGGTGGCACAGCTCTGACCTCAGGAGCAGTCTGGTGATGACAGCGTTGTCGACGTTGAGTGGGGGTGATGGTAGAAGAAGTGGAGAATTTTGCTGCTGTGGTGATTGATGTTGTACTCTGGCAGACTGGAGTGAAGGTGCGGAAACTGGAGTAGACCATAGAGACCAGACCCTGAAGACTGGGTTGACTGAGGGTAATAGTAGATGGTCCGGAGGAGCCAGTCTGACCCACCAGAGAGGAGGTGATGTCAGGCAGACTAACAGGAGCAGTGGTGGATGGAGGTTTTGTGTGGTCAAATGTTTTAAAAAGCTCCTGAGCAAAGTCTCAGAATTTAACATTGTCCATGTTGTGAACTGAAAAATAATCCACGGCCCGTAAAAGAGCCGGACCAGCAAGGGGACAAACTATAAAGGCCAAATGTCTGTAAGGGATGGGTCTGAGAGGGAATGAGTGCAGACCAAGATAAAGTTCTTACAAGATCCAGGGTATCCAAAGTCTTATGGCACTTACACACTAGCATCAGCTCCGCACGGCCTAGTCAGGGCAGCATCCTCCCACGTACACCAGCCTCGTACAGGGAGATCAGGAGGCCAATCCTCCACAACGTGTCATAGGCCTTTTCAATATCTAACAGCACCACCAGCACCATCTCCTTATTGGCCATCCCAGTCCAATGGGGCAAAGGCATCCAACGTTGAGCAACCCAACCTGAAACCACATTGATAAGAGGCAAAATAATTGCCACATTCCAATGCATGTATCAAACGCAAGGACACCATATGCTCCATAATTTTGCAAGCCACCGTCAGTGCAATAGGCCTGTAGGAGTCCGGAGCCCCTGGGGGATTCCCAGGCTTCAAACTCTGTATAATTTCCAAATGTTTCCACTCCTGAGGCAACTGATCAGTCCCCCACACCGTAAACCAGAGACAGGACCTCGTCTAAGAACAAGCCGCCTGCATGCTGGAACAAGGGCCAACCCAAGCCATCCCTGCCCGGACTAGTGTCCCCTCCAAGATGAATAGCCCATCGCATCTCCTCCATCGAGAAGAACAAATTCAAATCACTGGACCCAGCCTCATCACACCACAAATCACCACCGAAACCCCTCACCAAACTGCCCCTTTGAGCCTTATCCTCAGCAGCGCGTTCTCGTTGATCGACAGCTCAGTCTGAAAAGGAAACTCTATTGGTCAACGCAATACAGACTTAGGAGAAAAATAATTGATGAAAGATGACTTTCTTTTTTATTATGGAACAGGGTCAGATGTTCAAATTTAAGCATTTTTAAAGTTATTTTAATAATTTAAAGTTACGTACCCTGCCTTTAATTGTAGTTTTTTTGGAGTGAAATTAGCAGTGGAGACATTTTACAGAGCTAATTTAGTTTAACAGACAAAAGTGTGATGATCTAGTACATACTAGTACTTTATTCAGCTTATTCTGTATTTACCCTCAAATGGGACAAGTCCCTGTTTAATACAGCTGAGTCACTCCAGAGAGGAAAAGCTGTTACTGAGAGGAATCTGAGTCAGCATGTGTCAAATAGAAATGTTTCCTCAGCCTCCATGAGTGTGAGGTGGAGTTTGAAATTGTTGCTTTACAGAGATCAACCGTCATCTGAAAAACATCTGGAGACTCTGGGAGAGGACGAGTCGTCTCAAGTTTGGACATGGAAGGTACAATCATTCATTCAGTAAAGATTAATGTTATTTGTCTTCATCTCATCCTCTAAAAGCTCAGTAACCAATCAGTCTGATTATGCTGCTCTGCTAATCTGATGAACTGCTGCAGTGAACTGCCTGGAAGCACTAAAAATAATTAATGCTTTCAAGTTACCATCATATATTGTTGAGATGAAAGCAGCAGTTTGTTCTGGACAAATAAGACTAAACTTCCCTCTTTTAGACTGACAAATTAGATGTTTGGCTAATTAAAGGTGTTTTATGTCCTGATGACAACAAATGGACTGATGCATCACAGTAACAGTCCTGCAGAAGGGAAACGTGTCCAAAACTGCAGAATGTTTTAAAAACCCATTTGAATAATGGGAGAAACCATCACTGACACTTTTGATGTCATGCAACTAAAACAGTCAAGGGTTAACATGAACACATATAAAGCACACATACATACTAATACTATGCAAAAGATGTTGCTAAATTTAATAAAAGTCCTTGTGGTTGTTGGAATCTAAAGCACTCAGAATTCATAATTTCAACAAAATACAATGTTTTTGCACTTTAAAGCCACATTCCTGAACTTTGCAGTTATATGGTCTCTGTCGCCCTCTAGAGGCTTGCTGCGTAAAATCAAATCTCTCTCTGGGGCATAAGAGGCATGTTTACATTCCTAATATCAGGCAAAACAATGAAAACAAACTTTTCCACCTCCACACATTGAATAAATAGTTTTATCAGGACTGTATAACAACTTTATGCCCGACCAAACACAATAACCCTGGTGAAATCATTTATTACTTACCTATCCATTAGCAGCACGGCTAGGTCAGAGTCCGTAGTTCATGCTGTTCTTTCTAAAAGAGCTCTCCAGCGAGGAAAAGACGGCCCAATAATAACTCTGGTCTTTGCTCTTGCTCTATGACGTTTTCCTTTTCTTTTCCTAGATTCCTCTGATAAGGGATTTCTAGCTTTCTTTGGTGAATCTGCCACTGCTACAGCAAGTCTACGTTATACAATTATGGCAAGCCAAAGGGATAAAAAAAATGCGCGTCTAAACTCGCATTATGTCCGCCAAAATGCTCATTCAAGTGTTTTGGCGGAGATAATGCTCGCTTTAGAACACGCGAGTTTTTGCCCCCTTTGGCGTCCAAACGCACGTTCAAGACTCGTATTTTGGCGGACATAACGCGCGTTTAGAACGAGCACTTTTTTTATCCCTTTGGCTTGCCATATATTGCCGTAAAGCAACACCCAGTCAGTACTTTCAGTAGCGACCCGAGCTCAAAACCTGTATAGTTTTATACAGACGTGGGACCCCCCAACACTATCACAGGTACGAAAATGAACATAATAGATGATAGTATGACGCCAACACTTTACAAAAAAGCATAATTTTAAGGTGTAAAAGTTGCAGAGTGTTACTTTACGTTTTCAGAACATCTGTGTTTAACTCTGAAAAGCAGGAAGTTCAGGGTTTGGAGTCCCTCAGGGTCGTGCACAGTCCCTGAATTATTCTGAGACAAACTATTGTGGTCTGTGTTTCATTTGATGTTTGTATTATACCTCAGAGCCAAACAAATACAACTGAACTGTTTTGTTTATGTTGTAACGAAGAATACTTTATAAACCTGATACTTGAAACTAAATCAGTAACAGTTTTAGAGAAGTCGTAATGGCCAACTTCCACAGTTCTGTGTTCCGTTTCCTAAAGAACAAAGATTATTATTTTTAGTCTCGAGTGCAGCTGACCTGCTGCTCTGAAACTATCGAGATAGCACAACAGAGCTATCACACAAACGTACAGGTTTCAACATGGAGGCCAAGGCAGAGGACTTTAATGATGATGTCATCAACATATTTGTATAGGCACACACACTCTGTTTTCAAATGAAGCAATAAAATCTCTAATTATGCTCTCTCTCACCAAGGGCCCAGATTGTCCTATAAATCCTTATTTAATAGCCGTTTCCTGTGTGACTGCTTCTGCCTGTGGCTAATAGGGGTTCATTTCTGTGACTGTGTGATTTACAGCTATGGTTACTGACTGTATTTAGTTGTTGTTTACTGATTTTGAGGTCCGTGTGTTGTCTGGTGGCTGCAGATCACTTTGTGTCACCTGCTCATTAGAACTGATGGACAAACATGGCATCAGTTAGGAGGTAGGAGGTGTGGCCTACTTCGAACATCACCAGCTGTCAGGGCCTGCAGGCTCCTCACTGACCTCTAAAGCATCTATTTATTTATTATTATTCTGTCAAATTTAATGCAGCCTGAATGGAAGCGTAGTTTTTATTTGCATCTAATACAATAGATTTTCACTGTGCTCCAGCTCTCCTCCTACACCAGTCATTGTCCTTCTGCTCTAGAGCATTCTGATACATCTGTCTGTTAATGGTTCCAGCAGGTCACATGTCACAGCTTCTCTGGTGGTGGATCCCAAACCTCTGCTGCAGGAGGCCCCATCAGAGTTTCTACAGGAACTTTCTAGTTTGGGTTTGTTCTTCAGGGACGGGACCGAGCCGAGTCGTTCCACTGGGTTTATGTTTCCGATGTCCTGACTCCGACCCAGATCTCACAGCACCTTATCGTCAGGAAGAGGTTCTGATGCTCTGCAGGTCCAGTTTACTAAAAGATTTGTGCAAATTAAAAATCAAATAACCAATATGACCAATATTCAGATTCAGCTTAATTATACTTGGATAAAAGTAGAACATGTTCTAAAACCAATTTAAAAGTTTTGGTTGTTTACTTTTGTCTCGATCTTATTAGATTTTCCTCTGCAGGCTGTTATTGATCAGTTTCTTGTGATTTTATCAAATACATTTGGACAAGTCAACAAAAGAACAACTCTGTCTGATAACCCGGAGTCATCCTAAATCCTCCTGGAGCTGATCTGGCTGTCTCAGAGGGACCAGGGTCTGGTGGCCAGCTGATGGTCTGTGAAGGTCTCTCCACCAAACCCAGCGTGTAACACTCATCATGTTTAGTGGAGGTTCTCCAGGTCTGACCTGCAGCGGGGCGTCGCTGATGAAAGCTCACAGAGATCTCTTACCTTCGTTTGTTTTGGTCTTATTGGATATTGTCTCAGGAACAGAAGTGGAGCTCATCCTTTCTCTTCAAGGGCACGGAGACGTGATTTACGCCGAGAGGACAGATGAGGACGAACACACACTCCATCTGTAAATCCTGTGGCCTAGGGGACTCCACTCCGTGTGAGGAGCTGCAGCTCGCTCACGGCCGTTTATTAGGATTATACAAGACTGAGAAAAATCAATACAGCACATTAGTTAGAGTCATTCCTGAGGGAGTAATGGACTAAAGGAGGCACAGCAGGTGGGAGACGAATACATCACAGCAGCAAGAGAAATGACGAATAAAAAGTGACCGAAGGAGGGTTTTCCACCATCTAAAAAAGATGAATGTAGCAGGAAGGTCTGCGTGAATCAGAGATGTTGGTCATGTTGTTATATCACCAACAGCAGAGAATACTAATGACAAATATCTGCATTAGGAAACAATGAAGGATGAACCGCGGACAGTGAGGATTTTCAAAATAAAATCAGTCATATCGTTTGTTGCTAAAAACAGAAAACCAGGAAACAAAGTTGTGTTAAATTATATTTATTAGAATAAACCTGATATGACTGTATGTCGTATCTAACCAGCCGACATCTCCGATCATGTTGCTTCTCTAGATGTAATCAGCTGGTAAAAGTAACATGTTCATGTTTTAAGGTGGAATTCCTGTGAAAATCAGATCATATGGAGATTCCGCTGTAAGTGTGAATCTCCGCTGTGTCTATTCCTGTCGGCGTACCTACCTACACTCTCACCGTGCTGAAGGGTGAAGCTCCTCCATCTGTGTTCTACTCACAAGCTGCTCTAGAGATAAGTCCATCTGTGCTCGTTCAGAACTAGACGGAGTCTCTTTTCTCAGGTCCTGACGTGCTGCGTTTGACAGCCTCTAAATGACCCCTGCAGCCTGCACTGACTGACAGAAGAAAAGAAAACGGGTCAGAAGCAGAGATCAGCTCAAATAGCGGGCTGGGAGAGCTGAATTTAATTAACCTTTATTTTCTTTAGCAAGGGAAGTTCAGCAGAACCTTAAATTACTGAGGAGGGGAGGTGGAGCTGAGGGTGCAGCAGACTGCTGGTGGGTGGTGTTTGTGAGGGTGGAGATGGCCTGATCCTCTGGAGGAAAAACTACTTGACCTTGTGTACGGAGAGACGGACGGCGAGGCTGTTTTACGCCTCATTACATCACACAAACTCAGGTGGAGGAACAGAAACGCCAGCCTACATGGATGGATACATATTTGATTTAACATACAGTTTTACAACATTTTCAGATGAGACCTGCAGTAAAAATAAAGGTACCAAGGCTCGGGGCAGCGCCGTGGCTAGCTGACCACACGGGTTTGTAGAATGCACTGTTTACTTATCAGGAAGCTGTTAAACAGGCTGGGACTCACTAGGACATTCTCATGATCCACATGTCTTCCTCAGGGTTTGAACTCTGTTCTGGACCCATCTGACACTGGCCAACATCCTTCTACTGACGGGATATCTGATGATTTTATTTGTTTGTTTGTAGAGAAGGTGGCAGCCATTAGGGCTGCATTTGTGTTACTGGTGCTTGTGAGGCAGGAGCCCTGGCTGCACGGGACTGTTTTCTTCATCCCGCTCCCACTGAATTTCTGACCATTACCGCCCGCACACGCATCATGTGTGTTACACTCCCGCCTGCACCCGCAAAACTCAGAGAAATGATTCCCGCACAATAAAAGAGATGCATTGATTTTGTGTCCTCTCTGGTCCCGCAGGAGAAAACACGTCATTATAGGCTGTTAATACAGAAACCCCATGACTCTCTTTGTTTCGTTCCTCAGGCCTGCATGTCTTTGGACACATTGGTCAGGATTAGCACACTTTGTTTTCATTTAGTTTTTAACCCTTAAACACCGCTTGTGATCGGAGTCTCCATGCTCTATGACGAGTGACTAAGCCTAATATAACCTAATAACCAGACTCTGGAGAAGGCGCAGCTGAAGGTGACGTCACCGTGTGAACGTCTGCACTGTCAACACGCTACAGAGATGACGTGTTTCTCTGAGGGCTTCTTCTCAAACGTTAATTGTAGACGAGGGTCTCCTTCGGCTGGTAATCCGTGGCAGAAATCACTCGCCATACATGCTCATCCCGATCCCGCACTGTTGCTTTTAGCCGCCCGCTCCCGCGAGATTTGTGTTGGGTCCTGCGAGACCCGGTGGGACCCAATCCCAATGCAGCCCTCTAGCAGGCACCATCCCTCCAGGCTTTTACGTCTTGTTTAAAGACACACTTCTACCAATTGGCCTTTTCCCTATGATCCCAAGTCAAGTTTGGTTTTATTGTGATTTTATCTTTTTATTGTTCTTGTGTCCCCTTGAGTTCTCAGTCAAACCCGGTTTTATTCTGGCTTTCTTTTACTATTTATTTGATCTTTTTTATTGTTCCTGGGTGTTTTTTTATACTTGTTCTTATGATTTCTGCTGTTTTTATATCATTTTTATGATGGTTTTTGCCTCATTGTCTGCTGTTGTACTGTGATAGTGAACAGCACCTTGGGCTTATGTGAAGGTAAGTGGAAGATGCTATAGGAATAAATGATGATGATGATGATGATGATGATGATACAGGGGTGGCTGGTAAAAAAGATCTTGGTGGGGCTATGTGTGAAAAGATTTCCCTTAGTGCATTAGTCCAAATACATCCTACATATAGAGTCAGATAGCAGCTGAAGTGAAGGAACAGACCATTTGTTTGTTTGGTGGATTTGATTGGCTCCTCAACCCGTCCTTCCAAAACCAGAAAACCCTCCTGAAACTCCTTCCAGCTGCAGGCTGATGAACTGGTCCAGATGGAACGGGCAGCAGCTGTATGGAGTGGCTCTGATGCATCTCTGACCTCCATGACGGAGAATCAGAGCCACTCAAGCAGAACAAGCATGGAGAAAAAATAAAGTATTTGAAGAATAAAGTTCTTTTTAGATTTAAAAGGAAAAGGAAAGCTAAACTTGCACTGACCCACGTTACCCCTAATTCCTTCTGGTTAGAAAATAAAATCTTTTAGCTTTTAGCGTCCATCTGGATTTGAACACGACCTGTTTTTAACTTCCCAGAATACCTAGCGGTTTCTGCTGCAGCAGCAGTTTGACCAGGGCCCCAGTAATGAAGTCTTTTAGAAAGTTCAGATGTTTTGAGGTGAATTAGACTGTTTTATGCTTTTATTTTGAAGGATTGAAGGATGTCTGTCAGAGGAAAAGAGCCTGATGTTGTTGAAGGTGAACTAGAGGAGTAGCCTGCACTGACCTGTAGGTAGCCCCCTTCCCCAGCAAACTGAGGTTACACCTGCATGTTTAGGTGTCCTCTGTCCAACACTGATAAGAATGAAATATCAAGTGATTGTTCTTTAGATTGGTTTTGTCTCTGACTTTGTTGTGCAGGACAGAGAAAAAGAGATTTAGAAATCACCAATCAATCAGGAATGATGATTGCTGGTTTTGTCTCTGCTGAAAATGTTTGGATTCTTTGTTTGAAAGTTTTCAAATGACAGTTTTTATGTTTCTGTAACGTTAAAGGAACCATCAAGGTGTACCAAAATAAAATGTGGAACAAAACACAAATAAAGAAGATGTCCATTAATTCATCCAGGTGAGTGTGACACTTAAATGTGCGTGCCTTTGGGACGTGTGTGTGTGGGACAGTAGCTGCATTTCCTTTATCGGACCTTCTGGGTAAATCTGTGCGCGTGAAATTGACCGGGAGATCCGAAGCCCCGGTCCTTCTAAGCTGTCCTGTCTCCATATATATTTGGTCCTGTAAGGAATTTGATGAAACGTCAGCACATCATGACCGCTGCGCATTGAGTTACGTCATCGATCAGCACAAAACACGTGAAATTCAGTAAACAAAGATCGACACAATGGAGGAAGCAGCAATAGTCGTCACGTTTATGTTTGCTATGTTGTTATATGCAGCGATGGCTTCCATCGCTCGTCTCTCTAACAACTCGTGTTTTCCTAAATAACGGTTCCCGCCATATATATGCATTTCCTATTTCCTCCTGAGTTGGCATCATTTCCGACTGAGTTACAACCAATCGGCAGCGTTCCCACCCAGCGTCTTCACCGGGGCTTTTTTCGGGCCGTTCTGAGTACCTACCCCTGATCAGGTACTCAGAAGGTCCCGGAAAACGGCCGTTCGGCCGGCCCGGTCAAGTGCAGACAAGCGCACGTTGGAAACTTCCTGTAAATTTGTGGCTGGGGATTTTAACATTCATGTTGACATTGAAAGTGATCCTCTCAACGTAGCCTTTAGTAATATCTTAGACTCAATTGGTTTTACTCAAACAATCCATAGCTCCACCCACTCCTGCCATCATACATTAGACCTTGTGCTGACATATGGTATAGAGTGTGAGGAGATAACAGTATTTCCACACAATCCTGTCTTGTCGGACCATTTTTTGATAACTTTTGAGTTTATTATAACCGAGCTCTCCAGACATGAAAGTAAATTCCACTATAGTCGATCTTTATCTGATAACGCTGTAGCAAACTTTAAAGCAGCTGTTCCATCTTTACTGTCTTCAGAATCTCAGAGGAACTTAGCAGAGGGCAACTATTTCATTTCTAGCCCTTCACAAATTGACGGTCTAGTTCATAGTGTTACTTCCTCTTTACGTGTGGCATTAGACAATGTTGCCCCTTTAAAAAAGAAGGTCATTAAGCACAGGAAGTTGGCTCCCTGGTTTAATTCTGAACTGCG
>SSNS01000003.1:6501767-6548797 GCA_006937985.1 Aphyosemion australe | reverse complement strand
TTCTCCCTGGCCCTGCCTCCCACATGCCTCCATCTGAAAGGCTAGGTTATCCTGAGTTATCTCTGTAGTTATGCTGCTATAGGCTTAGACTGCTGGAGGACATACTGACCACTTTCCACACTCTGCTACTCTCTTCTACCACCACTCTCTAATTGCATTATTTCCTGTTATTTCAGCTGTTAACTTTATTTTCTCTCTAAGTGTTTTTCTCCCCAGAAGAAGCTACACTGGCGTTCTGCTGAGCTGTGGTGGCCTCATGGAGGGGGCCATCGGCTGGCACACTGCTGCCAACCACCTAACATTCTCCCTCTCCTGATATTACATCTTACTTTCTTTAACATAGAATGTGCTACTATTAGTTCACCTATTGAATTAATTATAGATTCACTCAGATAAAGACAATAAAGTTTCTCTTACTCTTACTAAATAGAACTTCTACTAAGAAATCACAGTGTAGCCATAGAAACACTACTTGATATATGTGGTGTGTGTGTGTGTGTGTGTGTGTGTGTGTGTGTGTGTGTGTGTGGGTGTGGGTGTGGGGTGTGCCTGTGCCTGCTCTGTCTTCTCAACCCCCAGTGAGCCGTAGCGGATGGCTGCTCATACTGAGCCAGGATCCTCTGGAGGTTTCTTCCTGTTAAAAGGGAGTTTTCCTTCCCACTGTCGCTAAATGCTTGCTTAGTATGAGGATTGTACCAACACAATGACACTAGTCAGTGTCTTGATGCAATCTGCTGGGTTCCTTATATAGGAAACTTTTTTACTGATTGGCTTATGAACTGAACTGTATTGAAATGTTTACTTTGTGAAGTGCCTTGAGACGACTCTTGTCGTGATTTGGCACTATATAAATAAACTGAATTGAATTGAATTGAATTGAATTAAATTTACCCCGAAGTTCCGATAAAGGAAACGCACCTGTTGATACGTGTGAGTGTGTGGAGGTAGCATTTTATTTTATTTCTTTATTCTTTATTTAACCAGGAAGGTCCCATTGAGATTAAAAACCTCATTTTCAAGGGAGTCCTGGCCAAGAGGCAGCAAAAGTTACAGTTACAACATTTTTTCAGTTACACAGACATGTTATGTACAGAATTACAGAAGGCAGTTACAACACAGGGAATCTGTCTCAAGGGCTCTCAGTCTGGTTTTAAATGTATTCAAGGAGATGAGCTCGGTTAGTTTCCAGTTCCAGCATGTTCTCCCCATGTGGGTTTTCTCTGTTCTCCCACAGACCAAAACATATGCTAGGTTAACTGGAGACCCACTTAGGGGTGAGTTAGTGTGTGACTGGTCGTCTCTGTGTGTCCCTGTGATGGACTGGAGGACGTGTCCAGGTGTCCCTGCCTCTTGCCCGATGACTGCTGGAGATAGACAGCTGCCCCCTGATAATGAACTCATTTAACCTTTGACCTCCTGCCTCCTCAGTCTCCCAGACAGTAAAACAAAAGTGAGAGATGATAAAAGAGGAGACTGGTGCTGAGTTGAAACAAAACAAATACTCATAAATCTTTAAATGACATGTCTGGGTTGGGAGTAGCTCTGAGGCAGATGTTTGCTTCCATAGATTTAAAGAATCAGCTGCTGCTGGTGACGAGTACATGTCTCTGCTCTCTTCATTAGCTGATGAGTTTTACTCTTTTTGTCTGGATGAAATAACTTGAAACAGTCAGTCATTTTTCTCTGAGTGGTTTTCAAACCAGCGTGACCTTTTCCTGATTCAGTCTTAAGAGTCTCACATGGACATCTAGTCCTCTGGGACCTGAAACAGGAAGTGACCCAGATCTCTGCTGAAAGCCCACTTCAGGTAAACAGGAAGTGCTCTCACCTTCCTTCCTGGGAATATTTAATCCCTGATGGGGAATCCTTTTAGAGAAGGAGAGAAAAACTAAACCAGAAGGAAAACTGGAAGTGACAGAAGCCTTTACCCACCTCCCCACTGAAGAGAAGAGATCAAGTAAACAGATACAAAGCCGCCATTGGCCTTTGAGATCTTCCTCTAGTTGTTTTAAATACTGGTTTTGCTCCGTGTCTGTCGTCAGTGTGGTAACGTTTTGGTTTTTCTTCCGAGGGAACCTTCTCCTGCACCTGACCTTTAACCCCAATTCACACAGGTGTGTGTGTGCTGTGTAACGACAGTTAGTGTGTGGTTTAGTTACGAGCTCTGTGGCACATCAATCCACACTGGGAGTGAGTCGGGTGTGGGGCGGCAGTCTGTGTAGTTGGACTCATGCGATCACAAGATTATGGGACAATTGACTTTCTATGCTTTAATTCAATCCACCATCCACTTCGGTGATTGTTGATATTTCGGTCCACATTTTCTCCTTTTTGATGTTGTCTTTGTAAAAATGAAGTACATCACATGGACGTGCAGATCATGTCTATGTTGAGTTCGTCGGTCTAGACCACGTCTGTAGGACTAACTAGGTCTTTGCACAGTGGGGTGTTGTGATTGTCCACCTCCAGTGTAAAAGCTTTGTCTATGCCGAAAAACAAGAAACGATTTTTTATATAGTGCTTCTCAAGATAAAAATCACGAGGGGCTTCACAAGAACAACAACAATTAAATTAACAGGTGAGTCTTCAGCTGCTTTTAAAGGAGACCATGAGTCCACTGATCTCAGGCTCAGGGGGAGAGAGTTCCAGAGTCTGGGGGCCACAGCAGCAAATGATCTGTCACCTTTGGTCTTTAGCCTGGTGCGCTGCACAACCAGTAGGCTTTGATCACTGGACCTCAGGGACCTGCTGGGGGTGTAGGGACTGAGAAGATCACCAATGTGTGATGGTGCTTGTCCATGTAAGGCCCTAAAAACCAGAACCAGGATCTTGAAATGAACCGGCAGCCAGTGAAGCTGGAAGAGGAGCGGGGTGACGTGGGTGTGTTTGGAGGACTTGGTCAGCAGCCTAGCACAGGCATCCTGGACCAGCTGTAGACGGTTCAGGGAAGTTCTGCTCAGACAAGTGAAAAGCCAGTTGCAGTAGTCTAAGCATGAGGAGATGAAGGTGTGGAGAACAATCTCAAGTTCAGAGCAGGACAGAATGGGACTCAGCTTAGCAATGTTCCTGAGATGGAAGAGGGAAGAGCAAACAAGAGAACTGACATGAGAATCCAGGGTGAGAGCTGGGTCAAAGGTCACACCAAGATTCCTGACAGAAGATTTGGTGTGAGCAGCAAGCTGACCAAGAGAGTCTCTGACTTTGGGAACCAGCTTGTCCGGAGCACAGATGAGGACCTCAGTCTTGTCTTCATTCAGCTGTACAAAGTTTCCAGCCATCCAGGTTTTAATAGAGTCTAAGCAGCTGTGCAACAGCTGCAGCTTTTAGACATATCATGGGGCTTGAAGGAGATGTACAGTTGGATGTCATCTGCGTAAAAATGGTATGAGATTCTTTTAAAAGAGCTCAGGATGTGCTGGAGAGGGAGCAGATAAAGAAAGGAACAGTAGAGGCTCCAGTACAGAACCTTGTGGGACACCATGGGCGAGGGAGGTGGTGGAGGACCGAAACTTGGAGACGGCTACAGAGAAGAAATGCTCAGACAGATAGGAGAACCACTCCAGAACAGTTCCGGATAGATCTACTCTCTCAGCCCTATCCAGTTGCAGGTGATGGTCAAGTCAAACTTCATTTGTATAGGAGGATCTTTTGTGACGTGAATGTTTATGTTTTTCACATTGCATCATGGGACCTGGGTGGCAATAAACAACATATTTAGCCTATAATTTGATTGTTTTGCACGTTTGGAGGAGGATTTAGCGAAGCAGATGGATCATTCTTGCTGTGTGGTTGATTGTCCGGCCCGTGAGAGGCTTGATAAAAAGTTTTATTGGAATTTCCTCAGTAAAGGACAGCAAAATACGAAAGATATGATTGCGGGTGACCCGACTGTCTGAAGAAAGCCTGGATTCCTGCAGCAACGGACACTTTGTGAGGCTCATTTGTTCACGGTAAGTCCTTGTGACTAAGTATTTGTTAATTAGAGAAGATGTTTTAAATCCACTGTGTCATATAGTTGTCATGTTCTGTTTCAGGTGTCTCAGCCTGCGATCGTTATAATAAATAAATAAGGACAGTAGCTACGTTTACGTGGGCACAAGTAATCAGAATGAATGCCCTATCGGATCAAAAATTCGTCATGTAAACATGTCAATCGGAATATTCTGATCCGATTCGGCCTGATCCGAATGAAATTTCATTCCGATTGAGAGAGGTGGTTTTGTCCGATCGTCAATCCGATCGGTGTCCATGTACACAGCCATTCGGATCATTGGGGTAAAATAACGCCCACTGTGCATGTGTGCAACTGCAGCGTGACCACTTTTCGCCTCTGCGCATGCTCAGGACAGATCGAAAACATGGCGGGCGGTAAACAGAAGTGATCTGTTGCCGACGCTATTTTTTTACTGCAAATACTACGGGAGCTCAATATTATTGAACGTCTCGATGGCCGAACGGCTAAAAATGCCGAGTTACACACTCAAGTGCATCTAAAGATGCAGGAAGCGGGACTTCACCGAAGCTAGAGAATAAGAAAATAAAATGCAAGGGAAAAGACGTGCAGACAAGATGGCGTTTGTTTACAATTTCTCTTCCAGGAAAGACAAGTCTGCGCATGCGCAAGCTATGGTGCGTGCATCGCGGCGAGATCGGATCATTCCAGTTAGTGTCCATGTAAACACAGATTTGGGATTTCCGATCAACCAAGATTTGAATCAGATTGGGGAAATTTGGCGCATGTAAACGTAGCTACTGATTAATGAAGACTTACTGGTTTTGCAGTCGCCGTGAGGATTTATCTGTTTTCTTTGACAATCACCCACAGGTGATGTGAGTCACTGACTGCTCGCCAGTGCTGACTCCTGCTTTAGCACGACCACGGCTTCCTGTTTTGCAGAAGAGATCGGCCAAACTTTCTTGAAACAAAATAATCGTAGACCTCCAGACGTTTAAAAGCCTTTAATTCTTCATGAGTGAAGGCTCCAGGGCTTTCTGTTAAATAGGAATAAATGTTTCCAGCAGTTGTGGAGAAAACACCGGCGAATCGGACCGTTTTTCATCATCCCAGAGCTCCTACGGCCTTAAATAACTTTAATTTTGTCTTCATATCAGATTTTAAGCTTCTGTCTACCTCTCCTCCTGTATGTAGACGTTAAAGTGTTCATATGTTGGGGATTCTGTCCGTAAACTTGCGTTTACGTACATATTGATAGCAGGCCATACTGTTTGTGTTGTTGCCACACCGGCACTCGCGCAACTTGGATGTGTTTTCTTTTTTTTTCTTATTTTATTGCTTTCCTGAAAAGTATCGGATCGGGACTCGGTCTCGGCAGACTCAGAATCGGATCTGGAGCAAAAAGCTGTGATCCGAACATCCCTAGTTATTATTATGGGCTGGAGTCTCCTCACCCACAGCCCAGGGAGGCTGAGCGGTGTGATCGCTGGCTCTCTTTAAATTAATGCTGAACTGTAAACTCAGAATTAAAAGGCCTGACTCTAAACCCACCGTGACTCGTCTCGTGTCTTCATGGACATCAGTTTTAATTTGTAGAAATGGAATAAATGATCTCACACATATTCATGAGCAGGAAGGCTGCTCAGACAGCACAAATGGGCCCAGCTGTGTGGGAAGTGATTGCTAAAATTGCATCATAGCAGCCTCTCCATCATCGACAGAACACCACCACTTTTCCCTCCTCTCCGTTCGCTGACAGAGTTTCAGCTCAGAGGAAACCAGAAAAAAGACGCCTGTCAGACGGATGTGTGCTTGTTTGAATTCTCATCTCCTCTGACATCCTCAACACGTCTCTACATTTCCTCTGCACCCATCTTCCATGCATGCATATCATTTTTCCCTCTATTGTCCCGTGATTCTGACGCTTCCTCATAATGATGTCTCTGTGTTACAGACGTGAGTATGCAGAGTGAAGCCAACGTTCCTTAGCTCGGCTGCTCTGAGGGTTTGTCACACAACAGCACAAAGTTCAGCTGTTTCCTCATCTTTAAAAACTTGAATAATTGCAGTAAATCCATTAGCCCAGCCACAAACAGCTAGTCTCTGTCAACCACACTTTACCGGAGACGGAATCATGGCGCTTATAGAGAATCTGTTAGTGTGAAAACCGTCATCCTGTAAGATTCTAAAGTCTGTCTTTTGACTTTGTCAGCTTTTGGAGTAATATATAATCATACACTGCTCAAAAAATAAAGGGAACACTTAAACAACACAATGTGACTCCAAGTCAGTCACACTTCTGTGAAATCAAACTGTCCACTTAGCAAGCAACACTTAACAATCAGTTTCACCTGCTGTTGTGCAAATGGAACAGACAACAGGTGGAAACTATAGGCAACTAGCAGGACGTCCCCAATAAGGGAGTGGTTTCACACTGTTTCCCTGTCTGTCAGATCAGTAACAACTACGTTCTGATCATTTTTACTCATCTAAGTGATTGTTGGGATTTTACGCACCAACTTTGCTGCAAATGTCTAAAAGAATAAGAACAAGTCGGAGCTCTGCAGAGCTGAACTTATGTCCTGGCAGTTAGAATCATCCAATAATACTAACAACTCCTGATTGGACCTCTTTCAGTTGGTTAATCAGTAACAATCTGAGTGTTGTACCAGGGTAAACAGCAGTTCTTCAGCGGCGTTTCCACTCTGTCTTAGTTTTAATGACTTTACTCAAAATCTCATCATCTACCTGCTGAGAATTAAAACTACAGGAATAAGAAACCAACCACTGTCTGCTGTCGTTTAGCCTCACCACTCACAGAGCTGGTTTTCATTTTATGGCCCCATTAACTGACATAGATGGAGATCAGTGATACGTCCCTGCAGACGCTGACAGATGACATCAACAGAACCGATAAAAACTGCAGCGCGTCCCTCCGGACCGCCCAGGCACAGACTAGTTTTATTTTAAACGGGTGAGATTTAATGGGAAACTTTTGGCATGGAGCACCCTGTGGTCTTGTTCCTGCATTAATTTCTGCTTGTGTATGCAGACTCTCTGCATATTGGCAGCGATCGGGGCTCCTCTACTCAGATTTGATGAGTGTCTGGAAGTGCTGACTTATTTCCTGCCTCTGAAAAGCCGGTGCAGAAACAAGACTTCCTAATGACTGCTTTGTGTTCAGGTTTAGGAGGAAAACAAACGTCTGCATCTCATCGCTGTGGAAATGAACCACAAAGGCCGAGTAAAGAGGGGTGACAGCAGAACCACGAGAAGAGGATGGCTTTTTAGTTTGGCCTCAGACCTGAACCCTCACAATAAAAGCTGTTTGGTGGAGAGCCTTGTAAACACATCACCACTTAGTAACACTCAGCACTTGGACAAATGTCCCAATGGTTTCTGACGTCAGAAGAGACATGTCACACGTTTGTACACGAGCAGCACCTCCAGTAGCTCCCCCCTCCTCCTCCACGCTGAATAAATCAGAGCGTCTGCAGCAGGGACGGCGAGTGAGGTCGAAGCCTTCCTGTCCACACCGAGCCGGAGCAGAGAGGGCAGCAGTCACACTGTGATAAATGTAATTAGCTCATTCTTTCTTCTGTAAATTACAGCTCCAGTGAAGCAGCTGACAAACGCGCTGAAGAGTGAAAGAACAGCTGAGCAGGAGTAGTCAGCCCTTTCTTCTTCGGTGTGTAATTATTTTGTGCGATGGCCTCTAGAAAAAAACAAACGATTTTTCTCATTGTTAGCTTTAATAAGGCTGTGTTTCTACTTCAGTTATCAGGTAAACATTCCAACCTTCCATTAGAGATGTCTCTTTGTTCGTCGTCACCTTCTGACATCCATCCGCTCTTGAGCCATCGTCAATCCAGTGTCCAGTGATTGCAGCGCCATCTTTTTTTTCCAAGATGGCGCTGCACGAGCAGCAGCCTGTTACGGCAGCTCTAGTTTCTTTACTTCTCCTTTTACTCTTTCCTTGTCTTGTGTGGCATGTTTTTAATGCCTTTCAGGTGGGCATATATTGTCTTAACCACACGGTCCATGGGGATACTTTTGTGTTGTTTGGGTTATGTTTTAAACTCTTTTTCCACTCCACTGTTTTTAGGACTTTTTGGAAACGCACTGGGAAAGTTAAGTCCCACACTGGTGTGTGTGAAATTTGTTCTCCGCATTTGACCCATCCCCTGGGGAAGTGGTGAGCTGCAGACACAGCTGTGCTCGGGAACCTGGTGGTTTAACTCCCCAACCCAACCCCTTAATGCTAGCCCTTTTTATAAAACAATGCCGCAACGCCGAAGCGGCTGCGCTCGTTAAGTTTTTTTCACAAGCAGCTACAGGTGTGTGTGCTCCACAGTCCCTGTGAACTGTCAGATGATCTGAGCTGCAGATCTAACGGAGAGAAGCTCTCGGAGCTCTGCATCGCTCCAGTTGATCATCTCAGCTGATTCTGTTTACAAAGCAAAACTTAAGCCCATGTTTACTTTTCTTTTTCAATATAGTTCCCGGCTCGGCATTAATTCATCACATGGTCATGACACCTCCCTCTGTTGCGCCAAGGCTTAATGTGTGTTTATAAGACCGGTGAAGCCACAATATTACCGCAATATTACTACCAAGCGTGGCGGCACGAATGCCGCAAAATTCCCTCAACGTGATGCCACCATGGCATGTTCATAAGACATGCGTTGCGGTAATATTACGCTGATTTGCCGGCACGGTGTGTCTAATAAAAAGGGCTGCTGAGTGTCAAGCGAGGAGACATTGGGTCCCATTTTTTCAAAGTCTTTGGTATGACCCGACCGGGATTTGAACCCCGATCTCCCAGTCCCAGGGCAGACACTCATACCACTAGGCCACTGAGCTGGTAATCCTTCCAGCTACAAGCTGCTGTGTCCATTGTTCATACCAGAGATCAGCTGTTGCTTTCTTCTGCATGGAAAGGCCGGTCCCGCCCCCAGAAACGTGGAAAAAACAAAGAGGCTGCAGAGCAGGACGTAAGCTCCAGGAGAGGAAACTGAGGTATAAACCTTATTTACCCTCTGATTATGTTTGTTCCTTCCCCAATAACATCGACAAACTCACGGCACTGATCAGGATTCAGTGGGACTACAGAGAGTATAGCCTGATGTTTTGTATGGAGACGTGGATGAACGAGCTGACGGGATGGGAGACATGCGGTAAGAGCAAAGGCGGGGATCTGGCTGTGTTTATTAATGAGAGATGGTGTAACCTCACCTAAAGACTCCTGAGAGACTTAGAATCCCAGAGCAAAACCAAAAGGACAGGAGTTAAACCATCAGGTCCACTGGAGCTAAATCTACATTATGCTGGAGGTGGGTGACTCACCTCTCAGGGAGTGGGAGTATGGATGCAGCTTGAGATGGACTCTACTCGGCTCTCAAAAATCCACCTCTGAGTTCCTTGATAGAGATGGACCTCCAGAGCACACATGTTCTACCTAACAAAAACCCTTTTAGAGGTCTATTTTTGCTTCCCAGCAACAACTTCCACATTTATATTCTCACCTGTACACGGAATAAACACGGAGAAGAATGTTCTCCTGAACGCTGTCCTGATATCTGCCTCATTTATGCTGCGAGTGACTGGTTAATGTCAACAGAGTCCTGCTGTGAGCAGGCGGCTCTGCACAAACTATAAATGTTCTCAGTAGGACCGAGGCTCCAACAGACATAAACCACACACACACACAGCAGACAGAAATCAGCTGCTGATATTTGCAAAACTCTTAATTGGCTAAAGGTGAAGCCACGCAACACTTTATTGGAACGTCTGGAGGAACCCCCGGAGGCTCCGCTGGTGTTCCACCAGGACGGTGGATCAAAGTGTTTTAATGACAGCAGAACTGAATAGAACTGGAATCATTATCCTTTATGACGTCTCCTTCTGAGGTCATGAACACATTAGACTAAAATTTACGTTTAATTTTCCTGCACTCCTCTCCTGGAGCAACATCTGTGTGAATCTTCATTAAAAAGGTAAATAATCTTTCTTTAAACATGTATTTGAACGCTGTTGATTTAATTTAACTGAAGCTTTATTAGTGGCAGCTTCCAAAGCTAATATATATAAAAAAGACATAATATTCTCACAAACGTGCCAATTTGAAGTGTAAATAACTTAGAGAATGAATGTTTAGTGTACAGAGGTCACAGAGCTGCTAGATTTATTCAGTTACAGAAGTTTAACAAACAGAACAGAATTACACACAAACAAAAATATGATCCTGCTTTTAACACAGCAGCTAAATCAGTTAAACCAATCATCAGTCAAACATGGGAGTAACTGAGGGTGAGGCATTAAACATTCTGAGACAAATATGATCCTTCAGATTAAAATAAAAACACAAAAACTAAATAAGAGTTGAATAACAGCAGCTTTAAGATAAATCACTTACTGTGAGACTTTCTAGGATACAGAGAAATCTTAAAGATGAACAAACTGAATTTTGCACAACCCAGAGAAACAATTGCACTTTAAAAGAATAAACCGAGTGGCTGTAAAGTGTTTAAACGGAGTGCTTCTGGTTCAGAGGAACACTGTAGTGGACGTGGAGTAAATGACTTAGTGTCTTTAGGGTGAACAGAAGATTAAGACTTCAGTGTTTTTATTAAATATAAACTAAAAGCACATTTCAGAATAGTAAAAATAACATATCAACTAAATATATGTCTACATGTGTGATGGATTATAAGGCTCCCTTCAATAGTTCAGACGGTTAATAAGAGGAGGACGGGCTTATTTAGCCACTCTGGAGCGAAGACACCTGTTTATGATCCTGTGGTCGCTCTCCTTCTCCTTCGTCTCTCTGCTGATGATCTGAAACAAACAACCAACGACTTCTGAGGAATAAAAATATAATAAAAACATATCCATGTGGTCTGAACAGGACCTCTAAAACCAAACCACGTGTTTGTATAACATGGGTGGCTTAAGCCGGTAAACCAGCACACTTAGCCGATCATCTTGTGTGAAACAGATACTTACTGGGTGGGAGGGCATCTCCATGGGCCCAGAGATTTCAGGCCTGAACAGTTTCTTTCTGTTATTCTTCACTTTCTGACTAAGAGAGGAAGAGGAGGCTGCTGAATCTGCATCCACCCGACTGCTCACCAGACTCATCATCTTTTTGGCTGCAGGAAAAGAAAAGGTTTACAGGAAAAGGCCATAAATGACAAGATATTCAAAACAACATCAGAAGCAACAAGCTTGTGAGAAAGTTCACCTTCTATGTAGAAACTCCACAAAAACACTTGTTCTAAATAACCTTCAACATATCAAAATATTCAACCAGGGACAAGATACAATGGGAGAAAAAATGATCTTTTTCAAGAGGCTCTGAGAAAATGTTTATTTAAAGGGACACTTTGCAACTTTTTAATATTTTTAAATAATTTTCTTGAGCCAGTATGTGCTAAAATGACCCTTTACAGGGTTAATGAAAGGCCACCCAGCCCCTGTCGCCCCCTGTGGCCAGAATATTCCACTTGCAACGTCACAGTTGCTGGTCTGGTCTGTTGGGACTTCAGCTTGACCTACCTGGATCTGCAGTCTGTTTCCTGCATGTTTTAGATCATGAACACAGCTGATTTGTTTAACTTAGTGATGAACTGCTTCCATAGAAACTAATTAAGGCTGGGAGGACATTTCAGCAGTTAGATTAAGGTGTTAAAAAGACGAACGCACAGCGAGGAGAGGTAAGTTTTACTTTCGGTTTCGCCAACAAACTCTAGGGGGTGCTAAAAACAAGCCAAAACTGACTACTGTTCCTTTAACCTTTTTAAAACTGAACAGCAATGAACGAATTTCTCTGCATTTACAAAGAAAATGAATGGCTCTGTCAAACCTGCATTACATTCCAGGGATCTTGGCGCAAATGATCGTGGCACACCGCCATGGCAAACCTCCTTCAGAATTAAGTTTTTTTTAAGATACGTTAAAATAATGTAAAGCGCACACACACACACACACACACACATATATATAGCCTATCTTTGCACACTTATACTAACCATAATCCGAGTTTGAGATTATTTTAAATATCATGAAACGGTAAAATGTATTTTATTTTGAAAAACCAACACTGCTGGCTCCTTCCTGTCTGGCTGTGAAGCTGCAGTGTGCTGCATGAAGGAAAACTAGAGACAACAATCTGAAGTAGATGGAGGGAAAAGGTGAAAGAAAGGTGCCTAAGGAAGGTTAAGTTGAATACACTTTTAGCTCAAGCCTGTGAAAACGACCCTAATGTTAAACTGAGAGTTTAAATCTTCCATAAACTGTAGAGAAACCTGTGGCTGTCAATCAAACTAGGAGGTGGGACTTGAACACAGGTCTGGAGTGCGTGGAGCGCACTCACGAACCACCAACACAAAATGAAACAACAGAGTGAGCACGGTGGCTAGATAGATGAGGGCAGAGGAGAAAATACTGTTAGAATAAAGACTCGTGGGTTAAAGCTGTTCAGGGAGACTACGACAGTCTGAATTGTTTCTCAGTCATTTTTTCATGTCACGGCTACGAGTCCGATATGAAACGGTGCAGAAAAGCTGAGTCACAAAAAACATGTTGGTAAAAAGAGATTGAAACTCAAAAGTTTCGAAAATCGGTACCGTTAAGTACCGGTATCGATTCAAATGTTAAAGGTACCCATCCCTACACAAGAATAACAGTAGATAAGGTGCAGTGGTATAAAAAACATGTAATCATCTTACTGCTGAAAAAGATAATATGATGTTGAAATGTAATAACGCGTTCTAGCGGTAAGAATGGTTTGTGCAGAGACATTCATTAATAATAGTAATAATAGTTACTGTAATAGCAATAGTAGTAGCAAATATGTGCAACTTTACCATAATACTGAGGTAGTTGTTTCCAGTTGGTCAGAGTCTACAGACTTACTTTTCTTTTTTGAGAGGCAGATTTCTGGCCTCCTTGCCACTCTAGTGGCTCTGTTCTGTTGGCTGTGGCTAAAAGGTGTGTGTGTGTGTGTGTGGGGGTTTAGTAGTCTCAGCCTTGTGGACTAAGCTGTTGGTGAGTCATGTAGTATGGGAGCAATAGCTCCTGTACCTCCTTCCAGAGGGCAGGAGCAGAACAGGTTGTGTGTGGGGTGATGCAGCTGGAGAGGATGCTCTCCATAGTTCCTCTGTAGAAGGTGGTCATGAAAGATGGTGGAGCCCTGGCCTGTTTGAGTTTGCGTAGGAAGTAGAGGTGCTGCTGGGCTCGCTTTGCTGGTGGTCAAGGAGAGGTCCTCACTGATGTGCACCCCCAAGAATATCGTGCTGCTCACCTTCTCCACAGCAGCACAGTCGATGGTCAGTTGCGGGTGTTTGGTGTGGCCTCTCTGGAAGCAGTCTCCTTAGTCTTGCTGACATTCAGCTGGAGGTTGTTGTTCTAGCTCCACATGGCCAGAAGCTCGACCTCTTTCCTGTAGTGAGTCTCGTTACCCTTGGTGATGAGACCCACCAGAGTTATGTCATCCACAAACTTCACAAAGTGATTTGAGCTGTAGGTTGGTGTGCACTCATGTCAGTAGGGTGAAGAGCAGAGGACTGAGCACACAGCCTTGTGGTGTACCTGTGCTCAAAGTGATGCTGCTTGTGCCCAACACAAACTACTTGTTGCATCTGACTGAGAAAGTCCAGCAGCCAGTTAGAGAGATCTGCTGAGGCCCAGACTGTCAGGTTTGCCAATGAGCTGTTGTGGTATTATGGTACTGAATGCTGGGCTGAAGTCTATGAACGGCATTCTTACATGAGTCTTTGCTGTCCAGGTGAGTGAGAGCTGGGTGGAGGGCAGAGCAGATTGCATCCTCCGTGGATCGTTTAGTCCTATATGCAAACTGGAAGGGGTCCAGGAGAGGATGGGGTTGATGTGTGACATGACTTCATGATGATGGGTGTCAGTGCCACAGGATGGTAGTCCTTGAAGCAAGATGGGGATGATTTCTTCGGCACAGATATGATGGTCGCGGCTTTGAAGCATGATGGGACAATGGCTTGCTTCAGGGAGATGATAAAGATGTCTGTGAAGACATCCTTCAGTTCCTCTGCACAGTCCTTCAGCACCCTACCAGGAGTGATATCTGGGTCTGAGTCTGTTCGTGCGGAGGCGGTGGGATTTTCTGTGGGCAAGTGTTGTTCTGTGCTTCAAAACGTGCAAAACAATTGTTCAGGTTGTTGAGTAAAGAGGTGTCACTCTCACAGCTACGTTGCTATGTGGTTTGTAGTCTGTGGTGGCTTGGATGCCCTGCCATGTGCTCTGTGCATCTCTGCTGTTCCTGAAGTGGGAGGTTATCCTGCGTGTGTAATCTTGTTGTGCTTTCCTGATGCCCCGGGACAGGATGGCCCTCACTAATCTCAGGCCAGGTTCATCCCCAGCTCTGAAGGCATTGTTTCTGGTCCTCAACAGCCTGCGCACATCCCCTGTCAGCCATGGCTTCTGGTTAGCCTGAATGGTGATGCTTTTTGTATGAGTCACATCATCCATGCATTTTGTGATATAGGAAGTCACAGTGTCTGTGTACTCCTCAAAAGCAGGTTTCCCAGTAATTGGACAGGTTCATGCTAAAACCAAAGAAGGTGCTGGTGGTGTTTCACATACATACAAGCTGAACCCTTTTAGAAATGCTGAGAGTTGAATTGAAGCCTTGATGACTTAGTCTCAGGAGAAAAAAGTCAGAACTCTAAGATTAAATCTGATTTTTTTTCTCAGATTAAAGTCAGTGATGTTTTTTGTCTTCCATAAATATTTACTGTCCCACATTTGGTGAGTTGGGATCTGGTTACCCTAAAGTTGCATTTGAACAACAGTAACATAATTAATATAGTTTGTCCTTCATGCATAATGTTTCAGATATGTTTGGAACAGCACAACGTAGTTTAATGTCGTGTAATTTTTCCGTTTAGTCATTTCTGGCTGCATTTTCAGATGAGTATATTAAAATATTCACACACACACACACACACACTTGTACTTATCTCTTAGTGAGGACCATCCATTGACTTCCATTCATTTTTTTTCATTTTAGTGACTGTAATATGCCTAACCCATACCCTAATCCTAACCATAACCAGTGTTGCTGTATTCCTAACCCTAGCCTCAACAAAAACTTAATTCACACCAGACCTCTAAACCCAACAGGTAAGCTTTTAAAAAAAGTGAGGACCACAAAAATGTCCTCACTTTGCAAAATGTCCTCACTCTGTTGGTAAAAACGTTGTGGTCCTCAGTATGTGGTAAGTACAAGAACACACACACACACACACCCTCCCATCCCCAGACAGCCCACCACCATGGCGTTAAAAGCGTCCTAGAGGAAACCCTGCATTCTATAAATAACTCAAGAACAACAAAACTTTAGGTGGGTTAGGCACCTTCAGCTTGTTCAAAACGCTGCAGCACATCTTTTAAAGGTGCAGTAGGAGATGTTTTACTGGAGAGAGTATGTAAAAAATAAATTAAATATATTGTAAAAGAAAGATTAATCATTTTAATCACCTCTGAAATGTACTGGGAAAACCTCGTCCAATCATTGTGAACGTCCCATTGATAATGATTGGATCCTGATCCATCCATCAAACTGCTCCTCTGACTGTCCCTACCTCATTGTCTCCATCAGTCTGTCATTTTGCTGTTTCTATAATTTTGTCCTACAGACCCTTTGGCTTCACCTCTCTTCAGTCTGAATTCACTGACAAAGAAGCCAAAACATCTCATATGATGGAGTTATCCTCTGACCTTTGGTGCCGAGCAGCGTTGGAGAGCTCTGCAGGAAGTCTCCAATCTTCTGCAGCGTTCCCTCCTTCCTGCTGTAGGAGTCGAATGAACCTGCAGGAGAAGAGCTCTGATCACAGAGCAGAGAGATGCTGTCAGTCTGCTCAGTCCAGTTTTTATTCAAAAACAGAAATAAACACCTTGGGACTTCATTATCATTAGCAACAATAGGCGTGTTTACATTGTCGGAACTTCAGGGTAAATTCTGGGAGGGGGAATCTGAGCGGGAGATTCGTTATCTCGGTCCTCTCAGCTGTTGTGTCTCCATTCATATTCGACCCTTTCAGGACTTTGCACAGACGTCAGCATATCGTGACTGCTTCGGCAGTGAGTGATGTCACTGATCAGAGCCAAAAAGCATCCACAGTAACATTAAAAGTTTTATTTTGTTGAAGTATATCATAATTTAATCCATTTGGAGCACAAAAGCAGCTGTGTGATGTAAAATGTTGAGTTCAATGACCAGAAGAAGCATTTTTAATGGTGCTCTGAGACAACAAAGCCCAGTGAATTAAGTCATTGTTGAAGAATTCCACCGTGTTTTCTGATGTCAGGAGTTTAGTAACAGCGGTTTCTTTTTTTCTTTTGCTTCAATTCTGCTTCACAAGCAACTCTTCTAATTTTACTACAGGGCGATGGTGGCAGAGGAGTTAAGTGGCTGCCTTGCAATCGGAAGGTCGCAGGTTCGCGACCCGCTCAGTCTGTCGCTGTTGTTGTGTCCTTGGGCAAGACACCTGCCTGCTGGTGATGGACGGAGGGACCGGTGGCGCCAGTGTACTGCAGGTCCCACCTCTGTCAGTGCGCCCCAGGGCAGCTGTAGCTACAGTGTAGCTCATCCCCACCAGCGTGTGAATGTGTGTGTGAATGGGTGGATGACTGATTGTGTTGTAAAGAGCCTTGGGGGGTTGTTGAACCCTAAGAAGGCGCTATACAAATACAGGCCATTTACCATACCATACGGGTCATACCAAAGACTTTGAAAAAATGGGGACCAATGCCTCCTCGCTTGACACTCAGCACTAAGGGGTTGGATTGGGGGGTTAAACCACCAAATAGTCCCCGAGCACGGCCACAGCTGCAGCTCACCGCTCCCCACGGGGATGGGTCAAATGCGGAGATGTAATTTCACCAGGGTGTGATGATCACTAATGGGACTTTGTTTTGGACAATGTTTGCTGATGTGATTTCATACCGAGTTACAACCAATCAGCCTATTAGCAAAAAGTTCTGCTCAGCAACTCCACTGGGCCATTTCGAGTACCTAGCCCTGATCAGGTACTCAAAAAATTCCTGAAAATTGCCCGGAAAATGGCCGTTCGGCCGGCCTGGTCAAGTGGAGACACGTGCATCTCGAGAAGTTCCGGTAAATTTACCCTGAAGTTCCGACAGTGGAAAAGCACCTATTAGCTTTAAATGTTTCAGTGTTCAGAGCAGCAGAACATGGTGTGTGTGTGTGTTGTTACCTCCTCCTTCTGTGGGGTCAGCTTGGGTGTGAGTTTGCTCCTTGTGTTCCTTTTGTTCTCAGCCTCCACTTCTTCCTGTTAACACACACAACATGAAAACACACCATTACTGAGTGTGCCGACTCACCAGAGGGTACGGGGAGCGAGTCCCAACAACCTTAATGTTTCATAATGACATGACTGTCTGGAGGAGATGGAGGGGGTTGGACATAAGAATCACAGATGCTGGCCCCAGTGGGGACTCACCAAGCTGACACTCACTGGACAGAAAAAACCAAACTAATTCAGAGATAGTCTAATCGAGGAGAGGAACAACAGTCAGACTACATGTTTATCTGGGTGTCCTGTGGTCACCGTGAATTGAATCTGCAGGAGGGAAAACTTCATTAGAGTCAAACAAATACGTCTTTCATTCTTTCCCGTCTTCTTTTAAGCACCTGTTCAGACTTGGTGTACATTTTAACAAGTATCCTGAAATACTCTCCTGAACCTGTGGTTGTGACACTTTCAGTTCTGACCCAGGAACAAATGAAAATAAGTGTGACCCTAAATGAGGAAATAAAAACACAACGCTTCATCTTATATTCTGTTGTCTCACATGACTATTGTTCCATTTTACTTCAGTTACAATGAAAATATTCTACTAGTAGGGATGCTCTATTCACATTTTTTGCCTCCGATGTGAGTCCAAGTCATTTGATTTAGAGTATCTGCCGATACCGAGTCCCGATCTGATACTTCAGTAATCCATTAAAATAAAAACAAATGACAACTCAACCAAGTTGTCCATTAAGTTTTTATTATTTGTTATGCATTTCTTTATTTCTGTATCTTTTTATTATTTATCTGCCAAAAAACAACACTTGTTCAGGAAGTACATTAATAAGAAAGGTGTTATTACGCCCATTTCCTCTCTGCGGCTAATGCAGGTGATCAGGATAGCTTCATGATCAGCATGCAAGGAACAAGGCTCAGTAAGGCTCAACAGCAACTAAAAAACCACAAACATCTGTTACAAAAAGTGATCAAACACGCTGTTAGGTCATTTTATGAATCTGTTTCAACAAAACCCTACCAATAAAACTGATTCTGGCTCAGAATAGGAAGCTGGCAGGGATGAGGCTGACCTCATTGGTTGGGCTGGAGAGTGGGCGTGGCAGTCCAAAGGTCCCAACACATGGAATCATTGATGATTCAGTGGATGTTTATAAAAATAACCTGAGCGATGAGGGGACTGGAGGAAGAGAGGAAACCTACAGAAACTCAGTGGAGTTATAGAGTATAAAATGATTTCAAAGAGGCAGAATATGAAGAGTGATCAGGAACGGAGAGGATGTGTGAAGGAAGTAAACAGCGTCAAACGTAAAACTGTAACAAGGTTTGGGGGGGGGTGTAAATATATGTAGAGAAAGAGTTGGGTCAAAGATCAGACACACAGATACTCCTGTTTCAGGAACTAGCAGAATGCCACATGAGCTTCACACGGCAGGATCTGGAGTCTTATTTCCTGATATTTGGACATCTTGCCTCTGATTGGCTAACAGCAACATGACTCTACCCCTGACTCCGTTTGCTCTGCAATAATGTTTTATCTCAACAAATAACACAAGCCTGGAGTTCTGCTGTATTGTGGAGTTGCTAATGCTAACAGTTAGCTTCAGCTAGCAAAGACGTCCTCTGCTGTTTCCTGGATGCTAAACACAATGGGTTTGACCTACACATAGAATAGGGAGAGGCAAGTCTGACCAATCGGCCAACAGCTGAAGATTTTGCCTCAGCACACAGCCCCCCGTCAACTGTTGGATCAGGTAAAATGTATATCAAAAGCTCACACACCAGGGTTGGTGCTGTAAAAGTTTGAAGCTAATATGAGTATGCTAACGGAAGTTATGATGAAAACGTGAGAAAGACATTTAAAGCAGCATTCCGCATGATTGCAGTTATATGCTCTCTGTCGCCCTCTAGAGGCTTGCTGCGTAACGTCACTGTCGCAACATTAAATCTCTCTCTCGGGCATAAGAGGCATGTTTACATTCCTAATATCAGGCAAAACGACAAAAACAAACTTTTCCACCTCCACACATTGAATAAATAGTTTTATCAGGACTGTATAACAACTTTATGCCCGACCAAACACAATAACCCTGGTGAAATCATTTATTACTTACCTAGCCATTAGCAGCACGGCTAGGTCAGAGTCCCTAGTTCATGCTGTTCTTTCTAAAAGAGCTCTCCAGCGAGGAAAAGACGGCCCAATAATAACTCTGGTCTTTGCTCTTGCTCTATGACGTTCTCCTTTTCTTTTCCTAGATTCATCTGATGAGGGATTTCTAGCTTTCTTTGGTGAATCTGCCGCTGCTAAACCGCGTAAAACTACGTTATACAATCATGGCAAGACAAAGGAATAAAAAAATGCGCGTTCTAAACTCGCATTATGTCATAATGCTCGCTTTTAGAACACACGAGTTTTTGCCCCCTTTGGCATCAAAACACGCGTTCAAGACGCGCATTTTGGCAGACATAACGCGCGTTTAGAACGTGCACTTTTTTATCCCTTTGGCTTGCCATATTCTGCCGTACAACGACACCCAGTCAGTACTTCCGTCTCTACCCGATGCACAAAAACTGTATAGCGCAGTAAACAGACGTGGGACCCCCCAACACTATCACAGGTATGAAAATGAACATAATAGATAATACTATGATGCAAAAACTTCACAAAAAAGCATAATTTTAAGGTGTAAAGTTGCGGAATGTTGCTTTAAGGGAACAGTATATTATATTGGATTGTAAATGGAGGACATTAATTTAAAAAGGTTTTGTTTGAGAAAGGTGAACAGGACATTATTTAGCATTTCCAAATGGTTTGACAAAAGCATTTATTGTGTCTACAGCTATGATTGTGTAATATTGCCAAAGAATGCAGACTTGACCCTGAAGAATGTAATTAAACACCTGTGGTAAGTAACACACTGACAGGTTTACTGTCAACAAGTTGGCAGGAGTGCAGCATAAGTTAAAGTGCTATTCAAGTCATCTAATGAAAATTCCTGTATTTTCTAATATTGCAATAAACATTGCAGGGTTGGAAAAAAATTGCAATGTTAAATGTTTCCAACATCATGCAGCACTACTCCCGGCTCCTGCAGCAGCTCTTCTCTGCTTTTACAGCAGCATTGTCAGTCCATGTTCTCTTCATGGGACTGATGTATCAAATAGAGGATTCATTTTAATAACATCTCTCAAACTAATTTCTGAATCTTGCATTTTTATGGTCATTTGTCATTCTAGTGTGATTAAAGTACATTTTGTCCCATAATCTCATACATGTTAATTAGCCTTAAACAGCTCAACTCTGCCAGCAGATGGTTTAAATTTGTGTTTGCAGTGGTTCCCAACTTTTAATTGTATTTAAATAACTATGATTTTAATATTGACCTGAGTAATAGTGATTATTATTTTTAAGTAGAATCAAGCAGCCCTAATCTATACCAGATAAACTCAATTAAATTCTATCTCTCTGGTTTATATTTTGTGAGTGATGTAACGCAAGCCCTTTTTATAAGACACACCGTGCCGGCAAATCAGAGCAATATTACCGCAACGGTGTGTCTTATGAACGTGCCATGGCAGAACCATGTTGCGGGAATTTTGCGGCATTCGTGCCACCACGCTTGATAGTAATATTGTGGTAATATTGCGGCTTCGCCAGTCTTATAAACGCACATTAAGCCTTGGTGCAACAGAAGGTGGTGTCATGACCACGTGATGAATTTATGCCGAGCTACGGCCGGGAACTATATTGAAAATGAAAGTAAACACGGAAATAAGTTTCGCTTTTGTAAACAGAATCAGCCGAGATGATAAACTGGAGCGATGCAGAACGCTGGGAGCTTTTCTCTGTTAGATCTGCAGCTCAGATCATCTGACAAATCACGGGGACTGTGGAGGACAGACACCTGTAGCTGCTTGTGAAAAAAACTTAAAGAGCGTGGCTTTGATCGAAATAAAAAGCAAGTTATGTCCAAGATAAACAGAAGTCTGTGACAGCACAGAGACCGCCCCCATACCTCCTTTATACCGCCATTGCGTAATCTTTTATAAAAATGACACGATTGCACCACATTACCGCCACGGTCTGAGCTCTTTTAAACGACCTTATGCTCCCAGATGCCGCATTGGAGTTGTGGCAAATTGCCACCATTGTTTTATAAAAAGGGCTTCAGAAACAGAGTCTCTACTGGTGAGCAAAGCAGTTCATACATGTCAGTGATCCTGTATACTTCTCGAACGATGCGGTAAGTAAATAAGCCGTGAAGTCACACGTATGGATGTAATCTACATAGATATGAATTTGCATCGCTGCAATAGCATTTTATGTTGAAAATTACCAGGCAGAATACTTTCCTGTCTAGCCCTAGGTTAACTGCAGAAATTGACGCATCTCAAGGCTACTTCACATTGAAAGCATCAGCGGTGCGGAACGGCAGCGGAACGGTTTACTTGCGACAATTGCGGCACTCCAGTGCACACCGGGAAAGTCAGCAGCAAAGCGAATTCACTGCCGTGCTCCTCGCTCGACTCGTGAGATCACAAGATCCCTTGAGACTTCAAAGGTCACGGTTTGTTTATGCCGTCCGCCATTAAACCAAAAAGAAGGAAATGACGTTTGATATTGCTGTTTGATGTCATATATAATGTTTTTACTCACCACTGCCAGGATTAAAGCCATGAAAAACACACCGCTGCACTTTTTGAACGATGCAGTAAGTAAATAATCCGTGAGGTCACACGTATAGACGTAATCTACATAGATATGAAATCGCATCGCTGTAACAGACTTTTATTTTGAAAATTACCGGGCATTTTACACTGAAACCAAGTGTGATTTCCTGTCTAGCCCTATGTTAACTGCGGAAATTGACGCATCCCAGAAGCGGCACGTGGCAAAAGTAGAACCCAATCCTATTTTTAGTGCCGTGCCGCTTCTGGGGACGCGTCTGGAAATTGTCGTGGCTGGTTTGTGTCACCCCCATAGACTATAATGGATTCTATTTGAAGCAGCGACGTTCCGCTGCCGTTCCGCGCCGCTGATGCTTTCAGTGTGAAGTAGCCTTCAGAAGCGGCACGCAGCAAAAATAGAACTCAATCCTATCTTTAGCGTTGTGGGGTGCCGCTTCTGGGACGCGTCTGAAAATTGCAGCGTTGCGGCTGGTTTGAATCACCCGCATAAACTATAATGGATTCTTTTTGAAGCAGCAACGTTCTGCTGCCGTTCCGCGCCGCTGATGCTTCCAGTGTGCAGTAGGGGTAATGTGACTTTGTGAAGCTGGACCTGTCAACATCATGCATGAATAAATGTAAAGTACAAGTCAGAGTGGCCGCACACTTACGCTGACAAAAAAACCCTCTTACAGGGCCGTGCGATTTCACAATATAAGATTGTTATGGATTTTAATGTGATGACGATCTACCAAAACTCAGATCGTAGAACCGTCTATTTGCATTCTATCACCCGTCTATGCCATTATTTCTGAACGTGGCACACATTTATTTTGTTTTTTTCTCAGCCGAGTCACCTCTGGTATTGGATGCAAATGCAAACACATCATGAATTTAGATTTTTTTTTTTCTCTGGACAAGAAATAATTACTAATATATTTGGATGATAGGCTATGAGCCACCTCTAAATAGAAGTTAAATTATTTTTCATCAATTATAAATATATGATAAATAAAAGTGCCTGTGGGACATTTGAGACATGCATCTCTAGCTAGCTAGATATTGGAAGCTTAGAATGTTTTTTTAAAATGTTTTATTAAACAGAACTTGGTCCATTCTCCAACATTTCTGAATTTATTTGTTCAAACAAATAAATAAACTAAGCCCTGGAACTGTGGCATAAATATTTGACTCTAAAGCTACTCCAAAGACATTAAAAGCTAATATATGAACCCATTATGGATTTTTAAATGGAAGGCATTTTTTGTTTGATCATGTTTATTGTAATAGAACAAATTTGCTATTTTTCTTACCTAAATTAAAACGTGTTCAAACAGTACACTGTCTGAAATATTTTATCATATCCTTTGTAAAGGGGTACACTTTAAATTGATCTATTTTATCAGTAAATAACTTCCAAAATGTATGAACTGTCGAAATGGAAAAAATTGTGATAAAATCAAGATAGTGATTTTGCAAAAAATAAATCGTGATATGATTTTTTTCCCATATCGCCAAGCCCTACCCTCTTATCATAAAAGCCAGAAGATGTAAGAGATTTTTCTGGGACGATGGTGATGTTTCTTCTAAAAATAAGCCACTGTCAATAAATCATTAGGAAGTCATCTGCAGAACGACGAACATCACAGGCTGGAGAGACGAGACAAAGAGAGGAGGAGGGAACGATGAAGGGCTGCAAGGTTAGAGGAGACAAAAACAATATATGGAGGGCGAGAGAGGTGCTGATGCTAGACTGCCTCCACAGAGAACGGAAAGTCTGATGAAATCACAGAGCTCCTGAAGGTGTCAAAGCTGTCTAATGAGAACTCCCTTCACCCCGACGTGTGGCACATGATGAATTACAGGTTCTGCTTTTAACAACCAATTAAATGGAAATTATTCCATTGATTTTGAAACTCTGTAGAAGATGAATGGCAGCAAAACAAGACGGACAGACTGAGCAATTAGATTTATTTTGGAATCGAGTTTCATAATCAACTTTTAAGGAACACTAATGGCTGCATTTAATAACATACTACACATGAATTATGGTCTATCCTTAAGTCTTTTATTAAATGTATTTTAATGAACAGAACAGTAACAGTAGATACTACAAAGTTTAAATGCAGTCTGATTTTACCTATATAAATGCTGATTTATTGTACTGAAAAATGTGAACAATAAGTTGCAAGAACTTATCAAAACAGCGTAATTACTAATAGCTAAAATAAGACTAAAATAAAAATCGGTTTAGTCAAGTTACATTTTATTACACTTTGTTATATCTTTGTGTTATTTTGTTTTAAATTATAATGAACAGGACATAGTCAAGTAAGTTTAGACAATCTGATAATGACCATTTTCAATGCTAAGCGACACACATTTATCATTTATACTGAAAATAAAAGTAATAAAGGTTTTCTGGGAATAATTTCTGTGAGAAAGTTTGGATTTTTAACTAACTTTAATAAGCTTATGTTATATATAACTGAAACAGTATTTAATTATTTTGGTACAAAGTTGTTTAAATGTTTGAAGCATATACAACAGTCCACGTTCCTTATGATGGTCTGAAATTATTTTGTGAATTTTATAGTAAATATTGTAAAAACATTTTATCTAGAGTCATTGGAATTAAAGGATCTACACCGCCTGGTGTACAGAGAGAGCGGCACTTAGTTAGTAATTGACAGCACCACTCTCAACACCGTCTGATCACTCTTATTTAATATTCACTCTGAAACTAATTTAACGCGTATGGAAAATATACTGAAAACAGGTGGATGCTTAGCAGATAAATGTGTCTGAAAAACATCAAAATGAACCTGATAGAAACAAAACATCCTCTCATTTTTAGCTAGAATCTAGTTTGATTCAAAAGGTTTTGAGAATTATTACAGATGGACATCCAGTTGTAATAAGTGTAATAAAATCAGGAGTGTTGTTATGAAGGCATAATTGATAAGGTGCAGCTCTTATGGGGAGAAAATTTCAGTCATAACTCCACATTTGGCTGGGAGCAGAGACACTCTGTGGTCCTCTGACTTTGTGATTACAGTTTTACTCGTCAACCTGGAGTTATTCACTCAAGTGTCCTTGGATAAAGAACTGAATGTCAACACTGCCTACCGGGTTTACAGTGTGTGTTTAAAAAGCCAGCACAAAATTGAGAACACACCAGCAGAATGTGATGCAATGAGTGGATGGTGGTGGGTGTTTTACATCGACTCTAATAAAGAATGAAGGGATATCACTCTTAAGATGTTTCTACTGAAAGATATGAGATGTTTGTGATGAGTTAGATGTAAAAATACTGGTGAAATGTTTTGTTGTGATTATGTGAGTTTGGATGAAAATATGATTCTATTTAGTGGAAGAAAAAAAACCACATATACCTGACACGTTGTACGTCGTTTGCTCTTCCTGAAAATGTGAGACTTCAGAGAAAGAAAAGATTTGTTAATGACATGACCTTAAGTGTGTTGTAAGGTTTCAGAGCTCTACAGTTCAACAATTAACCAAATCTGAATCTAAACAATGAGCTGCTTAACAAACCAAATCACTGGGGGGGGGGAAAAGAGTCAAAAGCAACAACAGGAAGAAAAGTGAACTGTAGGAGTTGGACATCGGACAAGCACTGCCAATGATGGGAAGCTAAATAATTCTTTTATTGTAATTTAATTTATGCAGATTAATCCCTGTACTAAGCTACATATTAGCCCTTAAACTTCCCCTTTTTAGTTAACACATTCTGTTTACACGGAGTCATTTAGATGTTCCATTAAGGTCTGACAAATCAATTCTGTGATTAAATGCTGATTGACCTGAAATGAGTTAAATTTGTTAAATTATGGCTTGTTTATTAAACTTAAAGGTTATTAAATGTGAGGGTATGAATTCATCAACTCTGATTAATCTGTAATTAACATACAATCCTCATTTGCAGGTGTTTCAAAGATTTTGAAAAAAATTTTTTGCACATTTAATCTGTTACTGATTAGATTTATGTTGTGCAAGATAAATGACTAAACTCACAAAAGCAGCCGTTGGTCCAACCGGGGTTATAAGAGACTGTCAATTAAAATCTAAAAAACGACCTACACTCTACTTGATTTCCATAAACATTTGTATTCAGTTCAATTTCCTTTTAAAGCAATGTTGTTTTCTAGATTTTGTACTATAAAGCTAAAGAGTGGAGCGGAGTGAGATAACGGTGTCGACTGATGTGTTGTGGTGTCTTCGTCCAGTTCATCCATTTTTCCATTAATCAGAGACAAACCTGCTCTCTATAGGCTGGAGCGAGGACGGGTCAGGATCCTGCTGGCAGTCCGACCCACAGAGAGATAGCTCAGAGAGATGACTCACCAGAGGTCAACAAAATATCAGAGCCTGTCCTATTAACACGTCTGCTTCAGTCTAACCCTGAATGAACCGTTGAGTTGGGTAGATTTTGGTACTAAAAGACAATAAATGTTGTATAAATCCTGTTAGTAGTAAGCTTATTCTTAATGTTAATGCAGTTTTTTTTTTTTTTTTTACAAATTTGAAGATATTTGTTTCAAAACAGACAGGAAGTCAGCTTTATCTGGCCTAGTAAGTTTCTGACATCATAAAATATCACAAATGTATCAGTGTATGCAAAATAAAAGAGAGACCAAAAATCTGGATGGAACAGAGACCATTTTTCTCTGTTCAACTCGATGGACTTTCTGTCCTTGATGCTCACAACCGGATTTACCACAGCCACAGTAAGATTTGGTTAATTCGCAACACATTGTTGGATGTAGCCTTAGACAAGCAAGCGTGTGTTTTGCATGGGTGCTTAATTAAAAGCTGCAATACAGCGTTTTCCCCTTTCAGGATTTATGTATGATATTTTAGAAATCTGTAAAAGTGAAAAAGTCTTATCATGTTCTGTGATATAATGTAGGCAATAAGTCTTTTATTTCTTCTAAGCCCGCCCCCTGTCCCGTAGAGCTCCGTGCAATATGAACTGAATGCCGGTCAGCATTAACCAATAGCGTTACTGCTTACATACAGATGTCAATCACAGAGCATGTTTGAGCGTTTAAGAACATACCTTGGCTGATGAAGAGTTGGCGACGTTTCTCATTAAGTCTTTAAAATATAAATATATGAATACACAACATAACATGAGCATAATAATTATAAAACAATATGTTTTAGCTCTGTCGGCTAGAAGAGCACATTAATTAACGAGAGACATCGCTTTCGGCCGTAAATATGGAAGTGAACACAACGTATTATGGTGCAATACATTAGTCAGCTACTAGATGGTGCCGTCGGATAAAAAAAAAGATGCTCCAGACTCTCGCTTTAATATTTGCATTACATACAGTGGGGCAAAAAAGTATTTATTCAGCTACCAATTGTGCAAGTTCTCCCACTTAAAAACATGAGAGGCCTGTAATTTCTATCATAGGTATACCTCAACTATGAGAGACAATATGGGGGAAAGAAATCCAGAAAATCACACTGATTTTAAAGAATTTATCTGCAAATTATGGTGGAAAATAAATATTTGGTATCCTACAAACAAGCAATATTTCTGGCTCTCACAGACCTGTGACTTCTGTAAGAGGCACCTCTGTCCTCCACTCGTTACCTGTATTAAAGGCTGAATATGGAACATGGACACTATAGCAACATCTAGTGGGTACAGGTGGTATTGCAACAGCAAAACAACTTTTCCGGTCGTCTGGGTGTTGGTTCACTGCTGATACTTGAAGTAACCAGCCAGCACCATGTCCAGTGACGAATCGTACAGGGTAAAGACTAATTTCTACTACTAAGTTTATTTTACAACAGTATTTATTGTTAGATAGGGGTGCAACAATATTGAAATCTCACAATACAATATTGTCACGATATGAACCTCACGATACAATATTTATTGCGATATTGAGGGGAGGCTCACGATAATAAGACTCGCAACATAAAATACTTTGACTGGAATCCTCTGTGCTGCGTTCACCGCTGTAGCCTCTATCCTCCATGTTTGTTTCTCTTTGCCGTGTGGGCTGCACGCACTCCCATTGGCGAACTGGCCGACAAAGCAGAAGCAAAGGACCATGGTCTATGTAGTTTACTTTGCTATGCTCCAGTGGAGCAGACTGAAAAGTGTTATTTTTACCTCAAGACGTACTGTACGATATTGTGACAAGACCACGACGATAATGTGGTCATTTTACGACGACGATATCGCCATATTGCCAATATTGTTACAGCCCTACAGTTAGAACATTTTCTGGGCTCAAAATCAGCTGCTTGACTTGTCAATTTCGTCATTTTACACAGTCCCAGCCTCACCTTGCCGAGTGGACGTTTTAGCCCCCAGCCAAAGGGAACTCATTTGGGGCCACCAAGCCTGGAGCTATTTATTTGACATTTTTGCACTCTGGCATAGGTTATGTGTTAAAATTTGTTTACATTTTGTGATTTTGTATACTATTCGTTTGTTCAACAAAGTTCTGGGGAAAAAAAGTCCCCACTCTAGCGATGAGTCAAGAATGAGTTTGGGGTGATGGTGGCAGAGGAGTTAAGTGGACGCCCCGCAATCGAAAGGTCACAGGTTCGTATTCCGCTCAGTCTGTCGCTGTCGTTGTGTCCTTGGGCAAGACACTTAACCTGACTTACCTTTGTTGGTGGTGGTCAGAGGGGCCGATGGCGCAGAATGGCAGCCTCACTTCTGTCAGACCGCCCCAGGGCGGTTGTAGCTACATAGTAGCTTACCATCATCAGCAGTGTATGAATGTGTGTAAATAATGGAAAGCGCTTTGAGTGCCTTGAAAAGCACTATATAAATCCAATCCATTATTATTATTATTATTATTATTAATAATGAGTTTGCGGCAAAGGGTTGCAGATGAACAACAACAACAAAAAAGATCTGGACCGAACCACAAGCTGTGGATCTATCTGGCATTCATTTCTAGTCTGGATTTTGCCAGTTTATACTGGAACCTGAGTGGTGAGTGCTTGTTTTGCTCTAGTTCAACAAGGCAGTTCAGTAACAGTTCAGGCTGGTGCTAACAGAGGCTGGGCTTACCATGGCTCTGCGGTAGCGTTGCTGTGACCAGTGTTTAAATATTGCTGACACTGAAGTTGGTTGGAACATGTAGATGTAGCAGGCGTGGCTACCTTGTGACGTGTTATCACAGCCCTGCTCAGAACAGGAGTTTTTCTCTCACCCTCTTTTACCTTTATTTAGCAGTCAATGCGCGCGGCTCACCTGTAGGTCGCAGCAGCAGCAGAGCAGACCGAGGCAGATCAGAACGAGAGAGAAAGCCGGTGTTTTGATGAGGAACGACCGACACACTTACAACATATATGTCGCACGTGCAATGAAAAAAACACTCTGTGTGATAAACTATTTCTAGATGTAGCACTCGTGTCGTGCGAGATGTTTTCAAGTTATTTTTCCCCAACCCCCCAGAACTTTATTGAACAAATGTAAGTTATTTGTTTTTGTGTAAGGAAGATGCTTTTTACTGGTGCACAATGTGACAATCTAGGCGCTGTGGAGGAAAATAGAGAAACCAGCAAAGACACAAAGGCAGAAACGGTCCAAAGTTTGGGATCAAACGCGCAGCTACGGGCAGGTTGGCTAATGCTAAGCTAGTGGATAGCAGCGGATAGCAGACTCACGCCGTGGGTTCCAAAAACATGATGATCGCGGAACTAAGAATGAATAAACTCTACAAGCCAAAGAAAAGTCCCCACCTTCCTGTTTATTCTTAGCTGTCTGCAGCGCAGAGCAGAGCCCCGGCAGCTACCGAGAGACACGTTGCTGCAACGAGTCTGCGCATTGCGCAATACCACTCCAGATCTATGGCAAGCCGTTGTAGTATGTAATTCATAAACGCTTCTGTGAACATAATTTGAGAAGAAGAAAATCTTTTTTATAGCGCCTTTCAAAGTAAAACTCACGAGGCGCTTCACAAGAACAAAAAGTAAAATAAAAATTAAAAAATGATTTAAAATATCGAAAAAGGGAAAAGTAAAAATTGTGATTAAAAAAGGATGTGAAAAAAGACAAAAGGAAAGTGAATAAGAAAAGGGTGATCAGTGGATCATGGGAAAGACAGAAATGGTAGACAGAGCAGAATGAAGAGAAGGTAGCAAGAAGGATCAACCAAAGGTCACTCAAAAGCCACCTGAACAGGTGAGGTTAAACTGGATTATTGCCAATCCGTACGTTATAGACATGCCACTATTGCATTGTTACCAGTAGAAATTAAATGTTATTCAATATCTCAAAAGCTGTAAGACAGTTGAGGTGATGGCATGTTGTTTTGCACGATATTGAACTGTTTTCTAATAATGATCTGTTGTGAAATAAAGTAAAGGAAGGAGAGAAAAAATGTTTCCCTAGCAGGTTTTAAATGTTTCCATTTAATCAGGTTAATCGATTATCTAAATAATCGTTTGTTGCAGCCCTACTACATTTGACCACCCAAGCTGTCTTTATTCAACAAGGAAAATGTTACATTGCATTCTTCCACCCCTTTAAAATAAACAAACAGCATTCTGTTTCTTAAAAGAATACATAATCTAATTACAGTCTGCAGTTCCAATTTATAGCTCAGCCTAAATTATAGTAAAGTAGAAGCTGGTTATAGATTTGACTCATTAGATCCATGTGTTTATTTGGTTTTGCCCTCTTTGTGCAGAAAAACTATTTCAAAAAGCCTTTCTGAACAGTTCTTTACATGCTTACTTACAAGCACACTTCAGATGCCTTACTTAGACTCTCAGTTAATGAATATGCCCAAGATGTGAAGTCAAAACTAGTCTCTTCACATTTCTAAGCAGCAGCTTGTATTTATCTTATTTTTCCAGCACCAAGTCCATGTTTCCTGAGCTTATTCCCCCTGCTGTCCTCCTAAGTGATGTCTTCTTTTATTGGCTCTTTCTGCCTGTCTTATCTCGTTTCACTCTCATCCTCCCTGGTTGGCGCTTTAACCCTAAACTAGTCTATCTCAGCTTCAGAGACAACTTCACTATTCTGTAATTGTTTTCTGTCTCACACAAGTTCACTTCCTCTTTATATTGTAAAAAAAACTCTCCTGCTTGGTTTGTTAACACCAAATTTTGAGTTTTTCCTGTTTGGTAGTACAGTCATCACCACCTTCTGCGCTTAATAGTCAATGGCAGGTCCACTGGTGTGTTGACCCTCATGACCTTCAAGTTCTCAAACCCACCAAATAATATCCCTCCGTTTTGAAGAAGTCAAACTCTTATTGCTTTTCTAGCAGAATTAGGGTCACTGCACCAGAGTCAACACAAGGTCTCGCGGAGATGGCAAACATACCAGAAAAGTGTTTTATTCCCTTTTGAAATTATGTTTGTAAAAGGTGGCTAAAGATGCTGAGATCCTTAAAGGTCAAGTCATCCCCAAATAAACCTTTTTTGTGATAAAATGTACAAATGAGTAAGAGTGCTGTACTTTAGTCATGTGTAGTCATTTTTCTTGGCATTTTTAAAACCGTCTCCAGTGTAAAACTCTGCTCTACATTGAATTTGAATCAGCCACTGCCAATGGCGAACAGGTACCTAGTGACAATGCCGGTACTATATTACGTGGCTGCACTTCACTTGACAGCAGCCGAGTCTTGGCTAGGCCACTCACAAGCCGATATGAAACAATACAGCTCAGAGCTGCTTGCCTCTTAAAAAAACGCCCTCCTTCCTTTCTAATAGAGAACTAGGTGGACAAGAATCCTACAGCCTGCTGCTGTTTCTCTGTCTGCTCCATCAACTGAGCGGTGTGTGTGCATGAGTGTGAGCTTGTTAACGGCTTGTTTCTTGGTTGGAGAATCTCCGAGAGTGCGCAGGGGGGATGCTGTCAGTCACTGCCTCAGCACCGCTCTCGGTTTTCAGGCAATGCCTCCTTTTGGCGCATTTTTTGAACAGGAAGTGTGGGTGGAGGAGAGTGATTTGCTCTTTAAAAATAAAATCTGAATTAACATTTCATCAGAAGTGCTCTAAATATTAAAGCAGACATGAAAATGGGTCAAGGGTGAGAAAGGTGTAACTAATCCCACTAGCTACTGCACAGTTTCCTTAATAAGCACAGCTTTAAAAATGATACCCAAAGCACTTGCAACTCAAATTGAGACAGTTGTCCCAACCATAATACACCCCAATCAGTCTGGCTTTATTAAAGAGCGCGTAAGACCTAAATCAAATTTTGTTTGCTGATTAATTGTATAGATTAGTGTCTAATAGTGCTGTAGACATGTGTAGGGGTGGGTGCATTTCATCGATGTGGCGATGCATCGCAAAGCTTCACGTGAGGATTCAGAATCGATTAATGAACGTCGATGCTTAAAAAAATAAATAACGTGAAGCTTTGTTGCAAAGCCGGTACTAAAAAAAATACACGTAATCGGAGCCTTAACAAATGTAAGTTATTTGTTTTTGCGTAAGGAAGATGCTTTTTACTGCCGCACAATGTGGTAATCTAGGCGCTGTGGAGGAAAATAGAGGAACCAGCAGAAACGGTCCAAAGTTTGGGATCAAACGCGCAGCTACGGGCAGATTGGCTAATGCTAACTAAGCTAGCGGACAGCAGACTCACGCCGTGGGTTCCAAAAGAACACGATGATCTTGGAACTAAAAATGACTAAACTCTACAAGCGGAAGAAAAGTCCCACCATCCTGTTTATTCGTAGCTGTCTGTAGCGCTATGGAGCAGAGCCACAGCAGCTACCGGGACTCACGTTGTTGTTGTTGCTACGAGATTGCGCAACACACCGCTCCAGGGCTATGGCAAGCCGTTGTAGTATGTAATTCACAAGCACTTCTATCTGTGAACGTAATTTAAACTGGATTATTGCCAACCCGTACATTATAGACATGCCACCATTACATTGTTACCAGTAGAAATGAAATGTTATTCAATATCTCAAAAGCTGTAAGACAGTTGAGGTGATAGCATTTTGTTTTGCATGTTATTGAACTGTTTTCTAATGATGTTCTGTTGTTAAATAAAGTAAAGGAAGGAGAGAAAAATGTTTCCCTAGCAGGTTTTAAATGTTTAAAGCTTTCCCTGATCGAAGTTAAGTTGGTCAAAGTGCAAATATTTACACAAGTCATACAGTCATAAAATAAGATTTTGTCTTTGAAAAAGAGTTAAATGTAAAAAAAAAAGTATTTAGTTACTGAGAGTAGTTTTAGAGGAACTGAGTTAATTGATAGGTTATTTATTTACAAATGTAGACAAAGAAGAAGACAATCAATCTCGTATGTATAATCGAAGAATCGTGGCACCAGTAATCGAATCGAACCAACAACCATTATAATCAAAGCATCGAAGCATCGAAGCTCCCATAATCGAAATCGAATCGAATCGTGACGTACCCTTTTTGGAACACCCCTAGACATGTGTAGTCATTATTTTGGCATTGTTTTGCATCTTATTTAAAACCATACTATGCAAATTGTTCATATTTTAAAATAATTTTCTTGAGCCAGTGTGTGCTAAAATGACCCTTTACAGGGTTAATGAAGTTTCACTCAGACCTCCCTCTGTGGCCAGAATATCGCACTTGCAAATTCAGAGTGCCGATCCGGTCTGTTGGACTTAGTAAAGTGGAGCTGACATGCCTGGTGCTGCAGTCTGCTTCCAGCATGTTTCAGATCATGAACACAGCTGATTTGTTTGATTTAGTGATGAACCGCTCCTGTAGACACTAATGAAGGCTGAGGAGACATTTCAGCTGTTAGATTAAGGTGTTAAAAAGATGAACGCACAGTGAGGAGAAAAGCTTCATTTTTGGTTTCACTAATGGACACTTACTAATGGTGGTAAAAGCAAGCCAAAACTGCCAAGAGTGACTTTAAAATCTAATATTTCAGCCCAAAACCGTAATTGTATCTCCATCTTCAGGTTAAATCTCTGCTCCACACTGATTTAGAATCAGCTGATGGCTAGAGGTATGAGGTGACGTCTGTACCGTACTACGTGGCTGAACTGCACTGGACTCCAGCTGAGTTCTGGCCACACCTTCAGCTGGCTCGGCCACTCACCTGCCGATATGACACGATACAATACCATTTACCATTTCTCCTGAGTGTTGAGTCTGCTGTGTGTGTGTTTGTGGGCACGCGCATGCACTTGTTAACGACTCATTTTTCCAAATGAGAAACTCCGAGAGTGTGGGGGGTTAAAGGGGGTGCTGTCAATCACGGCCTTAGTGCAGCTCTCTCGGTCCGCCAGGCTACTCCTCCTTTAGGAGCATTTTTCTAACAGGAACTGTGGGTGTAGTAAGTCTCCACTCATGGTGTGACTTACCCTTTAAAAGTAGGAACATTTCAAGTAACCTCCACAGACTATTCAATCTAATTGAAATAGCACCAAAACAAACTAGAACAGTAATAATATAATTAGATGCAGAAAAAGCCATTGATAAAGTTAACTGGTCATTTTTAATCAATACACTACATAAATTCACACAATGGATTAGAACACTGTAAACCTCACCCAATAACAACCAATGGAAACACATTACCCAGTTTTAGACTTCACAGAAGAACCAGACTGTCCACTCTCACCATCACTAATCGCTATTTTCATTGAAACTCTTGCAGCAGCAATAAGACAAAATATAACCATTAATGGAATTCAAGGTACAAATTCAGAACATAAAATGAGTCTGTATGCAGATGATTTATTATTACAGTTACAAGACCCCAACATTTCAATACTCAAAACCTTCAATATAATCAATACGTTCTCAAAAATCTCTAATTATACTACAAATTGGCAAAATTCAACTTTACTCCCTCTCTCTATAGAGGCATGGGACTCTGTAGCTCAAAACAAAGCACCACCACTTAATATCGGAAGTATTAAATATTCAGGAATGAATATTTCCACCAGGCTGTCAGAGCTCTTCAACCTCAATTACACACCACTGCAACAGAAAATTGAAGATGACCTAAAACGTTGGACAAATCTCCCATTATCCTTTATTGGCCGAATATGCACCACCAAAATGAAAACTTTGCCACAAATAAACTACTTATTCTCAACACTCCCAAAAATGACTGGTTTAACTCAATTGACTCAATCATATCAAACTTTTACTGGAAAAAGTCTAAGACTAAAAAACCTAAAATCACCCTCCCAAAATTACAAAAGACCAAATATCTAGGTGGACTAGAAGCCCCTAACATTCAACATTACTTTGTAGTAAACCAGATGCAGTTTTTAGTACATTGGACCCATAAAAACCAAAACAATCCATGGATAGAACTGGAACAAAACCAATGTAATATGTATTTCCAACTTAGCTTTTCTACCATTATCAATAAAGAAAATGAACCTCTACAATAGTGTTACAATAAAACAACTATGACAGCCTGGTAGAACGTTCTTAAACTCACAAAATCCCCAATCAGCTCATGTACCCACAGCCCAGTTTGGCATAATCTGACTTTCAAATAAATAACAGACCAATACATTTTCAATCTTGGCAACAAAAAGGAGTCACTCACCTACACCACTTAATCTATGCTAACCGTGGACTAGGGAGAAAACTGGTTTTCCATTATCACCTAATTAAATCGGCAATTAAATAAAAAATAAGCATCATTAATTCCTTATATCCAACAAAAATAACTGAAGAAATTTTAAAAATAACAAACTTAAAACAAATAATATCCAAACATTTATGGATGGAACAACTGCAGTGCCAGTATTTAAATGGGGAAACTATTTAACTTTGTCTCCAAACCCTGACTTCTGGACAGAAACCTACAACCATGTATTCTCCATGACACGCTATAAAAACCTACAACTCAGACAGTATAAAATCATCCACCGGTCACACATCACTCAAACGCGCTGGTCCTTTATTTCATGCTTTACACGGCACCAGGGTGCGTTTGTCCAGGCAGATGAAAGTCCGCACCCGCAAGTTAATATCCAATCACTGTTGTGCATCCACGTCCTAACTTTGTCACTCACAGGCTCGTACTATAGTTGTGTTTGGCTGGCACTCTTAGGACCGTGGTCCAAAGACGCATTATTAATATTTTTGCGTCTGTACAGGTTTCATTCCATGTGCCTGCTCTAGTCTCGTCTGAAGCTGCTCACAGCAGACCCCCTCCCTACCCGCGAGTAAATATTAGGGGTGCTCCAAAAAGGGTACCTCACGATTCGATTCGATTTCGATTATGGGAGCTTCGATTCTTCGATTATAATGGTTTTTGGTTCGATTCGATTATTGGTGCCACGATTCTTCGATTATTGACATTTTTAATGCTTTTTTTTTCATTCTAAAACTACTCTCAGTAAGTAAATACATTTTTTTTTACAGCTTACTATTTTTCCAAAGACAAAATCTTATTTTATGACTGTATGACTTTGTCAAAGTGCAAATATTTACACAACTTAACTTCGATCAGGGAAAGCTTTAAACATTTAAAACCTGCTAGGGAAACATTTTTCTCTCCTTCCTTTACTTTATTTAACAACAGAACATTATTAGAAAACAGTTCAATAACATGCAAAACAACATGCTATCACCTCAACTGTCTTACAGCTTTTGAGATATTGAATAACATTTCATTTCTACTGGTAACAATGTAATGGTGGCATGTCTATAATGTACGGGTTGGCAATAATCCAGTTTAAATTACGTTCACAGATAGAAGTGTTTGTGAATTACATACTATAACGGCTTGCCATAGCCCTGGAGCGGTGTGTTGCGCAATCTCGTAGCAACAACAACAACGTGAGTCCCGGTAGCTGCTGTGGCTCTGCTCCATAGCGCTGCAGACAGCTACGAATAAACAGGATGGTGGGACTTTTCTTCCTCTTGTAGAGTTTAGTCATTCTTAGTTCCAAGATCATCGTGTTCTTTTGGAACCCACGGCGTGAGTCTGCTATCCGCTAGCTTAGTTAGCATTAGCCAATCTGCCCGTAGCTGCGCGTTTGATCCCAAACTTTGGACCGTTTCTGCTGGTTCCTCTATTTTCCTCCACAGCACCTAGATTACCACATTGTGCGCCAGTAAAAAGCATCTTCCTTACACAAAAACAAATAACTTACATTTGTTAAGGCTCCGGTTACGTGTATTTTTTTTTAGTACCGGCTTTGCAACAAAGCTTTCACGTTATTTATTTTTTTAAGCATCGACGTTCATTAATCGATTCTGAATCCTCACGTGAAGCTTTGCGATGCATCGCCACATCGATGAAATGCACCCACCCCTAGTAAATATCCAATCACAGATTTGACCCGCCCACTGAGAGCTGAGCTGAAAGTTTTAGCAAAACAATCGGTAGAGAGAGAAACTTAGCAATGGCGACATGCAACAAGAGGCAAACAATTAAAAACACGCCGTCTTCATACAAATCTTCTGTGTGGGAACATTTCTGGTTTGCTTTTGAATATAAAGACGGGGGAGAGAAAACGGTGAACAGAAAAGAGACCGTCTGCAAGCATTGTTTGACCCATCTCCCATTTGCAGCGGTGAGCACTATAAACATGGCCAAGCACCTCCGACGCCCCCACCCCAATGTATCGCTTTCTGGAAGCAGAACATTCGAGCAGGTAACGCCAGGAAAAAAACAGCAGCCTCTCGCTAATGCCTTTCAACAAATGTACAGCATCAGCTCAGATAAGCACAAGAAAATGAGCCACGCTGTCGGCGTGTTACGTTTAGCTCATCTGTTGGATGTTTACAACCGAGCGTCCCTGAAGAGACTGGAGGTGATGTAGAGTTGCGCAAACACAAGGAAAGATGATAGGTCACTTTGTTTGACGCCACAACCCCTCACACAACACACTCCCGAGTCGGGACCTTCCATAGAAATCCTACAATTCCAAATTACGCGTCCCGGTCCCGCTCCGATCGCCTAGCCTCTCAATGACACCACACGTCACATCCTGTTAGCTGCTCTCTTCAAAATAAAAGGCTTACAAAATTGGGTTACAATCATTTTAAAGTACTGTAATATATATGTATACAACAGGCACTTTACAATATTTTACATTTACCGATACATTGAAAAGGCATGAACATATTATTATACACTGGACTACAAGTAACACATCTGAAAAGTCATATTATAAAATAAAGTTTGGAAATTTCTAGGGATGCACCGATACCGATACTGGTATCGGCCCGATACCGATACCAGAAAAATGTTAACCGATACCAGTTGCCTGAAAGTGGCTTAACTGTGACTTGTTATTTCTGTTGTAGCTTTCTATATTGACCAATAGGGGGAGCTGTTTCAAACATTGTGAATGAAAGCAGAAACAGGCTCACACCTGAAAATGCAGAGATGACTATTTTCATCAAAAAGAACCTGCTGCTCATGTTTCCCAAAAAAGCTTAGTTCAGAATCCACACTACTGCATGATGACTATAGTTTTTTTATTTAAATGTGGACACTGCGATAGGTTCATAAATGTTTTGTTCATGAAAGCTGGAGACAGAGCCAATTAGTTCATTTTGTTTGTAGTTTGTTGTTTTTTTATCTAACTCTCCATCTTTTCCTGTTGAAAGCAGAGAAGAAAATAAAACATGTATTCCAATTCATTGCATTTTTGTGTGTGGTACAAGTATTGGTATCGGTAATCGGTATCGGCGAGTACTCAGATCCAAGTATCGGTATCGTATCGGTTTGGAAAAAAGTGGTATCGTTGCATCCCTAGAAATTTCAGAATTTCCTAAGCTTTTTTACGATTTAAAGTGGACCGAAACCGCGACCCAAAAACCGAGGTACGGACCGGACCGTGGGGAAAGTGGACCGCTGCATCCCTATTGTTTTATGTTCTTGCTGTTCTTGCACCTGGAAAGCACAATGAATTGCTTCTGTGTATGAAATGTGATATATAAATAAAGCTGCCTTGCATTGCCTAGTCCAACTTTGATTTCAAAGTGGCTCAGAAAAGTTTTCAGCATAAAGTGGAGTTCCTCAAACGGACCCTTTTACCATCTTGTATGTCAAACCCAGCCAGACCTTGTTCTGTGATGACTATGTTTCAAAATGTTAATCAAAAACACTTAAGTGAAGCAAATGTTTTACATATTCTGAGCAACAGAGTCGACTCATTTGGTTTCTAGATTTCTTCGTCTGAATAGATCATCTTTTATTCATGGAGTTTGCTTTCAGAGTCGGGATGCACCTGGGAAATCTCATCTGAAGCTCATTTACATAAACTATGTAATTACACCTTCAATTACAATTCAAGCAGCAGATTTACATTTCTATGTATTGTCCTCAATCATTTTTAGTTTTTTATCCAAAAGTGAGAGAATCTGCACATATTCATCCTCTAAAGTTTAAAAGAATCAAGAGCTGTTATGGAGCAAAGAAAACATTTTATCTTACAATCAGTAAATGTTGTGATTCAAAACCTCCAAGAAGCCAGTCTTACTGTAAAAGCATGAGCACATTTTTAGTAGAACTAGCTTCATCAGTGTGACCAACTTCCTGCTGTGTAGCATCCATGCTGTTGCCTAAGGAGGAAAGTTATTCAGAGAATTATGTTTGTTGTCACTGAAGCTGTGAAATAGTCTGTAGAATTAGTGACTAATAGCCTGAAAGTCCCTGAGGAGAAGTGTCAGACTGATACACATCATCTGTACCAAGTGGAGAAGAGAAGGATTGACTCAGAGGTCAAACAAGGTCAAGGAAGAAGAGTCAATCTCAAAAGAACTCACCACCATCCTACGGGAGGTTCAGCAACACAGTAAACATGGTTTCTGGATTAAAAATAAAACGTTTCTACAGGCCTATCACAACAATCATCTGACATGAGTCGACACCCTTGGCTTACGCCAGCTAGTGTCAGCACTCTCCTTCAGCCTCTTTGGAATATTGACCGTAGTAGTGCCACGAAAAGAAAAAAATAATCCTGGAAAAACAATCAAATGCTCAGATGATCTGCTCCATCAGCTCAAGCCAGGGGGTTGGTTACCGCAACACAAGCTTGCTAAACTCACAGCCATTTTCCATGTCTGGTTTGATGACGGTGAGATGAGCAGTTGGAGTCCTCTACGTGTTTTCACACAAAACCTAAAATAACTTTTGCCACCTGTTGAAAAATAAGTGTGTTCTTGTCATCAAAATGTGTCTTTAAAATTCATGGACATCGTATGTGAAATCCATGGCACATGTCAACAAGATCAGAAAATAACTTATCAGCACATAGACTCTAGGGATGGGACGAAATATCGTTTGGCGAAATTTCGCGATATAAAACGTGACAAAATGCATCGAGTCAAAAAAAAATGGATCGCGAAATAAAGACTAAATGGCACTGCTGCATGATTTGTGTATGGCGGACATACAGTCTAAAGCCTTTTTTATAAAACAATGCCACTAATTTGCGCAACGCCTATGAGGCATCTGGGAGCGTTAGGTCGTTTATAAGAGCTCAGACTGTGGCGGTAATGTTGCGCAGTCATGTCCGTTTTATAAAAGATTACGCGATGGTGGCATAAAGGAGGTATGGGGGCGGTCTCCGCGCTGTCACGGACTTCCGTTTATCTTGGACATAACTTGCTTTTTATTGCGATCAAAGCCGCGCTCGTTGAGTTTTTTTTCCACATTTCTCTACAGGTGTGTGTCCTCCACCATCACTGTGAACAGTCAGATGATCTGAGCTGCAGATCTAATGGAGAGAAGCTCCCGGAGCTCCGCATCGCTCCAGTTTATCATCTCAGCTGATTTGAAAACGAAACTTGTGGCCGTGTTTAGTTTCATTTTCATTTTGTAGTTCCCGGCCGGAGCTCGGCATTAATTTGACACCTCCCTCTGTTAAGTTAATGTGCGTTTATAAGACCGGCGAAGCCGCAATATTACAGCATTATTACAGCAATATTACTATCAAGCGTGGCGGCACGAATGCAGCAAAATTCGGTAATATTACGCTGATTTGCCGGCATGGTGTGTCTTATAAAAAGGGTTTATGGTGGCAGGCTGACAGCACTATCTGCTGATTAAGCAGGGTAAAAATAAATGAAAAAAAAAAATCCGGGGAACGGTGCAGTGCGTCGTGACGTCATCACGTCAAGTCACAGCGCCTGTTGCAACAACACTGCAGGCAGGAGACAATTTCTGCTCAAAGATCACTGATTACACCAGAACATGTTGATATGTTAGTTTTTTTGAAGAAGAAGAACCAGTCCTGAGATAACTTAACCTAGGGTTAGAGCAGCATTAAGGGAGTGTTCTTGTTTGTGTTTGGCCTGTTAGGCCTTGTGTTTCCCTGTGTGCAACGGAAACAAAAATAAACAAGTTGTTATTATACAGTAATATTTTTTCCTTTTTTGATATCGTATCGTGACATATCGTTTCGTGACTATGACATATCGAGGTGCATCGTATCGTTAGTTTAAGTGTATCGTCCCATCCCTAATAGACTCCCATTCCTTTTTCTTTTTTCGAGTCTTAAAACTCGTTAGAAATAGAGACAAAGTAGCTAAGTTGGCAACACTGACAGTTATACACACTGTGTGCGCTCCCATGGCATGTTAGTTTTTGACATGCTGTCTCCATGACTGTGATTGGTCAAATGACAATGCGTGACACACTACAACAAAAATATTTGTGAGCAAAATGGATTCCCCTCCTTTCTCTAAAAATTGATTCTTATAAAGACCAACTGCTGCCCTATTTGGCTTTAAAAAGATTTTCACTGAAAAGCGAAATGTTTGCAGGTATGTAGCTTCATTATATTAAGTAATTCTAAAACACTAACAATAATAAAGAAATAAAATTGGCCCTTGCCACCTGAAGATCCTCCACCAGAGGGCAGCAGACATGTATAAGACTGAATATTGCAGATTTATGATGAAGGCACCAATCCAAATGCTCCAACTGGATGCTTTAAGGAGGGCATACACTCATTAGTTCCATAAATCTGACGTGGTCTCTAGTAAGAATGCATGCCTTGAAAGTCCTTTCTGCTGGAAAGAGAGGTCTTGCTACCGTATTCAGGAATTATAAGTCGGAGGAGTGAGGGACAGAAAACGGCAGGAGTTTTACTCATTAATATTCATGATACGCGAACATTTCGCCACTGACTGGTTATCAGCAATATAAATCACTATTTTTTTGGGGTAAAAATGCAACGTTGATGTTTCATTTCCACAAATGACACACGCCCCAATTTGTTCTGCCGTGTTGTTAAATTGCTAATTCAAACGATTAGCTTCTACTAGCCAATATGAGCTCTGCTCTCTCCTGGCAGCTAAATCAATAACAGCCTTCTACGGTCACAAGCCAAGATGGATGAGTCCAGGAATGTTAATTTTACAGTGTGATGTAAATCTGTGCAAGAATTTATGATCCGAGTGTTATCTTGTCTGTTTTCGTTTGGCAGTTATTGCAGGAAATACAGGTAGAAGACTATTTCCACGTTCTGCATGCATGTGAATGTTATGGCCAGAAGTGGTTAATTTGTTATATTAGTATATAAGGGGTTAATCCACCATCACAATATGACACAATTTAGTAAAAAATGTTAGGGTAAATGTGTTTCCCGTTTTGATTAGTAATTATGTTGGACAATCATGGTTTCAAATTTGTGATTATGATTTCTTTTCTATAATCAAGCAGAAAGTCAGCTCAAAAAGTATTCTGTTCAGCAAGTCAGAGTTGTAAAAGAAAACCAAAATTAAACCAGAATCAGAGCCTCTCTCCTAGAAAGAACAGCTTTAGAGATAGTAGTGTTTACGTCTGAAAGCTGCTTGGTTCAAAGTGAACCTCAACATTTCAGAGATCAGTCCACTTAGTTTCTAATTTAGATTTAATCTTTAGATCCATGTTGTCGACTGAGTTTGTGATGCAGAAAATTGGGTACTTCACAGCTGACATTAACTGCTTTTAAAAACATGAATAACTGGGATTTTCATCCCTCATCAGACACTGTTTTTACAAAAACCCAGATTCAGCAAAGACAACAGTTCTAGTAGCTATCAGACAGAATTGTCCTTTCTTAACCAATGATGTGGATGTGTCAAAAATAGTCATTAAGGATGTGATCGCTCTGACCATTTCTGTTTTTTCTTATATCAGTTTCACCTGCTACCCATCACACTTCAGTTGTTCTCAAAAAAAGTATCTGAGTGATCACACTGCTTCTGTTTTTATAGAACTCATGAATATGTCAACAATTATAACTACCAGCTGTGTTGATTCACTTCTAAATCATTTCAACTGCAAAACTACTGAAGTCTTGACACCATTGCACCTGAAAAGGTCAAACTTATCTCTGGCAAACAAAAAGCTCCATGGAGGTTCACTAAATCAGTTACCAATCAGAAAAGAAAATGCAGGAAAACTGAATGCAAATTAAGGAAAAGTAACCTACCAGGTCACTATGAAACCTTCAGAATGCAGCTACGCACTTAAAACTCTGAATTAAATAAAGCCAGACAAACTTTTCTCCAAAGTCATTAGTGATAATATTAACAATTCTCGTGTTCTGTTTGCTACTGTTGAGAGGCTAACTAATCACCCAACACAGTTAGCCTCTGATTTCATGTCCCAAACTAAGTGTAATGAGTTTACATCCTTTTTCAATGAGAAAATCATAAACATCAGATTAACCGTTCATTCCTCCATGTCAGCCAACACAACCAGACCACTGCTACAGCCACACAGCAACAATCAGACTAGAATGTCAGTTTTCAGTGTGATTAGTGCTAAAACACTGGAGGACATAGCAAAGACCTTCAATTCATCCACCTGCTGTCTGGACACCCTGCCAACTAACTTCTTTAAAATGTTTTTAGTTGTTTGAAAGATGATGTACTAAAAATTGTTAATTGCTCCTTAATGTCAAGTATTGTGCCTAAATCCATGAAAACTGCTGCTAAGTCTCTACCAAAGAAAAACAAACTAGATCCGTTAGTGACAAATAACTAAAGACCAATCTCTAATCTCCCTTTTATTGGGAAAATGACTGAAAAAGCAGTTATGATCCAGCTAAACAACTTTTTGGAGACAGCCAACCTGCTAGATGGTTTTCAGTCAGGCTTTAGACAACACCACAGAACTGAGACTGCACTGATTAAGGTATTCAATGATACTAGTCTAAATACAGATTCAGGTACAACATCTGTTCTGATGATGCTCGATCTCACTGCAGCTTTTGAGACTGTGGACAACAGCATCCTTCTTGATAGGCTCATAAACTGGATGGGACTATCAAGCACAGTCCATAGTTGGCTCAGATCTTATCTCGAAGACAGGAGTTATGTTGTTTCTACTGGTGATCATAAATCAAAGCAGATCACCATGACATATGGGGTCCCCCAAGGCTCAATTCTTGGACCACTGCTCTTCAATCTCTACATGCTCTTCAATCTCTACATGCAATCTGGTGCCCAACCGCCGCTCCAGAAGCATTTCCGGTTCGGCGCATTGTTTTTTTCACAGCAGCGGCCCAAAACAAACTCGTAATCCATTGATTTTTCGCTTCCTGATCACGTGATGTGTGACATACACGGATGAAGATCCGCTTTAGACACGTGATGTTTGTTCCCATGGTGCGGGGCTCGTTCCGATGCCCGCCCCGTAAAAGAATGGAATTGACGACTAAAGTTGTCAATGGCAGCGAGCGGTTGGATGTGAAAAAACGACTATAGTCATCAATGGCAGTGAATGAGTTAAGGCTATAACTAGATCAGCGTTTTATCATCTTCATCAAATAGCAAGACTCAGAGGTCTCATGTCCAGACCAGACCTAGAGAAACTCATTCATGTGTTCATCTCCAGCAGGCTGGACTACTGCAACGGTCTTTTGTCTGGTCTTCCCAAAAAAGCTGTGAAGCAACTGCAGCTTATTCAGAATGCTGCTGCTAGAGTCTTAACAAGAACCAAGAGAACCAAGCACATCACTCCTGTTCTTAAATCTCTACACTGGTTACCAGTAAACTGCAGAATCGATTTCAAAGTGCTTCTACTAGTTTATAAATCACTCAATGCCATGGGGCCAAAATACATGTCAGATCTCCTTACAGTTTATAGACCCAGCAGGGCTCTGAGATCCTTAGGAAGCAGTCAGCTGGTAGAACCCCGGATCAGAACCAAACAGGGTGAAGCTGCTTTTAGCTACTATGCTGCACACAGATGGAATCAGCTTCCTCATGACCTCAAACGTGCCCCAACCCTAGTAACTTCTAAATCAAAATTGAAAACTTTCATGTATTCATCAGCCTTTGAATGAATGTTTCTTATGCTGCACCTTCTGCGCTGTAACTGCTCACCCTTTAACTTTGTCTTTTTTCTGATTTTAAATCTGAAATTCATCTGTGTATTTTAACTGTGCTATCACTTTGATTTTAATGTTCATGCTATTCTCGCTAATGGAAAGTACATTGAATTGTCTGTGTATGAAATGTGCTATACAAATAAAGCTGCCTTACCTTGCCTTTTCATCATATTTAAAGTTATGTGTTTAAAGAAAAAGCCCTAAAAATAGATTAGAGTATATACTAATACAGATTTTCATTCATTATCCACCTCACCCCCCTCATTAGTCAACTCGTTCTCTCACCTCACAATCTGCGGCCCTTATTCACATTCCCCAAATGAAACGTGGGTGGACCGTGCATTTGGTTCTGTGTGTCCTCTAATATGGAGCTCAATCCCAGAAAGCCTCGTGGATCTACAGGTGACACTTTTAAAACAGAACTTAAAACCTAAACAACAGGTAATCCGCGCTACATCCAGTTGAGTAGCGGTTCTCACGGCCAAGATTAAAGGCATGAAAAAAGGGGAAGGGGCCGGAGCTCTCGGTTCAAGCAATTATTTTATTAGGTAAAAAAAACGTTTCGACAGAAATGTTAGTTTTAGTTTTTCTTTTCCCTAATTTTTTCTAATAAAATAATTGCTTGAACCGAGAGCTCCGGCCCCTTCCCCTTTTTTCAGAACTTAAAACCTTTTTGTTTAACTCATTTTAAAACCATGTGATTTTATTTATTTTTTAATGCCCGTCTTGCTTTTATGTATTTTATACTGTTGTGTTTATATTGTGTTATACTTTGAGTTTTTATAATGTAAAGTACATTACAAATAAAATGTATTATTAAGGGGCCTGCCAGACAGGCAGGGCCCTTATTGCTCTCCACCGGAGGATTTGTTCTCTTTAATTTTATTCTTATTCTTATTATTCTTCCGTATACATTAATACAGCCCAAACCGCAGAGTGCACCCCCACATATCTTACATCAAAACGACCGGCTCGGTCGTGGGAGGTGTGCTATTACTTTTCTTAGCGTTTCGAGTTACCATGGCAACGGTGTTAGCAAAAAGTTGCGCAAAAACTTCCCCCTCATTACGTTTCAACCGAAATGTGCACCCCCACAAATCTTACATCAAATCGACCGGCTCGTTCGGGGGAAGGTGTGCTATTACTTTTCTTTGCATTTTGTGTTACCATGGCAACGTTATTAGCAAAAAATGCTGCGCACAAACGCCCTCCTCATTACGTTTGGTTGTAATTTCTACAAACAAGTTCACAACCGTACCAAACTTGCTATGTGTCATCACACAAACACTGCCTACACATTCATGTGGTCATTTGTTGAATCTGCAACAGCGCCCCCTACATCAATTTCAAACCTTAATAACTTCTACAAACAAGTTCACAATCGTACCAAACTTTCTATGTGTCATCACACAAACACTGCCTACACATTCATGTGGTCATTTGTTGAATGTGCCACAGCGCCCCCTACATCATTTTCAAACCTTAATAACTTCTACAAACAAGTTCACAACCGTACCAAATTTGCTATGTGTCATCACACAAACACTGCCTACACATTCATGTGGTCATTTGTTGAATGTGCCACAGCGCCCCCTACCTCAATTTAAACTTTAATAACTTCTACAAACAAGTTCACAACTGTACCAAATTTGCTATGTGTCATCACACTAACACTGCCTACACATTCATGTGGTCATTTGTTGAATGTGCCACAGCGCCCCCTACATCAATTTAAACTTTAATAACTTCTACAAACAAGGTCACAACGGTACCAAATTTGATATGTGTCATCACACTAACACTGCCTACACATTCATGTGGTCATTTCTTG
>SSNS01000003.1:6472970-6493831 GCA_006937985.1 Aphyosemion australe | reverse complement strand
AATCAGAGTAACGAACAACGTGACGTAATCACAGCGACGGAAAAGCGGGACGCAGTAATGGCGTCTAACATCAATGATTTCTGTCATTTTTATACGAAAAACATGCGAATATCAGGTGTACTGGGACTAGGGGTGGGAATCGAAAACCGGTTCTTGTTGAGAACCGGTTCCCACTGGTTCAATTCCTAGGAATCGTTCGCCATTTTTGCAAACGATTCTCTTATCAATTCCAGGCGGCGCAAATGACGTCACCACGCACGTTGCGCAGCTTACGCAGGCAGGAGCCGGGTTTGAATTACGGGGGAGCTGGAAGTCGTCAATTTACACACCCAGGGGAAGGCCGAAAAAAGATCATATTTCTACCTATATTACATTATTTATATGGACTCTCAGCGCACCGGGGATGTTTTTGAGCGGAGAGGACAGATGATGCTGATTATTGATGCGCGCCGGGCAGCTGCGCACGGCCACAGTAACATTCTCAAAGTGGCGCCACCAAAAATATAATTAACACGCGATCGTTCATGTCCGTTCATATAATCTGGTACTTCTGTTTTTTAGTCGTAGCTTTTATTCGTGTCTGACGCGCTCCGCAGCGGAGCGCTTCACCTGTGCTCAGGTGATTTCACCTCACCTGCGCGGCCGCCAGCGCACACTCCACTGTTTTTCAGCCGGTAGATTAATTTGACCTGTTTAGTTCAAAAGTAACTCGAGGTGAATCAGGAGGAAGCCAGGAAACAGTTTATTCTGGTGGATTGAGGAGAAGCAGGAAGGTCAGAGACAGACAGGACAGGAAAATATTCAAATAAAAACAAGAAAACTAAACAAAGTTCTTGAAAATGAAAATGTTGGTAGATTTATCCCACTACATTTTTTTACTTTCATAAAGCAATAATTCATAAGCATGTAATATTTATATAGTTGATACAATTCAGATCACCTTCTAAATTCAGTCCCACATCCAGGGCCGTATCAAGGCATTTTGGGGGCCAAGGCAAACAGACCCCCCCACCCCCGTCACTGGACTCCCCCAGAATCCTCTGTGTAATTCAAACCCTGCCCAGGTGTATTAATTATAGTGTTTGCAAAAACACCTCGGTTTACATATGAATTGTTCTAGAGCCATTTTGTTGGCAGAATCTGATATTAATTTTAGCTCTAAGCCAGGAGTTCTGACAGAACACCGGGAAAAAAATGGGTCCCAACGTGGTTTGTGTGGCGTCATTGGTAGACACAGATCTCCTGTCCTCATTTTTGGAAATGGAAATATGGTCACCCTACCTTATATACACATCTCCACACTAGCAGACTCCAGCAACTAAAGTCCGACCTGTGGTAAGATTTTTCCCATCATGCAAAAACTACAGCAAGAAGATGACTCTGCCTTCACAAGGAGCATAATGGAGAACATTTGGAATGATTTTTCCAAACGATACCAGGTACAATTGATTATCATAAATAAACTGACAGGAAACTGTGTGCCATTAATTTTCTGCCACCTATTCAACTACTCGGGAATTGATAAGGGAATTGATAAGGAATTGGATCGATAGACAGAATCGACAATGCCATTGATATTGATAAAAACGTATCAATTCCCACCCCTAACTGGGACATTGCACTACTTAGTTTGATAAAAATAAGAAGCCGCTAAGTATAGCCGACAAACTTACGCACGTTGGAGTCTAAATAATCCAATGGTGAGGACAAAGCCATTTCAAACGAACGTGTTTCCTGCGACGCCGCCATGTTGCCTGGGTTCGCGGCCGCAGCGCTGACGTCATCGGCTACACCCTCTCTGTGACTGGCCCAAAATATAGAGCGCTGTGATTGGCCCAACCAAAACTATAGCGAGCTGTGATTGGACACCCACAGGCAGCGAGGGTTCCTATGAAGCGTGCCTAGACCAAACTCTGCAAAGCAAGAATTTATGAAGAAACGAGAGCTTTCAGCTTCACAGGCTCCACCATGGCATTGTTCCAGTAATCCATAGCTGCTGGGAAATGAGGAAAATCCGGATCAGTGCAGCGGACCTAAGTAGCATCAACCCAGCTGTCAAGTCATCTGATTTAGGCGGTGCAGGAGTGGGAACAGATAAGCCTTTGTGGCTACCTGCTGATGAAAAAATGGCGGGCAGCTCATAAAGCAGCGCTCTGATGGCTGGAAGAAACTTAGAGGAGGAGCACAGGAAGCCAGGGTTCGAGTCCCTTCTGGGAGCTTGGTCGCCCTCTGCCTCTGGGATGTCAAGAGATGTTTCAGCAGGACTGCCTATGTCGATCACCAAAGGGTCAGCCTGGGCCTGCGTCATCTGACTTATGACCAGCGGCAAAAAAATCCAGTGCGTCGTCCAGGGATTATTTCTCAGGGAGCGGTCCTCGGACGTAGTAGTCCACCCGCCGTAGCTTCTCCTCATCAGAGAGGAAGGCACAGAAAGGGCAGGAGGCCTGAGGAATGAGAGCGAGGCCTGCATGCTAGGCACCCAGGCAGACGTCACACTTGGCATGGAGGTCACCGGACATAATGTACGCCATCTGGCAAGACGGGCACAGCCAGACAGCGTTGCTGGACATGGTGAGTTGTTCTTCTTAAAGATGTTTGAAGCTCTATACAAGAAGGTCACATGAAGAGAAATGGGAGACTAGCTATGCTCCTCTGTCTCTATAGGCACATACACACTAGCACCGGCTCCACATGGCCTAGTCTGGGTATCTTGTGTTCACATCCCGGTAGCCCGGGAATTTCTGGCGCCGTTTTTCTCTGTCTCTGCTGTGAGAAGCACACAGACACGCACACACAGACAGTGCTGCCAGGCTGCCACACACAGCAAAGCAGGATGCAATATGAGGAAGAGAGTCTCCAAAGCGCAAATCGGAGATGCGCTCATGACGTCACTGATATCTTTGCGCCAATTTTTCACGCCTACATCCGCGTCTCTAAGGCAGTGTGAAACCACTGCGGCCGGGCTGGGGCCGGCAAAGCAGAGCGGAGTGGAGTAGAGCTGTTGCGAGAGTGTAATTGCCATTTTATACAGGACCAAGGCCTGCCCAGTAGGCAGCATTCACTCAAGGTTCTTCAGGATTGGCTGGAATATAACCCAATCAGGTGTTGGCCTTAAAAGGTGAAGCCCATATGAAATAGAATGATCAACAACTACATGAAGGAAAACCAGAGCAGGGCTGTGCAGCTGCATGAAGCCTCGTTTACACCGTATGAAGAATGGATGTGGTCCAGTTCAGAAATCACTGAGTCCAATTCTCACCAGCTGCGGTGCGGATCCGGATGTGGAGCTCTGGAAAGTTTCCACATGAAGTCTATTTTTTCTGGACGCCATATGAGGATTGTCATAAAGTTAAAGAATTCACATGAGCAAGCAAGGAAGTGAGTGTGGTTCAGCATTAGGGAGTTTTAATAAAATGATTTTCATGTTTGGTGTTGTACGTTCTACTTTTGGGGAATCATCAACATGTTTGAGGTACTCATGGTATGAGAAAATGGCTCAGGGGGTACACAAGTCAAAAAAAGTTTGGAAAGACTGCTTTAAGAGATGTTTATGACTGAATGTTTACAGAGTAGTGAGAGCAGAAGCTGCAGCATTCTCTCCGTTTGTTGAACTACTTTAATAAACCACTTTTAAAAGCTAAACGTAATGCTGTCTGGTGCATTCAATGCAGCACAAATGTTAAAATATTAAGAATCTAGCATACCTCGTGTTTGTAAGTGTCTGCTCCCAGGTGCACAGATCAGCAGCTCAGATCCAAGACTGTCTGAGTCACGGACTTTAATGTTTATAAAAAGTTTTTATTTTTATTTTTACAAGTTAAGAGAAAAGGCTGACATGTTTTCTCAAACACTGCATCAGTCCAAGCAAGGTAATTTCTCCAAATTCTTGCATTTTAGTAGCCAATAGTTGAGCATGGCTGTATGGTGTGCGTCAGTGTAATCGGTGTACCAGGAAATGGTGCACTGACAAAGGTTCCACCTCGCTTGCAAGGCAAGCTGTGATTAAATGCATTATTTTTATTAATGCGTTATTTTTCCAAATATTTAATAATAATTAACGTGTTAAATTCCCACCCCTAGTACAAAGACATTTTTAGGCCCCACTTAGGCTGAACCCTTTGTTTCAGACCAACCTGTGTCGTCGTTTGGTTCCGTTTAGCTGCTGAAGCCTTGAGGGCGTCCTTCAGCTGTAGGACTTCAGCTTCCATCTCTGTCAGAGCAGCCTGCAGCACAGCTACGCTGGGAGCACCTCCATCATTAACCTGGGGTAGATTAACACTAGTTAGGTTTGTTTAGTTTTCTCTGGACTTTAATTCACGTGTCCCTTAAAAATAGACAAAAACTCAAACAGCAAAACGAATCACTTTCTTCTCTTTTCTTGTGTGAACCCAAAGCTGGTTCAGGACAGCAGTCTGCATCTGAAAGTTTGACTTGAGCGGTGTGATGTTGAGCTGACAAGTGATGCGTGGCAAACAGAGCAGCAGCCAAGGCTAAATTAAAAAGTGAATATTGTCATAATTAATTAAGAGGATTTTCATTAAACCCTCTTACTGTCTGGTGTTGAACCTGTGACATAACGCTGCCCAGATCTTAAATTAAAACTTTAATTTGTCCATCAAGAAAAGTTTTTTTTTCTCGGATGTTCGCGGTGCAGCTGGAGCCACGAGTGCCTCTTCAGACCCTCTAAAGTGACTTCTTTGCAACTTTAACTAAAAACAACATGAATCTGCTTAACGTCTATGTTTGGAGCTGGAAATCATACAAGTTAGTTTTAGCAGTTTCACTTTCCAAATGTCTGCAGGCAGTAGAAAATAAAATTCACATTAAGATTATTTCAAACCCTGCACTATTTATTGCAATAAATAATACAGCAAGTTTCAACAGATTAAATAAATAAATAGCACTATAAGTCATGCTGCACTCCTATCTGGCTGACAATTATCCCGTTGGGTATTTTATGAATCATGGAGGTAAATTACATTCTTCTGGGTGAATCTGAGTTTTTACAACATGATAAAATCATAACTGTAGACCATAAATGATGTCATTGACAGCACTGAGCCATCTCAATAAAAAATTGTCTTTTTGCATCCACAAGGGTCCAATTAATGTCCTCCAATAAAAGTCCACAAGTCTCATGTCCAACATGATAAACTGCTGTTTCTTAAATATCTAGCATGCTAGTACCTGCCATTCACTTCCATTGTTTATGCTAGGCTAAAGCTAAACTAAAGCAGACGAACTGCTTACAGATCAGGAGAATTACTGTGCTGGTTACAAAATGCTTTTCCCCACTTATCTAACTCTGGGAAATATGTCAGACAAAATTTCAATTTTGGGTGAAATATCCCTTTAAGTACCTCTATCTGCTCTTGACTCAAAGAAAAGCCCAAGTCTAAATAGTCCAAAGTTGATGCCAAAGACGTTTCAAATGAGCCGTTGCCATCTTAGTTGTTCGGCTCCGTCGCATCATACCGCCCACCAAACCAATAGAGCGCTGTGATTGGCCCAACAAAACGATAGAGCGCAGTGATTGGCAAGGCACAAGACTGTTTGGGCCCTCTGAGGCTCCTATAGAACGTGGCTAAACAGACATGCAGAACAAAATCATTTTGCTATTTCTAGGCTAATGGTAGACCATTTCAACAATTTGGTGGCAGCAACTGAGAATGATTAATCACTTCTCAACTTCCTCTTCGATTTTGGGACGATAGCTGATCTGCCAACCTGAGTGACCATGAGGGAACAGATGGTTGCAGCAGTTCAGACAGACAGACAGACACTGAGGTGCAAGGCCATGAAGACACTTAAAAGCAAACAGGAGGATTTTAAAATCTATTCTAAAACTACCCGGGAGCCAGTGGAGAGAAGCTAAAATGGGTGTGATGTGGTCACGCCTTCTAGTACCAGTAAAAAGCCGAGAAGCAGCAAACTCATGTTAGCTTCAGACTGTTACAGCACCAACTCTGATGTCTAAGCTTTTGATCAACATCTTATCTGATCCAACAGGTGACGCGTTACCTGGAATATCTCTTATTTTCTTGTATGAATTTGGCTCAGGAAAGAAATTGTATCATGATGCTAAATATTAGCCGATTCCAATCACCAGCTGATTTTTGGTGCATCTCTGTATTTGACATCATAGTGGTTGAGTGAGTATCATGGCGCTGCATGAGCAGCAGCCTGTTATGACAGCTCTTGCTTCTTTACTTCTCTTTTTATTCTTTCCTTGTCTTGTGTGGCGTGTTTTAATGCCTTTACGGTGGGCGTATATTGTCTTAACTGCACGGTCCATACTTTTGTGAAGTTTGGTTTCTGTTTTTTATTGTTTTGGTATTTTTTTATTAGCCAATTCGCATTTGCTGTGCAGAGAAAACCCAACACCCGTTAACTTTGTTTTTAAAGGGATATTCCATGCAAAATTTAAATTTTTTCTGTTGATATATTTAGCAGAGTAAGTAGGGAAAAAACTATTTTTAACCAGCCCAGTCATTCTCCTGACTCGGCTGTACTTCTTTTGCTTTAGCTTAGCGTAAAACACAGTAAGTGATTGGATCCAACCATCACTGGGAGTGAAAAAGTCCTTCAAATCACTCAGTAGTGATCCCAATTCTGCTTGGCGACCTAAATAATCAGACTGGGTGAGGTCTTATCTTTCTGGGAGAAGATTCTCAGTAAGTTTTGGAGGATTTACATCTGCACGTACAGACCTCTGCTGGGGGGTACCACAAGGATCTGTTCTTGGGCCTCTTTCTTTCTCTTTACCTTCTCCCCCTTGGAGCCTTTTTTCGCAAGCACAAATTCAAATTTCATTTTTATGCTGACGATTGTCAGGTGTACCTGCCTATGGCTGAAGGTTCCTCTACCTCAATCCAGCCCTTATTAGATTGCATTTCAGATGTGAAATCTTGGATGGCTTTAAATTACCTAAGTATAAATGAGAATAAGACTGAGGTTATTGTGTTTTCACCAACTGACAGGAATGGAACCATCAGTTTCTGTGGTGACTCTGACTTTGCCCCCTATGAGAAAATGGCTGTTACAAACTTCGGAGTTATTATAGACAGTGCATTGAAGTTTAACAGCCAGGTGAATAATGTTGTGAAGACCTGCTTCTTTCACCTTCGTTGTATTGCTAAGATCAAACCGTTCTTGCCTAAGCAATCGTTAGAAACTGTTGTTCATGCTTGATTGTCTCTAGGCTAGACTATTGTAATTCTGTCTATGCTGGCATGAGTCAGAAGGCTATTGCAAGGCTGCAGAGGGTCCAGAATAGTGCGGCTTGTTTACTGATGGGTACGTCAAGGCGGGCTCATATTACCCCAGTCTTGGCATCCCTCCACTGGCTTCCGGTCCAGTTCAGAATAAAATATAAAATCTTACTCCTTGCTTACAAGGCCCTGAACAACATTGCTCCCACATATGTGAGATGATTGCTGATTATGTCCCCACACGGCCGCTCTGCTCGTCTAATCAGAACTTGTTAATCGTCCCGCAGGCTAAGCTCAAATCTTGAGGGAATCGTGCGTTTTCCGTTATGGCTCCAGCACTGTGGAATGCCTTGCCCTTGGATATTAGGTAGGCTCCATCCCTAGCATCTTTTAAGTCAAGCTTGAAAACAAATTACTTTTCTTTCTGAGATGAACTTGCACTTAACATTTTTATTGCTATGTTGGGTTTTTAATGTCCAATTTTAGTGTTTTATCTTATTTTAGGATTGTCGATTTGTTGTGATGATTTTATGATGTGTTTGGCACTTTGGTCTCCCTGTCGGGTGTGTGAAAGTGCGTTATAAATAAAGTAACTTGACTTGACTTGCAGAAAATCACTCCTCCTCACTCACCGGTAAACATCCAGGGAGCAGACATTGAGGTGGTGGATACCATTAAGTATCTGGGTATTCACCTCAACAATAAACTGAACTGGTCCCACAACACAGATGCTCCACATACAGAGACTGAACAAGCTAGTTAAGAAAGCTAGCTCGATTCTGGGCTGCCCACTGGATTCTGTTGAGGACGTGTGTGAAAGGAGGATGTTGGTGAAGCTGACCTCCATCTTGGAAAACCCCTCCCACCCTACCGTAGGTCATTCATTCCCACTGCAGAGTGTAGATCTCCACAGTTAAACTGTTGATGGTATTATCCTGTTTCACGCTAACATCAGTGCTATATTGAGTATGTGTGCAATGCCTGGATGCACATTTGTATGTGTGTCCTTTATGCTGTTTTTCAATTTTTTTCTCAATTTTCTATTTTTATTCATTTTTTAATTGCTGAAGGTTACAATAACAGCCTACTGCCTTTGTGTATTTACTTATATTATGTTTTCCTATTCTCTAAGTGCCTTGCTGCCTTAATGAGTGAATTTCCCCACTGTGGGATCAATAAAGTCTATTCTATTCTATTGTGTTGTGTCTGCATAATAATTAGAGATTTATAACATTGTTCTCTCATATTGGCTCTTTACAGGCAGTCATTGCGGATGAAAGTGTCGATGATTGTTCTGATTAAATTTACTAAAAGTTTATTATTAGGCAATTGCATACGGTATTTGGAGCTCAGATGTTTCCTTCTAAGCTTTTAAGCCTTTGACTGGTGCTTTTCCTCCTGAATGGAATCATCCGGTTCTTCTCTCAGATTTGGCCAGATAGGTATTTTTTAAATCAATACAGCAGAGCATCATTTTTGATTGAGTGCAGCCTGTCCTTCACTCTGTTACCTCCTCAAACTAAGAGAGGCTGTTGGACCACAATGGTACTAATTATGTTGTAAAAAACATCCAAAAATTCAGAGGAAACTAAATGTCAACAAAACACACATGGCCATGCAACAACAACGCTGAACACGATGAGTCCGTCTCATGAGTGTTCTGGGTGTTCTCTGCTGAATGTCGTTCACGAGCTGGGCTCAAGTGTTTGAGCACAAGGATTTCTGACTAAAGGACATTTAGTTTGTATAAAATGATTCAACTCTGGTCAAGTACAAACAAGCGCAGGTTTGATCATCAAACTCCCACATGACATCATACTTCAACAGATCCAGACCCTCAGGGCGTGCTTCGTACACTCATTTGTTAGCTCAGAGGTGCTAAACGAGCACGTTTTAGACAAACGACTTCCACAGACCAGAGGTGGGCCGTATAAACACAAACATATTTTCTCTTACAGAGGTTCTTCACTGAAAAAAAATTTTTAATGATCATTTCTGATTATAATCAGTCACTCTGAGTTTAAAGCAACATTCTGCAACTTTTACACCTTAAAATAATGTTTATTGTAAAGTTTTGGCGTCATACTATCATCTATTATGTTCATTTGTCGCACCTGTGATAGTGTTAGAGGGTCCCACGTCAGTTTACCGCATTACAAAGTTTTTTGCTCCGGGTCGAAACAGGAAGTACTGACTGCGTGTCGTTTTACGGCAGAATATGGCAAGCCAAAGGGATAAAAAAAAGCGTGCGTTCTAAACGCACGTTATGTTCGCCAAAATGCGCATCTTGAATGTGCTTTTTGACGTCAAAGAGGGCTAAATACAGCACATCCTAAAATCGCTCGTTATGTCCGCCAAAACGCACGTACAAGACGCGCGTTTTGGCAGACATAACGCGAGTTTAGAATGCACGTTTTTTTGATCCCTTTGGCTAGTAGTAGCATAACATAGACCCGCAGTTTAGCAGTGGCAGATCCACCAAAGACAGCTAGAAATCCCTTATCAGAGGAATCTAGGAAAAGAAAAGAAGAACGTGATAGAACAAGAGCAAAGACCAGAGTTATTATTGGGCCGTCTTTTCCTCGCTGGAGAGCTCTTTTAGAAAGAACAGCATGAACTACGGACTCTGACCCTGCTAATGGATAGGTAAGTAATAAATGATTTCACCAGGGTTATTGTGTTTGGTCGGGCATAAAGTTGTTATACAGTCCTGATAAAACTATTTATTCAATGTGTGGAGGTGGAAAAGTTTGTTTTCATTGTTTTGCCTAAGCAATTCAGCGTAGGGCCGATACTGATTTCCATGTCTGCAAAACTCTGACCTGCTGATACCGATTTACCTCAAAGAACTCTTGGTAACAGGAAACCTGTTTTCTTTCCATTTCTGATCAACTTGAGCTTCCAAAGATTTTACTGCCAGTGTGATTTAGCGCTCGAGTTCACGGAATAAAAAGAACAAATCAGATTTTTGCATTTCTGGTTGTCTGATCACTGATTCAGATGATCACGCGTAATAGGCTGCCTACTGCTTCGCTGTGACCAAATCAGCCTTAAATGTGTCTCAGCAGCCCCTGAGTTTAGACACAGCCTATGCCTACAGACAGCAGGTTTTGTGGCTGAACTGTGTTTTGTGTTGCTAAATCGTAGTTTTTAAAACTGTAGCAGCAAAGCCTGAACTCACAACATGAGCCTAAAACATTCTGGTCAGGTGGTCTGGATGGAGACTCAGACTACTTCAGTCTCCACTTATTAAAAATTCAAACACATAAAACCTTGAGAAAACCACATTAAAACCAAACACCTGTAGAAACCCAGATTTAGATCCCTGTCATTTTCTAATGAACTTGTATTAAATTTAAGCCAGGAGATAAATCTTTCTGATAGAGTCTGACCGTATGAAGACCTCCTCTGGGATTCTAGAAGTTTTATTTTACTTTTTAGTTCTAAAGGTTGTTCAACCTATTTAGAGTGAATTATTTAATATCACATATATAAAACTATTAACCCTTAAAACAGAGATATGTGAAGTGTTTTCCTAACCTGAGCTGTAACAGAAGCCAATGTGAACTAGGTGGTGTTCAGATTTGTGTTACACTGACCTCCTGTGGTGGCTTTTGTTCTCGTAGCTCTTGGATGAGTTTATCTTTTTCAGTCTGGCTGGAAAGCAGCTTCTTTAGCTGGACCTCCAAAGCTGCTACTAGAGTGTCTCTGTCCTTCCTCCAGCTCTCCATGGTCTTCTCCTTCTCTGTAAGCTGGGACTCCTACAGGAGGAGGAGATGTTTTAGGAAGCAAGTGGAAACCACTTCCCTATCATAGTGTTTTCATAATGCTGCTGCAGAAGCATTAATGCAAATAACAATATCAATAATGCATATTTATGGGCACCTTTCAAGACACTCAAGGTGACCTTAACATAAAAAACTAAATCACAGCAACATAAAGACAGAAAAGACCAATAAAGGAAACAGGTGAACTGAGATTCACACAAACGGTATAAAAGGGTCCTTGGGGAACGCCAGAAGTGACAGGAGTGGACGTGGACCTGAATGCGTAGTGATACATAATCTGACATGTTGTCTTCTTACCAAGTGGCTCTGCTGACGAGTGTAGCGCTCCCGGTCTTCTGCAAACTTCCTCATCTCTTGATTCCTTTTGTCTTCTGCCTCTTTAGCTTGGCTGATCAGGGACATTTTCTCCTCCAGCCACTTCTTCCGTTCAGCCTGGTGTTTCTCTATAAACACCTGCAGACATGATGAGATGCAGATATGGGTGTAAAATACAAAACATCCACCAATCAAATGTTTGACTGGTTGTGTCCTTTAGCGCTGAGCAGTTATAACTGATGTTAAATGTTATCTGAGACCGGACCACCTGAAGTTCCATCACTTTATACCTTCAAGCTTTCTTGAGCTTGTGAAGTTTCCTCTTTAGCCAGTTTGAGGTCTTCTGGAAGGTTCTGGACGTGTTGATGTGAGTCATTTCCACGGTTCTGATGCAGCATTGCTGCTTTTAGTTTCTCCAATTCTGAAAAAGTTCAACACGCAAACACAGGAAATGTTTCCACTTTGCATTTGTAATTTAAATTAGTGTAGAAAACTTTGAATGAAGCTGAGTGTTATAATAATGAAGGCTTTAGAGTGTGTTCCTTCCTGATTCATCCAAGTTCCTCACCAGCAGAGAGCTCCTGGATAAGACCCAGTTTCTCCTCCATGGCCTGTTCCAACTGCTCCTGCGTGTCCTCCTGCTCCATCAGAGTCAGACGCATCTCCTCCATTACGCGCTCCTTATCCTCCAGATCTACGACCGCCACACACAGGCAACACCACAGGTTTAAGCGTTAAGACTGGTTCATGGTATGAAGCTACATTTAAAGGTTCCAGCAGTTAACAAGTAACAAAACAAAACTGCCTTTTCACGTTTGTTTTTTTATTTGCTGCTCAGATAAAAGATAACTTCTTATCTAGGGCATCAGAGCGTCCTGAGCAAAAACACTCAACAACATTTTGTTGCCCCCAAATGATTTAAAAGCTGCAAAAAATCATTTCACTGCTGTTTTCTTGCTGTGGGTTGAGGTCACTTTACCAGTGAACTGCTTCTGCATGAATAAACTGAACTAAACACAGAAAAACGTTTGTTAGCTGCTTTTCTGACTACAACAACAACAAATGTTCCACCTTGACAGGCCTTCTGGTAGAGTTCCAGATTGTGGTCGGACTTTGAGTTTGATTGTTCCTGGAGAGGAAAAAAAAACGATAAATAAAAAACATAATTATGATGTTTCTAAGTAGCACACGATGAGAAACGACTCTAACAGCATCAGATCGAAGATGATGTTACCGCTCTGAGCTGCAGGAGGGTTCTGTCTCGGTTGGCCAGGTCCAACTGAAGCTGCTTCTTGGATTTATCCATCTCAGCCAGCTTCTGCCTCAAAACCTTCTCCTCTTCCCTCATGGCTGAAATCTTCAAAGAAAAACAAACATGCAACAGCTCTGAACAACCCGCCTCTTTACAGGCAGGAACAGACGAGCCTAACCCTGAAGCCACAGCTAAGACCTTTGTCACGCTAACAGAAGGCTTGTTTACTTCGATCATTCTGTAATCAAAGATTCATTGAAATATAAATCTGTCCCAACTAAAATAAATGTTACTAACTTATTACATTTTTCTGACAAACATTAAGACCTGGTGTGTTACCTCCTTCTGGATCTGCTGAACCTGCTTCTTGTAGTCGGCTAGTTTCTCTTGGAGGTCTGAAGAGTCGCCTTCTTTCCTCTGAAGCTCCAGGCTGAGGCTCTTTACCTTCTCTGCGTCCTGCTGAGAGTTTTCCTTCAGCCTGGGAAGGTGTGACACATACACCAGCTTCATTAGCTGCAGGCTGAGACTGAAGCTTTGATGATTTAACAGAATTTAGACACCAATCCTGGCTGGTTTTAAAGGCAGAGACTGATTTCGGATTCTTGTTCAGCTCTGACTTATCTAAATCAGTGGTTCTCAACCTGAGGTGCGTGACCCCCAAAGGGGGTCCCCACAATTTTCTCTGTACTGAGGTTGTGAGATTACCAAGATTATATTTGTGAACGTTACATGTTTAAAATCCCAGTAACACACCCAATAGTATAATTAAAACTGCATAAGAGTTATAACTCTGTATGTCTGGGGTTGGGGGTCTTGGAACCACTGATCTAAATTATCTGTAATTTACAGAATATGTTTCCTGTATGTTGGATGAAAAGTGAAAAAACCTGTAAAACATTTTTAATCTAGAACTTTTTTTTACTGGCACGTAACTTTTAAAGTCAAGATGACAAGAGAATTTGGTCAGACCTAAAAAGTGAGTCTTTATAAAAGGTTTCCTGGCCTTTCTGGGCTTCCGTAGTCATTGCTACCAATGTTGAGTTCATGAACTGCGGAAAAAGTAGGATTTCTTACTGTTGTTTGATAATTGTGCATTTATGGACCAAACCCCAGAAACTGGTCAACGTTAAAGAACATCAACAAGTTTGAATTAAAGCTCTCTGACTCTCAGGAATGATTAGTTTTGCGCTCCAGCTGAAGCCAGCAGCTGTTCTAAGGTGGAACATCTCGTTACCTGCTGATCTCCGCGGCTCTCTTCTCCAGCTCAGCGTCTTTCTGAGCTATAGCGTCATGCGCCAAGGCCAGCAGCTCCCTGCGTCTCTCCACCTCCTTGCGTCGGGCCTCCTGCACTGCGTGGCTCTCCTCCTCTTCTCGCTGTTCCTGTGCTTTCTGTAGGCTCCTCTGCAGAGACGTGACCTGTCCTTCCATGACCTGCAGCTTTTTCTGAAGCTCTGCCTCTCTCTGTGCAGAGGCCATCTCCAGGTCAGCTAGCTTCTCCTCCATCTGTTTGTCCTTCTCTTCAATCGTCTGCTCCAACTCCTTCATGCTGGAGAGCTTCTCTGTCAGAGATGCTACTTGGGTCTGAAGATCAGAGTTGTTTCTCTTTAGCTCTTCGGTGTTGGAGGAGATGCTGGCGCTGTTGTGTTGGGCTTCTTTTAATTCAGCCCTGAGCTGCTCTGCAGCTTGTTCCTGATCTTCTAACAGCTTGCTGGAGGTTGTTTGTTCTCGACTCAGTTTCTGTTCCAGCTCCTCCAGCTGCTGTCTGGAGAACACGTCTTGTTCTCTGAGCTTCTCTTCGAGTTCTTTGGCCTGCTTTTCTGAGGCTCGTGTTTGCTGCTGAAGTTTCTCTTTCAGCTGTTCTACTTGTGTGACGGAAGCTTGTTGCTGGGCCCTGAGCTCGTCCAGTTGCTTCTGAGACATCGTTTCTTGCTCCTGAAGCTTCTTTCTCAGCTCTTCATCTTGCTGTTTTAAAGCTTGTTCAGCCTGATTCAGCTGCTGGTCTGAAACCAGTTGTTTGTGCTCCATCTGCTGTTTGATCTCCTCCAGCTGATGCTCCAGCTCCTGTATCTGTGCTTGTTTGATCTGATTTTCCTCCTTTTCTTCAGTCAGGAGCTTCCTGAGTCCATCCTTGAGCTCAGATGGCTGCACTTCCTGCTGTAACCGCTGAACTTCCTGTGTAAGAGAGCTGATCTCTGATCTTTTCTCCTGGATTTCAAGAGTTTTTTCTTCCAGCTGCGCCTGAACAGTGTGTAGCTGGACTGAAGTCCGTTCAGCGCACTCCGTTTTAGATGAGACCTGTGATGATTTAGACAGATTTACATCAGCTAATATACAGATTATTAGAGATGCACTGATGCCAATGCCAGAATCAGGCCAATACTTTATGTGAGTACTTGTACTCTTACAAGTACTCTGATACTACAGGACCAAAGCCAGTGTGATGGCAGCTTTGTTTCCCTTTAACACACAGTTTTAGTTGGTAAAACCCACTAATCAGCAGTAACTGTCAGTAATTTAAGGTAGAAAAACATTGTTACACTGTGTATTGAGCAAGAAAAAGCAATGGAGAACGTTTAATGCTCAGTTTAATGTTTTAACAGTTCAATTATGCCGGCAACGTTTCCTTGGTGAAAAGATACGTTTGCTTTCTTCTTGCTTTTCGGTCAGCGACGAGTCAGGTTTTCAGCACGAGGACAACAACAGAACCAGGAGACAGTCGTGTTTTCTGGCTAGAAATAAAGTCGCGATTTAGAGCAGGTGTGCCCAACCCTGGTCCTCTAGATCCTCTATCCAGCATGTTTCAGTTGTTTCCCTGTTTCAGCCAAGGCTGTTGGATTATGACAAAAATGATGATTATTTAGATTGAAATTGAGCTCTTGATTATTTAAAACGATCATTAACTCACTCACTGCCATTGACGACTTTGCCAATATCCCCTTTGTTTGAATCATTCGCACAGTTCAGTGGCTCTAAATTCAAACTGGGTACTGCAATTTCTCCACATTCTAAGAAATTGTCCAATGGGAAGATTTTTGATAAGATGGTGAGGATGGATACCGTCTGCTCTTAATAAAGTATTTCTACTTAAGGGTTTCCAGTATATTGTTGTCTCAATATTTGCCTCTGTGTCTTTGAATATTTTCAGATCAAGAAAATTCAGTGAATGCCGATCATATCCAATAGTACATTTCAAATATTGATAAATTGGTGAAAGCGTTGCAAATCTTTTTCATCCCCTCGCCAGATCATCAAGATATCATCGGTATGTCTCTTCCAACAAATGATATGTGGCAAAAATGTATTTATTAGATGTAGGACTGAAGATGAAGTTCTTCCCAGAGGCCCATAGTCAGACAAGCATATGAGGGCGCAAAACAGCTGCCCTCAGCCGTTCCCTGGATGTGAAGAAAATAAGAATCCATGTATTTGAAATAATTATTAGACAGAGTGATTTCTGCTAGTTTAATAAAAAACTGATTGGGAGGCAATGATTCTTGAAGACGACCTTCTAAGAAACGAGAACGAGCAGTGAGTCCAATATTATGAGGAATGCATGTATACAAGTTTAGTACATCAAAATAAAAACGTATTCGGAGTGGATTAAGGATCAACTTGGTGTGGAAGACAGGAATTCATGTTGAGATGGGAACAAATGCTTCCTGGACCCGATTCTTCTCATTACTGAAAAAAACAAATCGGAGAAAGAAAGACTGCCTATTGAGATCCAGAAGGTGAAATCGAGAGGAAAATGCAGACAACAACAAAAAAGATATCCGAGATGCACCTTGAGAAAGACGGAGAAAGATGGCAGGTCGTGCACCTACTGACTTGTGTCAAAAAAGAACAACTTCTGCAGTTTGGAAGCAAATGATAAAAGAGAGCCAGTGTTCCATCAATCCACGTTTCCCTGTTAATGAGTGTTCCTCGTGCAATAAGGAGGTGATGGCAAGAGATGCAGGTCCCGTCAGCCCCACAGAGGAACACTCCGGAGCTGAAATAACAGCCTGTTATTAAAGGAGACCACGAATCACTTTGCTGGTGGAAATATGCTGCTAGTCGTCTTCCCCAGATGTCGTGACTGGCCCAAAAGCCCGTGTGTGTGTGCCACAAGCTCAGCATGGAGCAGGTTTTCAGCACCGACGGCAAAGTTGTCGGTCCATAACATTGTCCTGTGTGGTTCAAAAATGTCCTGAGTGATACATTCCCATGTCTCCTTGTTTGGCAGCTGTTTCGTTAACACATTTGTTAATATTGTTTAAAGACAGCAGCATTATCAAAATGTACTTAAATCGTACTGCACTTTTAGGTCTGTCCTATTGTTGCCTGGGAGATACAATTTAAAAGCATTTTTTATTAAAAGAGCTTGAGTTTACAATATTAATGTCCATGTCTGTTTGATTCTCTACCTCATTATTTTCAATTAAAAAATGGCTTTGGGGCAAATTTTCTTGAATGATTAAAATGTGATTAATCAAGATTAATTAATCAAAGCATCTAATTAAATTACATTTTTTAATCAAGTCCCACCCCTACTATATATATAATATATATATATATATATATATATATATATATAGATAGATAGATAGATAGATAGATAGATAGATAGATAGATAGATAGATAGATAGATAGATAGATAGATAGATAGATAGATAGATAGATAGATAGATAGATAGATAGATAGATAGATAGATAGATAGATAGATAGATAGATAGATAGATAGATAGATAGATAGATAGATATCTACTTTGCATGATTTGCTGTATCTTGAAAATAAAAAAGTAATTGATGTTTAATCTTCCTAATGAAAATAAATAATGTAATGAAATTCATCAGTCCTCTGTGTTACTCACATATAAGTACTGTGAACCACCCTGGTATAATGCATCACTAGCATCAAACACGTTTTAAAGCTGTGACAGAAGGAAACACTGCAGGTTGTGTGCTGCTGTACGTGTTCAACAAGATTTCATTTAAGTTAAAATCATCAGAAACTCACCAGACGCTCTGCAGCCTCCAGCCTGTCACTCAGCTGTCTGATTTCCTGTCGGAGTGTGTCAGCCTCCTGCTGCCTCTTGTCTTTCTCCTCAGACAGTCTGCTGACCTCCTTCTTCTCCTGGTTGAGCACAGACAGGGTCTCCTCTCTGCTGCGTCTCTCTTGTTCCAGTGCTACCAGGGCTTCTTCTTTGTGTCTTCTCTCTTCTTCAAGCATTGCTAGCATTTCCTCTCTGCTCCGCCTCAGCTCCTTGACAGCAGCAATGGCCTCCTCCCTGGCTTTCCTCTCGTCCTCTAAGGAGGCCAAAGCCTGCTCTTTCCCCAAAGTCTGGTACTCTAAAGCAGCAAGGGTGTCTTCTCTTTCTTTTGTCTCCTTGGTAAGTGCAGCCAGAGCTTCCTGTGTGATCAGAGTATTCATTCATATTCTAAAGGAAAAACAGCAACTAAAAAATGTCCTACATTCTGAACAGCAAACACATCATTTCCTAATTATTTAACAAACATTTTAAAAAGCAGCTTCGTTCGTCTGAAACAATCTATTTGACGGATAAAACGGGAAAGCTGTGGAAGAACCTGCAGCTTTAGTGGGGCCCTGGGCTCTGTCAGACACTCATCGACCAGGTGAAACGATTTAACCCTAGATTAAGAAACAGACCACTGTTGTACTTGACACACCAAAGCTCCACGGTGGATCGTAGCCTTCCAGCAGCAGGTAACAGCACATCCATCACAAGAGAACACAAGCTACTGAGAGGTTTTGGTGCAGCACTTATTTTACAGCCTCTTAAGGTTGAAGATTCCTGATCCCCACATTATTAAAGTCACTGAAGGAATTCACCCGCCGCCCTTCAGGCCAGAACAAAAACACACACCACCATCCCACTTTAGAGGTCAGAACGATAAAATGATGCTCCTGTCACGAGTTCCTGACCTGCAGCTGATCTCTGTCATGTGATCTCCTCTCCAACTCCATCCTAAGATCTTCCACCTGCTTCTGCAGCCAGGAAATTTCTGAGGATATCTCCTGGAGCTGAACTAGACGTCCTCGTTTCTCTTCATCAGCTTAACGGAAGAGGAAGAGGAGAAAGGTGAGACGAGCGAATCAACTAGTTATAAAAATCCCCTTCCTCATACGGAGGACTCTGCAGATCATCTCTGTGGTTTATAGAGAAGTGATGACTGAAAGACCAGCCAGGTGTTTTACCTATGTGCCTTTGGGCCTCCAGCAGCTGCTGATCACGCCCTCCCTCCAGCTCGTCTGCTGGTTGAACAGTTTGGACCGAGACTGAACACACAGGAGCCGCCTTGGTGGGTCTGGTTACGTCAGCTAGTTCAGAGGCCCGAGAGTCCAGAGAGTTCACCTGCAGCAGGAAGAAGCATGAACATGTTAGCGATATGAGTCAAAGCAGCGTGGGGTGGGAGAGACGGGGGGAGGGGGGGGGGGGGGGGGGGGGGGGGGGGGGGGGGGGGGGGGGGGGTCACCAATGTTTGTGCATCTCGACTGGATCCAGCAGCAGACATGTCGCTGATTAGATTCTTGAAAATCTCCAGCCTTCGCTCAGCTCGCTCCTCTAAAATATCTCGTTCTCTCGACAGGCGCTCACTAGCACAGAGACAGCAGGAGCAGAAACATTCTCCTCATCACAGGTGTGAGAATTAAAACAACCCCCCCTTGGTTAAAACCGGCGTGGACCAGAACCTCACTTGTAATTGTTCTGCATCTTAGAGATAAGCTCTGTGAACTCCTGGCTGGTCTCCTCTCTGACTCGAGCCTCCAGGAGCATATTCTCCGCTCGCTCCTTCTTCAGCTGGATCTGCAGCTGATTCAACAGCGCCACCTGCCTCTGAAAACAGGAACAGTAACAGAGAAACAGCAATCAATGGAATTTACAGGAAACAGAAGCAAAGCACATTTATTACATACATGAAGCATTTAATAATGGAAAGGCCGAGCTCTGCCTAACGCGCGTGTGCACGTGTGTGTGTGTGTGTGTGTGCAACAATAAAATGATCAGAAGAGTCTCCACTTCTGCTTCTTTAAAGGTGTGGTTCACTCGTTTAATCAACACATCTGCAGTGGTCTCTAGTAGGAATGAATGCCTCGTAAGTCGTACTCGGGGGAAGAAAAACTCAGAAGCGCCTGTTTCAGGAACTAGCCAGATCAGAGGAGAGCTTAACACGGCAGGATCTGGAGTCTTGTTTCCTGATATTTGGACAACTCTCCTCTGATTGGCTAACAGCAACATCACCGTCTATTTTCTATCAGAAGCTAATGCAGGAGATAGATGTAGGAGCAGCGGTGTAGGACCTGCATGAAAAACTCGGAGTGAAGATTAATCAGAAATAATCATGAAGAGTTTTCAGTGTTTCACACCTTCAATAGCACCAACACAGACCTGGTGGGTGTGTTTCCTAATTTTGATGTCATGCTGAGCTCAGAAGCAGCTTCACCTGGGTTTACTTCTGGTAGCTCCGTCCACAGATGATCTTCATTTATCAACCGTACTTACGCACAAATCGGTGTGTTTTGTGCGTAGGAACAATTTTACGGATTGTGTGGTATTCATCATTTTGTACTTGTGCGTGGAAATGCTCCTAAACAAGAACAGCATCTAGAGGTAGAACAGGGGAACCGCAACACTGAAGGCCTCAGTCACCTACACGTGTTCCTCATCCAGAAAATATTTTTACCCAATGTGGAGAAACGGCTTTATCACATAACTGCTGCTAGAACCTATAAGACACCTGTGACCGACAGGAATCTGACATTGTAGCATGGCTGATCTGGTGTTATTGGAGGATTTGGCAGAGACTCCAGAAAGAACATGTCTTCTGTGAGCGCACTGATCTGATTCCTGAAAATCCAGAGTGGTTCCTGAGCAGATACCGCTTGCTGAAGGAGATCCTTCTGGAGCTCTGCTGTGTTGTTGTTTTAAACATTTAACTCTTCGCTCGTTGCCAGTGATGAAAGGGAGTCTGATGTCATTTTGCTGGAGCTTGAACGATCTGTTGAAGAACTCGTTCAAAAATTGCGCTCCCAGGGATTTTTGACCCTAATGGCCATCCGTTGGTGAGGTCTTACTCGAACACAAAAACACAGCTTGCTTGCAATGATTTAGGTATGTACTGCCCCCTATCGCCAGGGAAAATACACACAGTCACTTTAAATGTAAATTGTAAATGACAACAGAATGGAAGATCCAGTCCGTTACTCTAAGGTTTTTCATACTTAATTTTATGTTGAAGCATTTTTTTCCCTTTATTTCCAAAAGGGACCTCTCTTTTTTTTTTTTTTTTT
>SSNS01000003.1:6353970-6472950 GCA_006937985.1 Aphyosemion australe | reverse complement strand
TTTTTTTTTGGGGGGGGGGGAGCATTTCGGGAACAACCCAGGGAATCCCCTCATAAGCTGAGGGCGTAGTGTGACCATCCATCCATTCATTTTTGTCAGCTTATAAAGGGTCAGGTTGTGGGGGCAGCAGCCTAAGCAGAGAGGCCCAGACTTCCCTCTCCCCAGCCACTTGGGCCAGCTCTTCCTGGGAAATCCCAAAGTGTTCCCTGGCCAGCTGAAAAACATAAGCTTTTTATAAAGCAATGCTGGCAATTTGCCGCATCACTGAGGACGGCATCTGGGAGCATAAGGTCGTTTATAAGAGATAAAAAGTAGAGCCCTCTGCGCGTCATCCACTCACATAGGTGCTGCTCAGTCGGTGGACATGAAAAGTCAAAAGCAGGAAAGCTGGAGCACACTGGTGAGCAAAAAATGTTTTAATTCGGTGCAAGTAAAAAAAGAAGCAACTAACGTTTCGACACTAAATGTGTCTTCATCATCATTTATAAGAGGTCAGACCGAGGCGGTAATCTGGCGCAATAGTGTCCTTTTTACAAAAGGTTACGCGATTTCTTTTTATTGCGATCAAAGCAGTGCTCCTTAAAGGAAAAGTTCGCTTTTTTAGACATTAAGTTTTATGTGTTCCTTCACCCACCCAGTGCTCTGTAAACTTTGACCCATTTCACACACACACCCCTGCTCAGAGATTTTCAGGGGAGAAGTGATTCAGAAAGGTAGTTCTGGCTAGTTTCGGGGGCGCTTTATCTGCGCCGTTTAGCCTCAAAAAAGGATTAGCCTCTGAAAACATGGCTAATTTGCATCTCACAAACAAAGAGAAAAAAATTACAACGTCACCTTACAACGGGACTAGTTTTTGTCATTCGTATCCCTGCGCCGCTCTCCGCGAATATTAAACAGCGCTTTGTATGTCAGCTGTTTCACTGCCGAATGCCGAAAACATGTCAGACTCCGTCTCATCTGATGACGAATTTCATTTTAACACTATATCAGATGAAGAAGAAACTTATTTTACTACTAGGATATCTTTATGAGCCAGAGTACACGGATGAAGAGCTGCATTTGCTACACAAAACACACACATCAACACAGATTGTTGACAAAGCTACTGCAGTCTATGATCAACCATCGGTGTAAAGATGATTGCATAAATAATGCGCTAAAATGCGAAGATGATTGCATGAATACGGCAGACATAGCGGAATAAATAATTTTTTTAAAACAAAACTTACCCAGATTTCTGGTACGGCCGAACTCTTCAAAAACAGTCTTTCACTTTTCCCGAACTTTTTCCTGATGTAATCATCCTCTTTGAAGTGTGCACTGCACAAACGAAAGGTTTTGACTCGTTCCAGCCGAGTATCCTTGGAGTAGCCGATTGCTAAAAGCCACTGATGCCTTAGAGAAACGTCCTTAGCAGGAAAAGTGTCAAACCGAAAAGGTGATCCTGTAACATCCTTATTGTTACAACCCGGGAACCTGCAGGTATGCACCATGGCACGATATATTTAAGAAAAACTACTTTTAAGTGAATTTAGAAGTTGTTGTTTCACTCATACAGCTAGGATTAGCAGCCAGACACGAGTGACGTGACGCCGTTCTATAGCTGCTGCGGGGAGCGGCGCAGGGATACGATTGACAAAAAATAGTCCCGTTGTAATGTGACGTTGTAATTTTTTTCTCTTTGTTTGTGAGATGTAAATTAGCCATGCTTTCAGAGGCTAATCCTTTTGTGAGGCTAAACGGCGCAGATAAAGCGCCCCCGAAACTAGCCAGAACTACCTTTCTGAATCACTTCTCCCCTGAAAATCTCTGAGCAGGGGGGTGTGTGTGAAATGGGTCAAAGTTTACAGAGCACTGGGTGGGTGAAGGAAGACATAAAACTTAATGTCTAAAAAAGCGAACTTTTCCTTTAAGTTTTAATCGATCTCCCGTTCCATCTTTCCCTCACTCGTGAACAAGACCCAGAGATACTTGAACTCCTCCACTTGGGGCAGGACCTCATCCCTGACCTGGAGAAGGCATTCCACCCTTTTAACCAGCACCAGTGGTCTAGTGGTAGAGTGTCCGCCCCGGGACTGGGAGATCGGGGTTTGAATCCCGGTCGGGTCATACCAAAGACTTTGAAAAAATGGGACCCAATGCCTCCTCGCTTGACACTCAGCACTAAGAAGTTGGATTGGGGGGTTAAACCACCAAATAGTTCCCGAGTGCGGCCACAGCTGCAGCTCACCGCTCCCCACCACGGGGATGGGTCAAATGCGGAGATGTAATTTCACCAGTGTGTGATGAATACTTGGGACTTTAACTTTAACTTTCTGACTCAAGACCATGGTCTTAGATTTAGAGGAGCTGATTCTCAGTAAAAGCTGGAGATCACAGTCTGATGAAGCCAACAGGACCACATCATCTGCAAAAAGCAGAGACCTGATCCTTAGGCCACCAAAACGGATCCCCTCACCACCTTGGCTGCCCCTAGAAATCCTGTCCATAAAAGTTATGAACAGAATCGGTGACAAAGGGCAGCCTTGGCGGAGTCCAACTCTCACCGGGAACCATAGCCAGCCTGACGGCCTGACTTCAAAAATGACAGTCTAAATAACAAGGGATGGCTTTAAAATTTGATGATAAGCCATCCCCGTTTTCTGTAATGTCTAATCTAAAATGTGCATTTTGTGGAAGTAAAATAAAAATCTGATTATTGCACAAATCTTTTAGCAAACGTGTTCAAGTCTGTACTAGTGGAAATACGCATATTAATTGTGGGGGTTAACCCAGCACGGAATCCCTGTTTCTGTCTGTCGATGCTAGTGTGTAAGCGCCATTACTGCCTGCAATGTGGACCAAGCTCTGACACTGATCATACAGGGACCTAACAGCCCGTATCAAGGGGCCTGGTACCCCATACTCCCAAAGTACCCTCTCACAGGGCCTCCAGAGGGATGCAGGTTAACGCCTTCTCCAAATCCACAAAACATATGTAGATTGGTTGGGAGAACTCCCACGCACCCTCCAGGACCCCCGTAAGGGTATAGAGCTGGTCCAGTGTTCCACAGCGAGGACAAAAACCACATTGCTCCTCCTGGATCCGAGGTTCGACTATCCGGCAGACCCTCCTCTCCAGAACCCCTGAATAGACCTTACCAGTGAGGCTCAGGAGTGTGATCCCCTGTAGTTGGAACACACCCCGCAGTCCCTATTTTTAAATAGGGGGACCACCACCCTGGTCTGCAAATCCAGTGGAAATGTAGCGTGACCAAATATGGTTAATTGAGGGTGTTTCTGTATGTAAATGACTGAACGGACACGAGCACCTGGGTACGCACAGGTGGTTTGTAGTTTTCTATGTAAGAATAAACCGAACCACAGAACAACTACAGATTAACTAAATCATGAGCTGATCCAGAGCAGAGGAAGCGAGCTACAGCTAGCTGCAGTTAACCCAACATGTCTGTGATATTTTAACTGAGTCCAGTAAAGTCTGCTAAACCTAACCCACCTGGTGAGTCTTTTTAGAGATGACCATTTTATCATTTTCATCACTTTCTCCATCGTTACTGGTCTGATCCATCGTGTCCTCAAACAGACTGGTTTCCTCTTTGTCATCGTCTCCGTCCTCCTGAACAACAACATTTTCACACCAGCGTGAAGTTTATGTGGAAACAGAAGAAGCCCATTAGAGTCAAACTTCAACAACACCTGGACGTCCTCCAGACTACTGTCCCAGCTCCTCTTGCTGTGGAGGAGAGCCCTCCGCTCAGCGTTCCCGGTGGAGGACGCTTCACTGCTGGAAGTCTGGGGCATGATGGGAAGAGGCCTGCAGGACAGAACTACAACCTGGAATCAGACAGAGGAACAGATATTCTTAAGGGCGGGAAACTCTCTCAGGTTTTTCCATGAGAACCTTAATGTCAAGCACTTTTAGAAGTAAATAAAAGTTTATGAACCTTCTGAGCCACAGCAGAGAACTTGAGAACATTGAGCGTCTCTTCCAACATAGAGGCACACTGGTTGATGTTGACGATCATGCAGGCTTTACCGCGACCACAGAAGAAGCCCTGCAGGTAGTGGGTCAGCTTACTTTCTCTGAAGGGGACGTGCTGAAGCGGCCTGGACACAAGAACCAGACATAAAGCTGGAGACGTGTCTGTAGATGAAAATGAATCAGAAGCAGATCCAAGTCCCACTTTGCCTGCTGGTTGTGTCGAAGTGCGTTGATACATTTTCCTAAAATGAGCAACGAGGTGTTGATGTTTCCAGCTTCTTTCAGACGCTCTCCTTTGTTCTGAGTCTTTGCACATCGCTCAGAGCCAGCCAAGTCACAGACACACAACCTGCAGAGAAACAACAAAAAGTAGGGCTGAGACAGATAATAATTAAAATTTCTTTTAATCAACGCTTTGTTTTTTTTTATCACTTCCTGGTTTTACAACCTTTGTGTGTGCGTGACCTGAGCATCGCCAGAGATGCTAACTGGACTTAAGATTATTTAGCTGCTAACAGCCAACAGGTGGGGGAGGGGTTTCTCCGTGTTTTGTTGCGAGACTAAATGTTTGCTTTTCAGCTTACTTAAAAACTATGTACATGCGTTCAGTTAAGATCATTACAGATTTGTCTTTATTGCATAAAAGAAAACATTCCTCTTGTGATCAAATCTCATTTGCTGGATGTTTGTTTTTTATGTGGCCGATGTCAGCGGTGGATTAAACGTCTTCTCTGGCTTATGAACCAGTGTTGAATGGACAACTTTGTCCTGCTCACCTGATTATGAACCAGAGTTAACAGGTTGAACTCAAGCCTAGAATTTAGACAAAAATAATTTTGCTTTGCATATCGGTCTAGCAACGCTCTATTGGAACCTCCTCAGCCCCGGTTGGTATTGTGGCTGGACAATCACAGCGCGTTTATTTGGCAAAACTGTACAGTTACAGCTTATAACCATGACTCTTCCGTATTCCAGTCAGAATTGACAAAGCTCCTCGTCCAGTTGCCTTCATTCGAACCCCTTTGAATTACCATGGCCTGGATGACTGAGAACCCAGCATACTATCAGAAGCTAATGCAGGAGATAGATGTAGAAGACTATTTTCATGTTGAGCCTGCATGAAAAACTCAGAGTGACTGATTATGATCAGAAATAATAAATAAAAAATGGTATTTCAGAGAACCTCATCTTTAAGTGTTTGTCTCTGGAAACCCAGATTTATAGCCTAGAATCTAGACCGTCATTTGCAGAAGCTAAATCATTTTGCTTTGCATGTCGGTGGGCCAATCACAGCACTGAAAAAACAAAAAAGGGCGGTGGCTCATTTGAAACGAATTTGGCATCAACTTTGGACTATTTAGACTTGGGCTTTTCTTTGAGTCATGAGCAGAAAGAGGTACTTAAGTTTATTTAGAAAAAGGATGTGTTTGCCTCATTGACTGACATTTGTAGCGGTGAGTACATGTTGTTTGTTATCCAATAGCATGCAGAGACAGCTTGAAAGACAACCATAGATCCCGCCCCATGACTGAGAGCCGTCAATGGATCATGGCCAGACTATATATTCTCATATAGGGTGGCTTGCCAGGCTACAATAAATGTCACAGAAATGAACTTATTTACAATTATACAGTCATATCTAATTATCTGGTTAATTGATTGATTACTGAGGCAGATCAAACGACTTAATCGACAGCTGAAGCCGTTTTAACCAACCCAACAGATCTACACTCACCGGCCACTTTATTAGGTACACCTTGCCAGTACTGGGTTTGACCCCCTTCTGCCTTCAGAACTGCCTTAATCCTTCGTGGCATAGATTCAACAAGGTGCTGGAAACATTCCTCAGAGATTATTGGTCCATATTGACATGATAGCATCACGCAGTTGCTGCAGATTTGTCTGCTGCACATCCCTTTTTCAGACCATTCTCTGTAAACCCTAGAGATGGTTGTGCGTGACAATCCCAGAAGATCAACAGTTTCTGAAATACTCAGACCAACAACCATGCCACATTCAAAGTCACTTAAATCACCTTTCTTTCCCGTTCTGAAGCTCGGTTTGAACTGCATCGGATCGTCTTGACCATGTCAACGTGCCTAAATGCATTGCGTTGCCACCATGTGATTGGCTGATTAGTCATTTGTGTTAACGAGCAGTTGGACAGGTGTACCCAATAAAGTGGCCCGTGTCTGTGCTGGTCTTGGGGAGAAGTCCCTTCACTCACTCGCTGATTGTGTGAACTCTCGGAGTCCCGATGTCCTCGATCCTCAAAACTCGAATGGAGAAAAGACTGTGGCTGCAGGCAGCAAAGAAAAACCAACACATGTTAAAGTAGATGAAGTAAAAACACAAGACTCTTTACCTTCACTGCTTCAGTCCACAACATGAACTGAAGCATTTTCCCAAAATGTGGAATCTCTAATAAACAGCAAGTATGCATTAGATCAATCTGAGAGACGTGTTTGGGCTGATATGAGAAACCCATGCACAGAAACGGCATAGGACCACAGAAATGATCTGAATGGTTCTGGTTCCCTGTGGTTTTTGGTTAAAACAGCAAGTCTTTACCTCCTGCTGGAGAGCTGATTGAGTCGAGTAGAGGAGAAGCTCTGGTTCTTCCTGCCCAGTTTCACTACTTTGTACGCCTCCTCAGCGCTGCTCACCTGAACCCAGCGCAGGTCTAACAGCAGAGAAACAACCAGTCACTAAATAAAATCTGTAGGACGGCAGCAAGAGCTCAGCTGTCCCGCACAGTTTAAAACAAAGACCCATTGACGGAGTGAAATCATTAAGGATGAATGCCATTTATTTATAAAAGCCAAACTTCACAATAAAAGACTCTAAACTTAAGTGTTTTAAAACTGCTCCATGCCTCACACCTTTGACAAAAGTGTTGCCCTTGGTGTCCTGCGACAGCCTCAGGGCGGTCCTCCTCTGGGCGCCGTTGGACGCCACCTCCAGGAGGTCGTGGATATTCTCATTGTAGATTTCACAGAAAGAAACCCAAACGGAGAACTTAGTGTTGGTTTCAACATTCAGGCTGATTTTATCTTCTGGTGCTGCAGAAGTCTCCATCATGGTGGAGCCTGCACAGAAAACACACATAAACCCTAACCAGTAACAAGATTAGAAATAAAGGACAAAGCTAAAGTAACACTCACCATCAGGGAGGGTCTGATTGGTCACATTCAACAAACTCATGTTGGTCTTCTCATTCTGAAAAACAGATAATCATGAAGCTTTATTTATAACAGATTCAAATACAAAACCTTAAAAGATGCAGGATGCTGAAGAACAATCACTCATCAGAAGAAACAGAACCAGAACCAGCAGTGGAACTGACCTTTACCCCTACTTCACACTGGAAGCATCAGTGGCGCAGAACGGCAGCAATAGAATCCATTATAGTCTATGGGGGTGATTCAAACCAGCCACTACGCAGCAATTTTCAGGTGCGTCCCAGAAGCGGCACACTGCGCCGTGCCACTAAAGATGGGATCAGGTTCTATTTTTGCCATGAGCTGCTTCTGCGATGCGTTTCTGCAGTTAACATAGGGCTAGACAGGAAATTACACGGTTTCAGTGTAAATTTCATTTTCAAAATAAAAGTCTATTGCAGCGATAACATATCTATGTTGATTACATCTATACGTGTGACCTCACGGCTTATTCACTCCCTGCATCGTTGGAGAAGTGCAACCGTGTGTTTTTCATGGCTTTAATCCTGGCAGTGGGGAGGAACATTATACTGTATATGACATCAAACAGTGATGTCAAACATGAGTTCCTTCTTTTTGGTTTAATGGTGGATGGCATAAACAAACTGTGACCTTTAATGTCTCAAGGGATCTTGTGATCTCATGAGTCAAGCGAGGAGGATGGCAGCAGTCTCAATGGATTTTGTGACCTTGCTAGTTCAGCAAGAAGTATGGCGGAGAAGCCGCTACAGAGCTGAGACTCTCCCAGCGTGGACTGGCAAAACTTGCGAGTAAAAAAAAAAAATAGAAACTCATGAGTAAACCGTTCTGCGACACTGATGCCTGTGTGAAGTAGGGGTCAGACTTCTAAGAAAAAACAGAAATCTCCAGTTTTAGAAAAACCGAAACAAAGTTTAGTCTCAATTGATTGTTGTGGGGGAAATTAACTGATTAGTACTCATTTACAGTTTGTTTTAATATCTTTAAAAAGGGACATTTCATTCATGTTGAAGTTTGTTTTTGTATAAAACTTTGCAATTATTCCTTTTTACATCCTGGAGATAGCTTCCTGAAGGGCCTCTGTTCAGAGAAATACAGTCAAGACTAATAAGCTAACAGCTAGTTCAAGCAAATGGTTAGTCTGAGCTAATGGCTAGTCTGAGCCAACGGCTAGTCTAAGCTAGCTAATGGCTAAACTGAGCAAACGGCTAATCTGAGCCAATGGCTAGTCTGAGCCAACGGCTAAACTGAGCAAACGGCTAAACTGAGCCAACGGCTAAACTGAACAAAATCTAAGCCAACAGCTAGTCTAAGCTAATGGCTAGACTTAGCAAATGGCTAGTCTCAAAGTGTTGCTTACCAACGTTCCCTGTGATTGATGTGATTTTTTTAGCCTTTATGTTGCCACCAGTTTCCAATTACAGGTCTTATATGGAATTCTCTTGTTTACAAAGAATTAGTGGTTATATACCAACATAAATATGAGCACCAGCTAAATGTAGCTCTCTATGTGGTGTCAACATGACATTGTAAAAAGTTTATAAAATAACATCACATGACCCAATGGGAAATTAATTTAAAGGGTGAGTAACACCATAGGTGGAGACTTATTTCAACCACACTTCCTGCTAGACAAATACTTCTAAAAGAGGCGTCGCCTGGCGGATCGAGAGAGCGACACTGAGGCAGTGATTGACAGCACGCCCCTCGCATGCGCTCTGAGTTTCTCAGTCAGAAAAATAAGCACGTGCACACGAGCACACAAACAAAGCAGAATTACCGCTCAGGAGAACACGCAAACACAGAAACAGCAGTATGCTGGAAGATTTCCTGTCCACCGCGATCAGTAGAGAAAAGGGGGGAGGATGATGTTTTTTCAAGGAAGTGAGCGACTTCAAGCCCTAACGTGTCATATCGGCAAGTGAGTGGATGAGCCAGCTGGAGGTGCGGCCGAGACTCAGCTGGAGTCCAGTGCAGCGCAGCCACGTAGTACGGTACAGACGTCACCCTGCATCTCTACAGCCATCAGCTGTGGCTGATTCTAAATCAGTGTGGAGCAGAGTTTTAACCTGAAGATGGAGATAGAATTATGGTTTTCAGCAGAAAAATTAAAAGTTGATTTAGGTGTTACTAGCTCTTTATGACAGAAGCAACACACTTTGTTCTGGCCTACATTTAGACTAGCTGTTAGCTTGGACTATACTGAAGGAAATAAACTATTTCTCTGAACAGAAGCTGCTAAGGAACCCCTCTGATGGGTAAAATAGTTGGCGTTTATAACTTTCACACACAAACATGCATCAGAATGCCTGAAATATTATCCGTATGCTGGATTCAATCTCAGGTGTTTTAAACTGATTATCACAATTGATCTAATCAGCTAAATCCTGTAGAAAAGGACAGAAAGGTTTAAATAATCCTTCACACTGCTTTAAAAATCATTCTAATGGTGCTTATCGAGCTTGCAGGACCAGCAGCTTCTCCTCCACTCTGGAGATTTCTTGATTCAACGGGTTACCTCTTTAAACTGTCTCAGGAGACTCCTCTTGAACAGCGCCTCCTCCGCCTGCTGCTCCTCGCTGAGTTTAGAGAACTCTCTGCAGCGTTGAGGTTTGACGCTCATACCGGTGAAAACCTTCTCACTGATGCTACTGAAGATGACCCAGAGAGACCGGGGCAGAATCCCAGCATCACTATCTGGGCCTTCAGAAGCAGAAACACAGGTAGGTTTCCTCTCAGAAAGTCACGTATGGATTTATTCTAAACAAATGTTAGTGTTCAGAGCTCAGTTAATAACTTTTGTAATGGCAAATATTTTATTTGTGGTGAATACTTAGTGTTTCAAATCTAAATAAATATTTGGATGAAATGAACTCTATTTTGTGTTTCTGACACCAGATTATTGCTTTACTGCAATGATTTAAGGTAGAAAAGTACTTTGATTCACGTTTACTTCTTTAAAATAGAATAATTTGTTAATATTTGTGGTTCGAATATGAACTTTAAAGCTGCAATGACTTTAGCTTTTAAACACAAACACAGTCACAGAACGCACCCCCCCGCCCCCCTCCCGTCAGCTATCATCCCTGAGCCACGTCCGCCTGATACTGGAACCCACATTGTCAGAACTAAACACCAGTCGACGTTTTCTACGTCCAAACGTCTTTTGTTGTCCGTGACTTCAAACGGTGTAGGGCTGGGCGATATGGACCAAAACGTATATCTCAATATCTTTTAGCTAAATTCCGATATAAGATATATATCTCGATATTTTTCCTCCTGTAAAATATTTACAAAGTTAACTCCCATCAAGCTGTCTTGAGAAATTGTAAACATAAATTAATCAGCAGATTAAATGCATAAAAATGTATTGATTATTGTCCAACATTAACCTTAGTGCCATTCTCTATCAGTCTGAGCTTTAGAAACACTGTTACAGCTGATACAGATGTTTGTTAACACACACATAGGTTTATATCTTTATGTTTTACATGGTTCATTTTTATACTGGATTTGTTACTGTTTTAATGTAAACTGGACCTTGAGTCAGTAATAAAGTATCTATCTATCTACAGTGGGATGCAAAAATTTGGGCAGCCTTGTTAATCTTCAGGATTTTTCTGTATATATTGTTGGTTGGTACAATAAATATTTTCAGGTAAATATATCATATAGGAGACACACACAGTGATATCTGAGAAGTGAAACGAAGTTTATAGGATTTACAGAAAGTGTGCAATAATTGTTCAAACAAAATGAAGGAGATGCCGTATGTGAGAGTGATGCACAGGAAGTCTTTTCTCCTCCCACAGCACAAACAGAGCTGCTTGAGGTCTGCTATAGCACATTTGGACAAGCCAGTTTGATTCTGGAATAAGGTGCTATGGACTGATGAAACTAAAACTGAGTTATTTGGGCATAACAAGGACTTTATGCATGGAGGAAAAAGAACACAGCATTCCAAGAAAACACCTGCTGCCTACAGTATAATATGGTGGTGGTTCCATCATGTGGTGGGGCTGTATGGCCAGTGCAGGGACTGGGAATCTTGTTAAAGTTGAGGGACGCATGGATTCCAGCAGATTCTGGAGACCAATGTCCAGGAATCAGTGACAAAGCTGAAGCTGCACCGGTGCTGGATCTTTCAACAAGACAACAACCCTAAACACTGCTCAAGGCATTCATGCAGAGGAACAAGTCCAACATTCTGGAATGACCATCTCAGCCCCAGACCTGAATATTAATGAAGATCTGTGGTGTGAGTTAAAGAGAGCGGTCCATGCTCGGAAGCCATCAAACCTGAATGAACTAGAGATGTTTAGTAAAGAAGAATGGTCCAAAATACCTTCAACCAGAATCCAGACTCTCATTGGAAGCTATAGGAAGAGTTTAGAGGATGTTATTTCTGCAAAAGGAGGAGCTACTAAATATTAAGTTAATTTCTTTTTTGTGGTGCCCAAATTTATGCACGTGCCTAATTTTGTTTAATTATTGCACACTTTCTGTAAATCCTATAAACGTTGTTTCACTTCTCAAACATCACTGTGTGTCTCCTAGATGATAGATTTACCTTAAAGTTTTTATTGTAACAACCAACGATTTATACAGGAAAATCATGAAGATTAACAAGGCTGCCCAAACTTTTGCACCCCACCGTATCTATCTATTACAGTTAAGATACATGTCTCAAATTTCCCACAGGCAGGCACTTATTATACATTTATAGAAAAAATAATCACAATTTAAATTCCATCTAGAAGTGGCTCATATCCTATCACTCATAATACCAGTAATTATTTCTTGTCCAGATAAAATCCATCATGTTAAGCTAAATTCATGATGTATTCACTAAAGGATTACACTTAAGTGGGTCATGGAGTTATTAAAGTTATTAAGGCAAACATGGCTGGAGTCTCACAGTGTTGACTCATATCAGAGTTCATATTGTAATGACTCTGGTTGCTCTTTTATTGGTATTTATTTCGGGCAACTGTTGGTCGTAACCCTAACCCTAACCCACGCCTTACAAACTCTTAACGTTTTCAAAAGAATCGCTCGTAACGAAGAAGCTTCCTAGTATAACAAAACAGCAAAAATAAGAACTGGAACAACAACTTCTCCCGCCCGCTGAACTCCCCTTCAAAATAAAACGTTAACCCCTAACATTAACTCTTCAAACCGTTCCAATATTTTTGAGGTAATGTATTTTGGCTGCGGGAGCTCTCCGTACCAGTTTTCTGATTAAACGGGGGAGGGTTTGGCCCGTCTCTCCACACAAACAGGATAAACAGAACTGCGTCGGGAGCCATGGTGAAAAGGCTCGCTGAAAAACAATCGCCTGTCCCCAAATAATTAAAATGCAAAGTTTAGGGCAGAACACTAACCCAGAGGTTTCCTGATCAAGCAGACGTGTGAGCATACATGTAATGACCGCTTAGAGACGGAGCAAGCTAGTGGCTAGCTGCATCTGCTAACTCTACAAATACACTGGTTGTAGATTTATATCGATAACCTTTACTGAGTCGTCTTGTGACTTGTTTGAAATTATATCAATATTTTAAAAATATTGAGATATCGCCTAGCCCTAAAATGGTGCTTTCCTTTTTGGGACTCTGGTAGTTTGTCCTACAGTTGAAGTGGTAGTAGCCAACTGTTTCTCCTTCTCTGATATTAAGCCATGATCCTCTGACACCAGTGGTGTTCTGTTGCTAAATACGTGAGTGCATTATGAGTGGAGGACCCAGGGAAGTGCGGCGGTTCGGTGAGACGACAACCAGATGGTTGCTTTTGGTTTGAAACGTGTTATTGGTGGAGTTTTTTGACAAATGCAGGATAACCACTTTATTAATTTTTTCACTTTCTTTTTATCTCCACAATATATTTCTAGCTATACTGTTAGAAGGTGGTTAAAAGGCATGAAAAAATGTTTTAAGCTAGCTTGTTTCCCAGATTTGCCATTGTATCTGTAAAGCAATGATTAAAAAAACAATATAATAAACTTATTATTCATAAACATTGTGAATAAAACACAGCCTCTGTAAATGTGCTTTTTATTGTGTTTTGAGGCAGAATCAGCAGGGATCAGACTCATCCCTCCAGTGCTTCTGGTGTTAAAACACAATAAAACCTGAGGTGTATGTGAAAATGTGCAAACTTATAAATGATGGTTTTGTATTGTAACCACACATTCTAAGAGTATAGGCGTAGCCCTTTAAAGCAGCATTCCGCATGATTGCAGTTATATGGTCTCTGTCGCCCTCTAGAGGCTTGCTGCGTAACGTCACTGTTGTAACATTAAATCTCTCTCTGGGGCATAAGAGGCATGTTTACATTCCTAATATCAGGCAAAACAATGAAAACAAACTTTTCCACCTCCACACATTGAATAAATAGTTTTATCAGGACTGTATAACAACTTTATGCCCGACCAAACACAATAACCCTGGTGAAATCATTTATTACTTACCTAGCCACACCGAGTCTACGTTATACAATTATGGCAAGCCAAAGGGATAAAAAAAAATGCACGTTCTAAACTCGCATTATGTCTGCCAAAACGCTCGTTCAAGACGTGCGTTTTGGCAGACATAATTCTCGCTTTTAGAACACGCGAGTTTTTGCCCCCTTTGGCGTCAAAACGCGCATTCAAGACACGCATTTTGGAGGACATAACACGCTTTTTTATCCCTTTGGCTTGCCATATTCTGCCGTAAAACGACACCCAGTCAGTACTTCCGTCGCTACCCGACGCACAAAAACTGTATAGCGCAGTAAACAGACGTGGGACCCCCCAACACTATCACAGGTATGAAAATGATATGAAAATGAACATAATAGATAATACTATGATGCAAAAACTTTACAAAAAAGCATAATTTTAATGTGTAAAACTTGCGGAATGTTGCTTTAAGGGCAGAATTAGGTAACCCGATTCTTGATTAGCCATTCACTGAAGAGCTTTTATTATACGTCCACCTACTGGGTGGGCCCCGCGCCGGTATAACAGTGGCGTAAACCCATCAGTCACCTCCCAAAGGCTCTTAACCCTACCTGAACCAGTGAGGCCCACTTCCTTAAGCCCGGACCACACTGTGCGATTTTTGTCCGTCTTGGCCAAATCCCTCGTCTTGAGCAGAATCGTGTCAAAAAACGGTGAACGTGAGAGTGATTTGCATATCTGTGGACGTCCAGTGTGACTGGCTCTGCGACAGCTTTCTGAGCCGTCTCACGACCAAACATAGCATCCAACAGTCTTCAAGCAGTGCTTGAAAACCTACGACTCCCGTCTGCAGTTGACCAATGAAAACACGCCGCAGCAGCAAGACTCCGACCCTCTGAGTTTCAGTTTCAAATTGTTTAAATTGCGGATTATAAACGACACAACAGTTTTTATTTTTGTTAATAGCCCAAGTGAAACCAGAGTTATACTAAAATAATTAAACTAAGAATGGGTTCAGAAGCGTTTTGTTGCTGAGGGACAGAGGATGGCTGCGTGATCTGACAGCAGGTGTCAAAAGGATTGATGATGCGCTGACACATAGAGGAGAAAACTGAGACAGACATTGATGGCGAAACTTTAGATTTTGGAGTGATCTGTGACAGATAGATACTTTTCTGTAGTTTAGTAGTTTTTATGTATAAAGGAGGATGAGAAGGATGGCTGTCCAGCAGACAGATCAGCTGTTTAGCTGGAAGACGGAAAAAGGAGACGAGCAGCCAGAGTCTGAGGCCAAAGCGGGTTTTGAAAATATGTAGCGGATCAATTCTTCCTCTTTGAGGAAGATGAGCTGGATCATGAGCTGACACTTAAAAGAATTGTTAACCGTGGCCCTTTTTTCTCTTTTTAGCGTTGTTTTAGTTATCCGTCTAGTGACGTATGCTTTTCAGGGGTGCGCTCATGATGTAGCGTGTCCTGCTGGAGCGAGACGTCGTGCAGTCTGGCTCACTGAAATCTTGCACCGTTCAGTGTGGCACCTTTCTGGAGTTCTCACAGTGTGACATGAGCAGTCGTGTGAGACGGCCGAAAAATGCACAGTGTGATCCCGGCATTAAAGGGCTACACCTATACTCATAGAATCTGGGGTTACAATACGTAACCACTGTTCTATCTCGTATAGGCTTCGCCCTATAAGGGCAGGATTGGGTTAAAGGCGAATCAGGATGTAGTCTGCACCTCACTGGTTTAGATTAAACAGAACACATCCGTTTGCCAAAACCCAAATAAAACACTCCCCTCCTCCAGGACTGCTGTGCAGGCGTCAGAAGGAGAAAGAAGCAGCCAAGGCAAGGGAGTGATGAGAAAACACAGCAGGGGACCAGCTGGAAGCAAGTTTGCCTGATAACAGCCCATTAGAGAAAACACTGTCAGTAATTCCAGCACGTTTATGTGGGCAGACATGTGGGGAGACCAGGGTTTTCCCACCGTGTCGGATAAGCACGTGTCCCCCCAGCCTGACAGGGAAGCATCCGTAAACACAAGAGTGTGTGACGTTGGACGACCGAGGGAGACTCCATCCAGCAGGACATTGGGGTTTTCCCAGTACTCGAGGTTTCCTCTCACCAAGGGGGAAACCCAAAGCATGAGTCTCTGACATATCGGGTCCACTTTGAGGCAAGTGAACCAGTGCTGGAGGTGTCTCGTGTAGCAAGCTGAGCGGAACCACTGCATGGGCCACCACCATCATGCCCAACAGTCACATAACCAACCAGGCCATGGCGGTTCTGTGAGGTTTTAGACAGGAGATCGTGGTGGAGAGATCTGCCTCTCTCACTTGAAAGAGACGGGCTCTCATGAGGGAGGAGTCCAGTTCCATGCCCAGGAAAATGATTGGCTTGGATGGGGTGACAGAGCTCTTTTCCCAGTTTATGGAAAAACCCAGGTTTGACAGGTGCTTCGCTAACATTCTCGTTTGGATCACTGCTTCCTCTCTGGAGCGAGCCAGGAGGAGCAGGTCATCCAGATAAAAACTCTGATGCCCACTGTGCGTAAAAGCTGAAGTGCCGTCTCTAAGCATTTGAAGAAGGTGCGTGGAGCAAGGGAATAACCAAATGGGAGTTGGTTATACTCATACTGGACTCCTTTGAATGAGAAGCGCAGGGAGTTACGGTGTTTCAGCTTGGTGCACGTAATCCAAAACCTGTTTTATTGTGAGCATGCGGAAACACATCACAGCGATGGAACAGTTGAGGATAGGTCTCATTCCTCTCATTTTATTCAAAAGCAGGAAATAACGGGAGTAGAACCTAGACCTCTCCTCCCCCGGGGGAACTCGGGAAATGGTTTCCTTGAAAAGTAGTCCATGGCGCCTGAGAACCACGGGCAGATGGGGTCAGGACAGCGGACTTGTGTGGCACCAAACCTTCCCGCAGTCATCCGACTGTGGGGGAGATGGTTTGGGGACAGCTAAACCCTTGCAGTCAGCCGCTGCCGAGATGATGGCAGGCAGCTCCTGGAGAAGCACTCTGATGGCTGGGAAAGGAGTAGAAGAGGAGCGCGGAGCGCTCAGAGTGGAGGTCCATGCAGGAAGAGGCCCATCATTGACCTTTAAACTGTCCAGGTGTTAGCAAGGCTAGGGCTGCCAGCCTTACCATCATAATTTTTGGCCAGATGGAGTCCTCAGTCTCCTGACTAGCACCAAAAAAGCTGGAGTACCTTATCCAGCGGGTACGTCTCGGCCACCAGGAAGACGTCGTCAGAAGAAGATGTGAAAACGTCAACACGGTGGGGCTTCTCAGCCGATGGAAAAACGACACAGAAGGGTGGGTGAGGATTATTTGCTCTTGTTGAGGATTATTTGCTGTTGTAGCAGTGTTTGCGAAAACTTTTGAGCCACGCCTGCCAAACTGGCAGACGTGAGAGCGTCTCACGCCGGACATTTTTGAACCACGTAGGACAATGTCCTCGCGGGCTTCAGATTTGTATCTATTTAACAGTGGGTATTGTAGTGACCTCTGACCTTTACATATTATACATATTTTTATTGTGACAATAATCTGTTGACATAATTTGAAAAAAGAACCATCAATGTGATTTTCTGCCAAATTCATAAAGAGGATTAGACAGTCCCTCTGCTGAGAAAATAAACCAACAGAATTTATCAGGAAATTATTAGAGATCATATAATTATTATAAATTATTATGAAACACCAGAAACAACATATTATATATGACAACATTTCTAAATATTGTAATGATCCATGAGGACTTTTTGTGACTGATGTAGCCTGATGTTACTGTTCCTTTAAGAGACGCTGTGGCTGGTTGAGGTGAAACTGGAAGTTGGAGATGTGGGTTTATCTCAGCTGTTTGTTAAACTACTCTAATACAGGGGTTCCCAATTTTTTTTCTTTGGGGACCCCCTTGCCTGTGTCCAAGACAAGCCAGGACCCCCAACTCCTACACGCATAAACACGTTAAATGTGATAATTTGCAAACTTTCTACAGACATACAGAGTTATAACTTTTATATGGAGTTCTGATTATACTGTAGGGTGTGTTATTGGGATTTATAAATGTAATTTTTACAAATTAAATCTTGCTAACCTCACAACCTAAGCAAAGACAAAATTATGGGGACCCCCTGTAATCTTGTGGGGACCCCATTTGGGGGGCACTGTGCCGTGGTCCCCGAAATGCCTTGAAACGGCCCTGGGTGTGTGACTGGCCGAGCCAGTGAGGTGAAGTCACCGAAGCACGGGAGATTAGCTCTGCAGCAGCGGAGCGCGTCAGGCACAAGTGAAACAGAAAGTATGAGCAAACATGAACGATCGTGTGTTAATTATGTTTTTTTTGGTGGCGCCTAGGGCTGCACGATTATGGCAAAAATGATAATCACGATTATTTTGAATGAAATTGATATCTCGATTATTTAACACGATTATTCAGTAACTTTGATTAAAGTCATTTATTGAACATAACATTGACTTTTTAACATTTATCATCTATTCTGTAGCTTTACAGACATTTAGCAAAACTGACTTATAATTCTCCCAAACTAAAAGTGTAACTTTGGCTAAAGTGCAACAACAACTGAAATGTACAAAAACACACTGTATTAAAAAGCAATGGCGTTTGTTATTTCTTTGTGTCTTCGAGAGCTTGTGGGGTATTTTGTTGCATTGTAGAGGGTGTTCTCAACGGATGTTTGGGAAGTGGAAGCTGTCGGGGTTGAGACGGTTTTCTTCTCTTTGTTCTTTCATTGCCTGATCATATATCACTTTGTGTGACCACTTTAAGTGGTTAAAAAGATTTGTCGTGTTGCTTTGTGAAGCAAGCACCACGGCATGGCAATATTTACATATTATTGTTTGCTGACACACATCTGCTTCCTCAAACCCGAAGTGTTTCCACACCACAGAAGCGATTTTTCCTTTTTTCTCTACCAGCGGTTGTCTTTCTTCGGCCATTATCTCCCCCTTATCTTTTCAGCGTGGCTGCTAACACATTAGCCTTGCTTGAAACTTCTTTAGCACCGCTGCTGAAGACGAGCACACATGGGGCTGGCTGTGGGGAGACAGTCTCCCGGACTCGCGGCGCTGTGTTGTGTTGTGCCTCACACAACGTGGCTTTCACCCCCAAATTCCACTATCTCCGCTCCGCTCCGGCACGAACTCCGCAGCAAAAACGGTTCCTTTGTAGTCAATCAGAGCTGTTCCACTACTGCGGCCGTTCCGCCATCTGGCAAAAATAGGATCGATTCTATTTTTGCCGGACGCCGGAGAACCTCCGCAGTCAATGTACAGAAATCACAACCGCCCAACAGTTCGTGCTGGAGCGCAGCGGAGCGGAGATAGTGTGAGAGACTGGTGTCGTCACAGGCTTACATGTGGTGCTGCGCTGTGTTACACACAAATCAGCACGGGGGAAACAAATGAACGGAACAAAAAAAAATCGGATTTTTTTCTTTTCATGATCGTTAAAAATCCATATCGTAATTGAGATTAAAATTCAATTAATCGCCCAGCCCTAGTGGCGCCACTTTGAGAATGTTACTGTGGCCGTGTGCAGGACGCAGCTGCCCAGCGGAGCGCATCAGTAATCAGCGCTGTGCCGCTCTCCATCCTCTCCGCCCCAAAAAAGACCCGCTACGCTGAGAGTCCAAATAAATAAATAATGTAATATATGTAGAAACTGGATCTTTTTTCGGGCTCCCCCTGGGTGTGTAAGTTGAGGGCTTCCAGGGGAAGCCAAGTATGCAATTTGTGGTTTTCAGGAAGTTTATTTTATTTTGGCAGGTAACTCAGAGAAGACGCATGGCGTCGGTCATAAGGTCCGACGATTTAAAGTTTTTCGTCGAACAATATCAAATCACATCGGTAATGTACGACTTGTTTTTGCAAACACTGTTGTAGTGTGTAGCATGAAGAGAAAATGGAAGACAAATGATGGCTTCACGCCCCTTTTATACCAGAGTGGGACCCAGTAGGCGGGCATATATTCAAAGCTCTTCAGTGAGTGGCTAACTGAGAATTGGGTTACCCAATCCTGCCCTTAAAGGGTGAAGCCTATACAAAATAGAGCTGTCAGAACATCTTTTTCCAGTATTATGTCCTGCCGTAGATCTATGCCGGCCTGTAAAGCTGCTCAGAAACAGAAGAATGGCTGCAGTCATTAATAAGGAATTGTTCCGTACCAAGGAAAGTGAATGTTTTCCCAGAGTTTGTGACTCCATAAGTAAAAACCAGAGAGTTTCCTCCGTCAAGAACATCTTTCACCAAGTCTCTCACTGTTCCGTCAAACAGCTCCTTCTGGGAGGTCTCTGGACCATACACCTTTCAGCAGGAAGAGGAGGTTTCATCAATAATTTGAAAAGAAACAAGTGCATTTTATAATAAAACACAGATCCTGTGACCCTGTTTCCACAGCAATCACCTGACTGGAGTTTGGATCAGCGGGTAAACACTAACCGAGGAGAACTGGAAGCGCTGTCCCGTCTGTGGGAGGAACTTTTCAGAGCTGAGTCTGGCCAGGGCGGACAGACTGGGAGGTTTCAGGAGAACCGTATCAGGTGGTTCGATGGTGACACAGTCCTGTGTAAATAAAACAAATAAAAGAATCAGTCTCTGTTTTATTATCACTTGGTATTTTCTCAGCAGTTGGGGGTAAATGAATAAAGCTGGGATATGTAGATTAAAATGAATAAAGTAACTTAAAGAAATTTAAATGTGAATAATTGACCCTATTTTATGATTATAAAGTAAGTAATCATTCATCATTTATACTTCCCTTAAGTCCCTCCCATGGCTTCTGGATGAGCGATATGGACCAAAACCTATATCTCAATATCTTGTAGTTGAATTCCGATATACGGTGGGGCAAAAAAGTATTTAGTCAGCCTCCAATTGTACAAGTTCTCCCATTTAAAAAGATGAGAAAGGCCTGTAATTTTCATCATAGGTAAAACTCAACGATGAGACAAAATGAGAAAAAAATCCAGAAAATCACATTGTGAGAGAAAAACTCCTGTTCTGAGCAAGGCTGTGATAACATGTCACACCTTAAGGTAGCCACTCCTGCTACATCTACATGTTCCAACCCACTCCAGCACCAAATACTTATTTTCCACCATAATTTGCTAATAAATACTTTAAAAATTCAGACAATGTGATTTTCTGGATTTTTTTCTCATTTTACCAAAATAACCTTAAGTGGACTTGAAAGTGCAGCTTCTCTTCTTTTGGTTTGATTTTTTCTGAGGGCACACGGTAATTCAAACAAGCATGTTAAACATGTCAGAGTTCGGTGTTAGAGTGGTGTTTTAGTGAAGAAAATAAAACAATCACACAGCCCAGAAAAACGTCCAGGCAGGCTGCCTTGGTAAAATAATGCAGGGAAAGCTCAGTATGCATATTTTTGTTATTTGAAAGCAATTTTTACCTTCAGTTTTCCTCCGTGCATTATTAGAGTACAGACCTGCAAACTCAAAGTGTGAAAAAGGGGACAACTAAAATCAACAACACTCCTGCAGAACCCGATGAAGGCTGAGGAGATAACCCAGCAGTTAGGATCAGGTGTGTCTGAGCAGGAACATATCAAAAACATTACTTGCGCTACGAGGCTTTTTCTCTGCATGTGCGCTGTATGAGGTCTGGCTTTCAGCTCCTTCCAGAAGGGGAGGGGGAGTCGTTCAAATTTAAAATCTCCTCCACCTCGCCTTGATGATGTCACGCTACGGACCCCAGCTTTTAATAGCAGCTTTTATTGTAAACAAGATCTGATCAAAGGCATTCTGGTTATTTTCTGGAGTTTTACCTGCAACTCTCCACTGGTCCGCTCTGCTGAGGTGAAAGGTCTGACTCTGAGGAAAACCTTTAGGTGTTCTCTTTCATCCATGTAGGACTGCTGCAGAACAGAAAGAAGATAAATGACAGAAAAAGGAGACGGGACCTTCATTACTTATAGAGTTAAGCTCAGTCAGTGAGAGGAAGATGCAAATTAGTGATGTGCAATTCTTGTTTAATACTTGAGAATCATTTTTACTGACTCATGAATCACGATTCACAAACCCAACTGACTCATTCAGTAACTCATCCCTGTTTGTTGTTAAGGGCAGCAGTAGCTCAGGAGGTAGAGCGGGTTGTCCAGTAATCGGAAGGTTGCAGGTTCGATCCTGGCTCTGGCCAGAGAATGCTGCTGTGTGTCCTTGGGCAAGACACTTAACCCGCCTTGCCTGCTGGTGGTGGTCGGAGGGACTGGTGGCGCCAGTGCTCGGCAGCCTCGCCTCTGTCAGTGCGCCCCAGGGCAGCTGTAGCTACGTTGTAGCTCATCCCCACCAGCGTGTGAATGTGTGTGTGAATGGGTGGATGACTGATTGTGTTGTGAAGCGCCTTGGGGGGTTGTAGAACCCTAAGAAGGTGCTATACAAATACAGGCCATTTACCATTTACTGTTAGCACACTAATTTCATTAGTTCATTAGCAAACTAATGGTTTGCTAGCTTGTCATTAAAATTGTGGAAAAGAACAACAGCCAGTTTCTTAACAAAAACATTTCCTTACCTGCTCTGGGCTGGAAGAACCCCCTACCCCCACCCCCCAGAGTGATCCATCATGATGACAACTTGACAGAACCATGTGTTGTTGGTCCTGAACAATGACGTCAGGACTTCTTCTGATGACTGTCACTGATATGAATCCTTGCTTTAGAATGAACTATCGATCAGGAGAAAGTCACACAGCTATCTGCTGGGTTTTAGAGGTTGTGCTAATTGTTTAGAGAAGTAAACCAGCTGTTGTGCGAATGTTAATGGTGCAAATGCATCTAAGCCACTGAGGAAAACTGTAAATCATCTATCATAAAAATAAGACTTAAAACGCATAAATCAGAATAATGGGGGGGATCTGGATCACTTTCCTGGTGTTGCTGAGTGGGGCAGCAGGAGCAGTCAGGGAGGATACGTGTCTAGTCTTACCTGTAATTCAGGTAATGAGCTGAATTCCGATGAGAGGTCACTCTTCACATCTTCAACCTGCCCACGTTTGTTGTTTAGACACGGGTCCATCTTCCGTTTTTTCTTAAAAACCGACATAAAGACATTAATATTAAATTATAACTAAAGTGGAAAACTCAGCGGCTATAAGTTGTAGTCAACCGACAAAACGTCTACGAACCAGAATGCTTCTCCTTTATCTGCTAATTTGATCCTAAAACTTTCAGATTGTTGTTAAAAACCAGTCTACCGCTGTTTTGTTTCATCAGCATGGCTCAGCTTCAGACTTGCGCAGCATCATAACGCTTAATTTCAGATTGTAAAGTCTGTTTACATCTCAAAACGACGCTAGTTAGGCTACCTAAGCTAAGTTAGCAATTAGCCGATGTTTTCATCTGACAGCAGACCCACCTGTCAACAACTCAATTTCATTCAAGTGCGTTAAAGTTTCTGAAGAAAAGACATGACGTTTAAAATGTCCTTTAGGACATTGACTCTAAAGACACTTACCTAGCTTAGCTGCTACACGGTAGACATTAGTGTGCGATGTTTCTGATAATATGCTAACTAACGTTGAGCTACAATACACTCGCGGTCTGAGTTTGAAATAGCCCAATCAGATTAACGCATGCGTCATCACTCTGAGGCGTTTAGGAAACACAACTGAGCTCGGAATTTAAACAACCCAAACACAGCAAAGTAAAATCAAAATTTGATGCGAAGTAGATAAAGAGAGCTGGTGTTTTCCTTAGTGTTTATATATTATATATTTTACCAGAACAACACATTTTTAATGTGACCTAGAGGGGAGGATGGCTTTATCCTAAACCATAGGTGGGGAACCACCTAGAGACCTGCATCCAGTTTGACCCCAAGACTGTGTTCACACTATAGACATGAATACGTAGACGCCCCATTGGGCGCTGGAGAGCGTGACAGCGTAGCCGCCATATTGGATGGGTCTCACTCTCCAAAGTCAATGCAGATTGAGCAACTATGCCCGTTTTTGTGTAGCCTACGGTTGAAACAACCGGCGTACTATTGAAAACAGATCACGTGGGATTACTATTGACGTTTCTAGCCTGCCTGATGGGATTTTATATTTTAATTTATTTTGTTTAATTATATTTATATTTTAATTATCATGCCATACCATGTGTCAAATTTTGTGAAAAAGTTTGATACAGTAGAGTAGAAATGAATTTAGGGCTGAACACGAGAACAGAAGGAACAGAAGAAGAGTGAGAGTGACTATGGGGTCCATGAGAATTTCTGACATAAGCTCATTAAGCTTCAGGAAGTTGTCAGCTAACCAACCCTTCACCTCGGCTAAGCATATGTCGTGTTTACATGCATTTAAAAAAATCGACGTGAGTCTTTTTAGGGCAGTGCTTTGGTTTTCTGATGCACATGTAAACGCACTGACTGGCTCTGGGGGCTCTTCGGGCCTTTGGAGACCTATGGTCCTCAGTCTCTTTTATAGGACCAGGGCCCTCCTTAAAAGCAGGTGTACATTAAAGCTCTTCATATGATAGGATGGTTGGGGACAACCCAATAGGTGTGGCTTAAGGGCTATGCCATACTCATAGAAACTGGGGTTACAATACGTAACCAACGTTAGTAAATAAACCTCAGCTAGGCATGATAAAACCACATCAATATTATGAAGACACTGTGCTGAGGCATTCATATACAAAAGGTCTCCATAATCCAGAATAGACAAAAATGTTGCAATGTTTTTTCACCTCAAATGAAAAAAAATTTTTTTTTTTCGAAAGAAGAAGCCCTGAGTTTGAGTTTCTTCGCAAGATAATCTATATGGAGCTTGAAGGCGAGGGAGTCATCGAGCCAGACACCAAGGTATTTGTACGTGTGGACCACCTCTATGATATTTCCGTCAAGAGTGGTCACTGAGGGCGTACTTAGAGGTCTTTTCTTAGAGCTTGAAAACAACATTACAACAATTTTAACTGCAGAAGTGTTTGTTGGACCTCATTAAAAGCTTTCTGTAAGGATTCAACAGCTTTAGTAGGGGATGTTCCAAAACAGTAAATGATTGTGTCGTCAGCGTAAAAATGCAAATTAGCATCCAACCCATTTTATCCTATTTCATTAATATACACAATGAACAAGAGGGGTCCTAAAACTGAACCCTGTGGTACCCCCTTGTGGACCCTCAAAAATTCATTGGACAACCCATCACATTTAACGCATTGAGTTCTGTCCTTCAAGTAGTCTGTAAACCATGAGATTGCAGGTTCAGACATTAAAGTTTATGTTTCTAAAACAGCATGGTCTACAGTGTCTACATTGACCAGCATGCATTAATTTAATTTTACAAACATAGAAAACGCACACTTTTATTCATGTATCCTTTATTAATACATACAAATGTAATGTTATAAACATACATATCATGACCTGTTCTTGCTAGACATCCACTGAACCATCAGCAATGTTTCAACTCTTTCATTCTCACACTTCTTTGTGTCTGTGTACATTCTTGTTCTCCACCAGAGAAAAACAAGGTAGTAGGAACCAAAAGATCTTGAGTCCAGTTTTGCTGAGATTTGGTCATTCAGTGGCAGAAGAACCATCTGGACCATAGTTGCTCCCACTAAGCATAACTAGAACTAGTTAGATTTTGGAGGTCATTTGTAAAGCTCCTGGCATCAACTTGGACCTCAAAATTACATTTTATGATGAAAATCCAGCCAAACTTGAATGTTTCTTTAGGAAACTGTTTCCACTGCAGTAAAAGTTTAGTTTGCAGCATTTATCCAAGACAAACGTAACGTAAAATTAACGACTATCCTTATAAAAGTGGAGAAACACTTCTCAACCTGAATGTTTAACTTACTGAGACCAATATCCTTTTCTAATCTGAAATCACATAAAACCAACAGATCTTTATTAAGTCATCCTCTAAAAGACTCCACAGCTTTTTTCCCACTGAGCTCAAACCTTTTTTACACAATCAACTCAAGTTTTCCTTTTAAATTAAAAGTTTTAAAAGTTGTATAACTAACCAGCGTCCACTTGTTAGTGAGTAAAAATAACAAACATGTAATTGACCCACATTACAACTCCTCACATTACTCCAGATAATCCGACCTTAAGTGTTTGTTGTTGAAATAAATCAATCAGTCACAATAAACCTGATGACGAGCACACGTCTCATTGGTTTAATAAATAAATCACCTGAGTTCAACTCAGCCTAAAGCTAAAATACTGTCCAGCAATATTTATCAGAGTTAATAATCACATTGTTGCACAAAAACATCCTGATTAGAGTTCACATTATTGATCAGAAGTTCCTAATCCCAGACAAAAGTCTGCAGGTAAACACAATCAATCTGATGGGTTGTTGGTTCAAAACCTTAGACAAGAATGAAGCCAGATAATTAGAGATTTGACAGATCAGGTTTCTCTTCGTTCAAGTTGTTCAGGAGGCTTTTGGCTCCGTTCTGCCAGGAATACAGAGTCTCCAGTGGAGTTTTTCCGTCCTACAGGAGCAACACAGGACCACAAATCAAAGTTCTTCCTCAAAGGAGCACGAGCATCCTCAGGACATTTCACCAAAGCTGTCTCGTGTGTCTCTGAGTTTTAATGTCTACTTGATTCAAACGTAAGCAAAACATTTTCCCAGTCACAAGTCAGCTGTACCATATCTCAGAGGTGGAGCCAAGTCATTGCTTTGCAAATCAAAAGAGTCTCATTCCACTCAAGTCCTGGGTCAAGTCAAGTCTCAGGATATGCAAGTGCAGGGACAAGTCAAGCCCAAGGAGATGCAAGTCAAGTCAATTTCTGGGTCAAGTCAAGTCCCTGGAGTTGCAAGTCCTGGGTCAAGTCCTAAGTCAAGTCAAGTCCCAAGATATTCAAGTCCTGGGTCAAGTCAAGCCCCAGGACATACAAGTCCTGAGTCAAGTCAAGTCCCTGGAGTTGCAAGTCCTGGGTCAAATCCTAAGTCAAGTCAAGTCCCAAGATATACAAGTCCTGGGTCAAGTTAAGCCCCAGGACATGCAAGTCCTGAGTCAAGTCAAGTCTTGGGTCAAGTCAAGTCCCTGGAGTTGCAAGTCCTGGGTCAAGTCAAGTCCCAAGATATACAAGTCCTGGATCAAGTCAAGCCCCAGGGCATGCAAGTCCTGGGTTAAGTCAAATCCTAGATCAAGTCAAGTCCTAAATCAAGTCAGGTTTTGGGTCAAGTCAGGTCCCAGGATATGCAAGACCCACGTCAGTTCCATATCCTACATGTACATCATCTGATTCCTAGAAAACCAAAATGAACACGTGACAGAGTGAAGCTCATGGTTCTGGAACTCTGTTTGACCCCACCATTCTGGATCAGTGGTGATCAGCAGAAGGTTTGGGTGAAACTGGGGGCCCGGAGCCTAGCAGGGTCTGGTGTTTCTGTACTTACACAGTTCATGGTGCTGAGACTGGCTCCGTACATCATCAGCAGCTTGATCATCTTGAATCTGTTGATCCGGACGGCGTCGTGCATTGGCGTGTCTCCATCCTGCAGTCAGAGAGGAAAACTCAAGTCCACCAACAGGTCTGATCCGTATGGAGCTGATTCAGGATCAGGTTGTTTCTATTTCACTGTGGGACCAGATTTGATCTTGGTGCTGTTTGTTATATTTACTTCTCAGAAAGCAAATGTAGCTTTTTTCTATTTATCGTTTTGAGGTTCTTTTTCTTATTATTAATATTTTAAAACTTATCTGGTTGACTTTTTTCATTTGATAGTTTTATCAACATTACTGCTTTAATACCTGATTAAAAACACATGTAAGTAAAAACCACATTCTAGCTCCATTCACAACAAATAAAATGACTATTTTTGCTTGAAATTGCAGTTTTAGTGTCTTTCTACTGTGGAAACTTTATGCACCTATTGACAAACTACTTTTTCCTGTTGAAACTTTATATATAAACGTCTCTCAGGTTAATTTAGTTTGGTTACAAGGAGCCGCTCCAGAGGGGCCACATGTGCTCACCCTGTCCTTGGCGTTGATGTCTGCTCCACAGTGGATGAGATGTTCTGCACACTCGCAGTGTCCCGTCCTCACAGCCACGTGCAGAGGCGTGCTGAGAAGCTGCAGAGATGAGAAGTTTGATCTCTGCTGGGAAGTGGTTCTGTGTTTTACTACCACAAGGTGGCGTCACAGTGCACTTTCAGATTCAGGACCAACCTTGTCTCTGGAGGTGATCTTGGCGTTCTGATTGAGGAGGAGCTCCAATGCAGGCAGACTGCCTCCTCTGCAGGCCCAGTGGACGGCCGTGTCCTCCAGCTGGAACACACACAGCTCCCAGTCAGACACAGAGAAAAGAGAGGAGAGGAGGGAGAAAACCACCTGATCAATCCTTTCACCTTGTCTTTCTGCTCGATGCTAGCTCCAGCCTCCAGGAGTCTCCTCATTACCTCCACGTGTCCTTTGAAGGATGCTTTGTGCAGAGCCGTCCTCTGGAACTGGAGGACACAAAAGACACATTGTTTCATGCTCAGAGCGTCATCATGCATTTCAGCGTGAGCGATGCCAGACTCTCACGTTGTCGGCCACATTTGGGTCTCCTCCGTCTCTCAGGAACTTCTCCACCACAGGAAGTTTATTCTCCATGACAGCTGACAGAAACAGCTGCTTGTCCACGGCCTCTGGCTGAACACAGACAATAAAACGAACAAACGCCCTTGATGTTGCACCTGGAAAGCACATTGAATTGCTTCTAAAATGTGTTATACAAAATAAAGCTGCCTTTTCTCCCTCTCTCTGTAATGTTAATATTTCATCTTGTCATGCAGAATAATATTTATTTATTGAGCCAAAATGATCTTGTTTTCCCTCATTTAAAAGAGGATGTGCCACTTAAACAACCTCTAACAAACATTAGCTCGTTACTTTATGAAAATGATCTTTTTAACAGAATCAGTCTGATTACCACCAGCTCTGGTTCTGTGATCTTCTGGACTGGAACCTTCCTCTCCCTCCTCCTCTTCTTCAGCTGCAGGATGTTGAACAGATCGTCCACAGTCTCCAACTTCAGCCTCCCGCTTTTATCCGTCTGAGAGGATGGAGAGAGAACGCTGTTTACCCTGGCACTCAGTGCTGGGGTTTGAAATAAAGCAGGAAGTTCCTGTAGAAGCTCTGATGCTCTGATTGGAATTTAGAGACAGTCTTAGCCAATCAGAGAGCTGGGATTTTTCCATTTTACTGTTGAACAAAACGTAAACAAATAAAAGCTACCAGGAAAATAAACAGCAGCCACATTTACATTTTTTTCTGTTAGATTCTGTAGATTTTAATGGTACATGGCCTGGTTTTGATATAGTGCCTTCTAGAGTCCTAGAACCCCCCAAGGCTCTTTACAACACAATCAGTCATTCACACACTGGTGGTGATGACCTACAGCGTAGCCACAGCTGCCCTGGGGCACACTGACAGGGGCGAGGCTACCGAGCACCACCTGTCCCTCCGACCACCACCAGCAGGAAAAGTTGGTGGTTAAGTGTCTTGCCCAAGGACACAACAGCAGCATTCTCTGTCATCAATCCTACAACCTTCTGATTAATGGACAACCCGCTCTGACTCCTGAGCCGCTGCTGCCCATAATGTTGTTTTCCAGAAACAGAACAATCTTCATTCCCTCACACGTCTCTGAGTGTCTGTAAGTGTCTCTACGTGTCTCTACGTGTCCCCGCATGTCTCTGCAGCTCTAACGTCTCAGCCAAAGACTGTATATATAACAGGTCTCAGCTGATGGACTTACATTCAGAACCACCACCCCAACCTCCTCCTGCTCTCTGCTGCTGTGGACATCCTCTGGTGTTCCTTGTTCAACGTCCAGCTCCTGGAGCGACCTGAGGTCGTCCTGCTTCTCCTGATTGACAGCTGCTTCATACACGCCCCCTTGGAAGTCCCCGTCCTCTTTGCCCTCTGACCTCTTACCGGTCACCTGCAGCAGAGAAATCTGTGGTATGGGTCCAGAAACAGGTGATGTCCTGCTTCAGGTCGTTTGTTGTTGGGATTATTTATTTTGTTTTGTGCTTCAGATTAAAGCATTTCAGATTTCATTAACTTTATCATGTAAGGTTTTTCTGCTCTGTAGGCCTCTAACTCTTTAATGTCAATAAAACACTTCAGAACAACACTAACAATGATAAACTCATTACTCAAACCTGCTCCTAATTTAGTTCTAGTATTTTATTAGCTGTTGTTTTTCTTATTCAAACCAGCTAAATGGTTATAGGAACTAACGTGACATGGATACAGTTCAGACTCAGCAATCAGTAGAAAGTCAAACATGAGTTTTATTGATAATATTCTAAAGATGATTTGAGTAATTATTGGTTTTAATGGGATGTGTCTACCTATGTCCTAAAATGACATGAGAATGTTTCATTTCTAAATATGTGTGATAAAATAGTATTAAACATAAATTAATGCTGACTGTTGAACTATAAATTATCCTTCTGAGTCGTGCCTTTTGAAGACCTCAAAATCTGCATGAAATTACTACTACTACTACTCCTAATAATAATAATAATAATAATAATAATAATAATATAATAATAATAATAATAATAATAATAATAATAATAAATAATAATAATAAAAATAATAATAATATAATAATAAATAATAATAATAAATAATAATAATAATAATAAAAAAAAATAATAAAAATAATAATAATAATAAAAATAAAATAAAAAATAAATAATAATAAAATAATAATAATAATAATAATAAATAATAATAATAATAAAAAAAAATAATAATAATAAAATAGTAATAATAATAATAATAATAAAATAATAATGATAATAATAATAAAATAATAATAATAATAAAAAAATAATAATAATAAAATAATAATAAAATAATAATAATAATAATAAAATAATAATAATAATAATAATAATAAAATAATAATAATAAAAAAATAATAATAAAATAATAATAATAATAATAATAAAATAATAATAATAATAATAGGTTTTGAGAAACATGCTAAATAGTTTTAGATTAATAATTTGATTAAAATAATAAAAACTCTAGTCATGTTAGATGTCTTTCCTCCCTTTTTCTGCTCCCTGACCTCACTTGTCTACATCATCATCATCATCATCATCATCATCATCATCATCATCATCATCTGCTTTAATTCATATCAGCAGATCTTACCAGCTCTTCAACACTTAGAAGTCCCATCCCTTCTCTGTCTGGAGGCCGATTTAAGTCCGCTGGTCTCCGGCAGGGACAGAGAGCGTCCTCTGGCTCGTCCCTCTGTCTGTCTCTTATATACTCTGTCAAACCTCTGAAGGAAAAATGGTCTGCTGTCACACAGAACAGATCAGATTACAGTCCTCATGTGCTCAGAGCTACCAACATCTCAACACCCCCCCCTCACCCTCTCACCCCCCCAACCCCATGTCCAGCCCAGTTTAGGCAACGTTGTGCAAAGATAGGAGCAGTAAGAGGAGTCACTCTACTCAGAATGCTGATTTGTGATGATGAAACACCCGTTTTTTGTTTTATTTCCCTGGTTTCATTATAGAGTCATCACTTATACAAATAAAACACAGACAATATGATTTAGGACTAAAAAAGCATCAAGGAATATAAGTAACGTGTCATTTTATCATTTATGATCAAACACGAGGCCGTTTCTATTTTAAGAACAAAAGCTCTAAGTCAGCTGTAAATTCACCTTCTGCTACCTCGTCTTCCTTTAATAACACATTCATTTATTCTCATGTTTAAGTGGAGATTTCTGTTTTGTTAGATCTACAATCCTCCAACCGCGCCTGAATGAACACACTTAGACTCCATTTGACGTTAAACCAGATCAGGAATTCAGAACATGAGCGTGGCCTCCATATGTGTTTATATTTCTGTGATGTGAGTCACTATTAATAGAAATCTTTTTGTGTTTTTGTCTCCATGTGAGAATGGAGCCAAAGATAAAGATGCCAGGTTATATCACAGAAGCATTCAGCTAAATAAAGTCACTCTGGTAAAAATAAAATCATTTAACAGGTTACTCTTCTATTCGGTCCCAAAATATAACAAATAATCCTATAAATAAAGTTGGAAATAAATGAAATTTTTGGTGTTTTGTTCAGTAACTTGTTTATCGCTCCACTGGTTCAAACCTGAGGCTCATTTATACAGCTGCTTACAAGAAAACGGGTCTGAAAACTGCAAAAGTGACTTTCTACGCAAACTTTGTACTTTATCGTAAGAATAATATATAGTATAATCATTTAAAGTAGCTCTCCGGAGTATTTCTTTTATCTGATGGCACCATCTAGTGGCTGACAAGCGTATCACACCAATAGTCAGTCGACTCTGTAATTTAAGATGGCGACTGCACGTTTCTTGTTTATGAATGTGCTTCTGTAGCCGACAAACAGAACTAAAACACGTTGTTTTACGATTATTATTCTCATGTCATGTCATGTTTTCATATATTTATATTTTAAAGACTTACTTGTCCGTAAAAAGTTCATCAACGCTGCATCAGCCGAGGTGCTTCCTTAAACTTGAAGCACTTAAGCGGTAGTCTAACGCTATTGGTTAGTTCTGGTCGCCGCTCAGTTTCCTACTGCACGGATTTTACGGGGCAGGGGGCGGGCTTAGCAAAAAAAAAAAAAGACATATCGCTTACATTATATCACACTACATGATAAGACAATCACTTTTACGGATTTCTGAAAAATCATACATAATTCCTGAAAGGGGAAAACTCCGGGTTGCTGCTTTAACCAGTGATTAAAATGGAAAAAAATAAGTGCCGGTATTCCCCTTAGAAAAATATCGGGGGGCTGTGTCATTAATGCCTTTTAGGTTTACAGCTTAGTAGACACAGATTAAATGAACAGCCTCTTTCAGCAATGGAGGAAGCCTTTTGCAGAAGCACACATCTCCTTTTTCTGGATGCAAAGTCATCAACGAGGTCATCTATGGTGTCCTGTGCTGAGCTGAGCTAGCCAGGCCGCTCTCGTGCCATAGATGAGTCTCAATTTGAGAAGCTTCACTCAGCAGAAGCAACTGTAACAGGCAGAGCTATCAGCGCTGACCCTGTTGTGACCAGAAACCCATCATACAATATTTACACACGTATTTGTTCTGGTCTAAATGGGAAATTACACAACGACATTAAAGCAACATTCCGCAAGTTTTACACCTTAAAATTATGCTTTTTTGTAAAGTTTTTGCGTCATACTATTATTATCTATTATGTTCATTTTCATACCTGTGATAGTGTTGGGGGGTCCCACGTCTGTTTACTGCGCTATACAGTTTTTGTGCATCGGGTAGCGACGGAAGTACTGACTGGGTGTCGTTTTACGGCAGAATATGGCAAGCCAAAGGGATAAAAAAGCGCGTGTTCTAAACGCGTGTTATGTCTGCCAAAATGTGCGTCTTGAACGCGCATTTTGACGCCAAGGGGGGCAAAAACTCGCACGTTCTAAAAGCGAGCATTGTATAGGGATAGGGATAAAAAAATGCGCTTTCTAAACTCACATTATGTCCGCCAAAACGCTCGTTCAAGATGCGCGTTTTGGCGGACATAATGTGAGTTTAGAAAGCGCATTTTTTTTATCCCTTTGACTTGCCATAATTGTATAACATAGACTCGCTGTAGCAGCGGCAGATTCACCAAAGAAAGCTAGAAATCCCTTATCAGAGGAATCTAGGAAAAGAAAAGAAGAACGTGATAGAGCAAGAGCAAAGACCAGAGTTATTATTGGGACGTCTTTTCCTCGCTGGAGAGCTCTTTTAGAAAGAACAGCATGAACTACGGACTCTGACCTAGCTGTGCTGCTAATGGCTAGGTAAGTAATAAATGATTTCACCAGGGTTATTGTGTTTGGTCGGACATAAAGTTGTTATACAGTCCTGATAAAACTATTTATTCAATGTGTGGAGGTGGAAAAGTTTGTTTTCGTTGTTTTGCCTGATATTAGGAATGTAAACATGCCTCTTATGCCCCAGAGAGAGATTTAATGTTACGACAGTGACGTTATGCAGCAAGCCTCTAGAGGGTGACAGAGACCATATAACTGCAAAGTTCAGGAATGTGGCTTTAAAGTGCAAAAACATTGTATTTTGTTGAAATTATGAATTCTGAGTGCTTTAGATTCCAACAACCACAAGGACTTTTATTAAATTTAGCAACATCTTTTGCATAGTATTAATTCAATTCAATTCAATTCAGTTTATTTATATAGCGCCAAATCACGACAAGAGTCGTCTCAAGGCACTTCACAAAGTAAACAGTGACGTTACGCAGCAAGCCTTTAGAGGGCGACAGAGACCAAATAACTGCAATCTTGCGGAATACTGCTTTAAAGCAGCATTCCACAAGATTGCTCGCTTTTAGAACACACAAGTTTTTGCCCCCTTTTGCGTCAAAACACGCGTTCAAGACGCACATTTTGGCAGACATAACGCGCATTTAAAACGCGCGCTTTTTTATCCCTTTGGCTTGCCATATTCTGCCGTAAAACGACACCCAGTCAGTACTTCCGTCGCTACCCAATGCACAAAAATGGTATAGCGCAGTAAACAGATGTGGGACCCCCCAACACTATCACAGGTATGAAAATGAACATAATAGATAATACTATGATGCAAAAACTTTACAAAAAAGCATAATTTTAAGGTGTAAAACTTGCGGAATGTTGCTTTAATGTAAATACAATGACTAACGAGCGATGGTTGGGGATCACAGGGTCGGCTCTTAAATGGTTGCGGTCATATCTCTTGGGCAGGAGGTTTTGTGTCATGGTGGGCACTGCTGTGTCACCTTGGGAAGACTTGCGTTGGGGGGTACCACAGGGTTCTGTCCTGGGGCCACTCCTTTTTATTTACTTCCCTTGGGGGCTCTCCTGTGCAGTCATGGTGTTAAGTTTCATCTGTATGCAGATGATTGCCAGATTTATTTTCTTCTGTTTCCAGGGGAAAGCGGCTCCATTTCGAATCTTCTGGCTTGTTTGGATGATGTTAAGTCTCGGCTCGCAGCTAATTACCTCCATGTGAATGAGAGCAAAACTGAGCTTATTACATTCCTCCCGTCTAGTACGGTGGGTGAGAGTTCTGCTCCCAATTTAGATGTTCTCTCTTCCAACCAGAAGTCAGTTGTCACCAGTCTGGGGGTGAGGCTGGATGCAAAGCTCAAACCATCATGAACTCTATGCTTGGCTAACCTGGAGCTACTGACTGTCCCACAGACCAGGTACAGATCTAGAGGAGATCGGACTATCTCGGTCCTGGCTACTTCTGTGGAATGAGCTTCCACTTGATATTAAACTGCATCACTGCAGGTTTTTAAGAGTCGTTTGAAGACTCATTTTTATCGTTTGGCTTTTATGTGACTTGATTTTATGCTTTTGTGTTTTTTTTACATTTTATATTTTGTTTTTATGTCTTTTTATTGCCCATGATGTTTTTAGTGTATTTTATGTTCAACACCTTGGGCTCCCGCAAAAGCAGTGGAAGGCACTATATAAATAAAGATTGATTGATTAATTGATTGATTGATAATGATATATAGGAAAACCTCTCTCTTACTAAATAGACAGACTGTCAAGGGCTGAACTGGCGGACATGTACAAACACCCAAACATAAAGAGACATCTAAAAGCTTTATTAACAGCTGGTGGGGAAAGTTAACCTGTGATGATGAAAGGGGCTCAGGCTGGATCGTGGTCAGGAGGCAGGTGGGGGTCGTGGCTGGAGAAGCAGAGCAGCAAGATGATCCAAAAAGGGCAAGGTGAGGAGCAGAAGTCAGGGAGGAGGCCAAGGTCGGGATCCAAGGGTCAGAGGCAAAGAGACAATTGAAGAAGGGCGAGAGAGAAGGGGAGGAGGAGGAATCCAAAGGCAAACGAGATTGGGATCTGTGGAGCAAGGCGCAGAGATTGGCTGGAGCGTTCAATAATCTGGCACTGACTGGAGGACAGGATGGATCTTCTATGGCAGGAAGAGCAGGTGAGTGACATGAGGCAGGAGCAGATGTGCTAGATGAAGCTGATGGGAGCAGGCTGTGGTTGCTGTGGAAACGAGGCATGGCTGGAGCTGGATCTGGACAGACTTAGGCCAATATGTATGATGTTGTCCTACATGTTACTTATATATACACCAATAATAAGGATGGACTGAAAGGCTATGAACACAATATCAGCCAGAGGTGAAGGTTATTTCATAAATGATAATCAGGGCTGCTGGAAAATGGAATCTCCAGTTCACATCTAGTCAGAACTATCCTCTCTTCTGCCTCATGATCAGCAGCAGCTGGGATGCTTATGCCCACAAAGTTGTTTTCTTTCAACAACATTCCCACTTTCAAGTGAAGCACTCTGCTTGTTTTGACTTTTTCTTTCTTGTGCTTGCTCATGATCTATAGTTCCGTTTGGAGGCCATCTATCCAGCTCCATGGGTCCACCTGCATGTCGGAGCATTTACCCACTGGTTGGTCAGATGCTGCTGCTGTTAATCATTGCAGGAACGTGCACGGGGTTGGATAACTCGTCTCTTTTTTCTCTCCTCTGCCTGGGTTGACGGTTCTGTACGCACGGCGCACCTCACTGCATTGATGCTCCTTTTGGCAAAATGCGACCCCTAAGGGAGCGCGTCTCTGGCGTATTGGGAGGGGCAGCGCTAGGGGGCACTGTGGATGGCTGGTTTTTGAGGATGGACAGATATTTTTTTCAGAAATCTCTGAGATTTTCACTAATAAATGACTGGAAAAACTAACGGTATGCACCGTACCCTAGGAAAAAAGTCCCGATACGCTGAGAGGTCAAAATTACCCCTTCTTTCCACCGGACGTGAAAGCGAAATGAAAAGGCTGCAAAATGTACCACGCAGCAATTAGCCGCCGTTATAGTGGACAGGGTCCTTTCCACCGGCAGCTAAGTGTAACGTTTTGGACGTGTCCCAGAAACAAAGGGACGCTTTGAGTCTATTTTTTACGTGCTATGCTACCAAAACTGGTCCAACTCCGCAGTTCAGTCAGGAAGTCAAACACAAAATCAATGTAAAACATCCGGAAACTTTCAAAATAAAAGTCACGTGCAGTACGTCCTTACCTGTGAAACTGCCGTAGCCGATGTGAACCAAACAGAAAATGAACCACAGACCTTTTTGGATACAGCTTTCTTTCTCCTTGCTTGTTATTGTGTGGACTTCTGAAATCACGTGTGGTGTTGCAATTCTCCCATGATTTTATGACCTCATGGAACCAGCTGTGTGGAACGCTTTTGCTCCCATTTTGTGTCAGAATCGCTCCCGGTTGGATGGGAGCTCGCAGGTAAAACACCGCTATTAAGTTACATGCCGGTGGAAAGAATGGGCCAGGAGGGGCGGTATCCGTACTGGCCCATTTATCGTAGTGTAAAGAATATCTTTATGTGTTATAGTGTGTGTGTTCTTATGTGTCTGTGCCATCTCTGCCGAAGCTAATTACCCATGGTCCTGAGTGTCTTTGGTGAAAGACTATTTTTAGTTACACGGTAGTAAGAATTTTCCTGACATTTATACAGAAAAACATGATGGAAAAATGTGGTAACTTTATGCAAACTTTGGACCTGGTGTAAACACACACACACACACACACACACACACACACACACACACACACACACACACACACACACACACACACACACACACACACACACACACACACACACACACACACACAAGTATGGTTTTAGTAAGGGTAATGGCCCCTGGTCACTAAGTTTACACGATGATGCTGAATAAAGCCTAATTTATATTTCTCCGTCAGCTTGAATGTTGAGTCACGTGCACGCATTGACGAAGGTGTTTTCCTTTCAAACTTCTCCGTCACCTGAGGAAAGTTGCAAAGCAATTCCCTGCCAGGTCAACAGAGGGCGTAGCAGTTTTCTGGGGTATCCGGCCACCATTACAGTAACATATCTGGTTTACGATAGTGTATTTATTACAGTGTTTACATTGTTTTAATGTATTTGAGACTTTTAAAAATGGACGAATGTTTCCCTCATTATCCTCCACCTCTTCGTGAGGTCGGCACCTCTAAAACCACGTTTTCCATCATTTCTATCCACAAATAAAATGCTTGCTCTGTATCTTTGTGCTCCTTCAGTCATGGATGAACTTTCATATTTTTGGACTTTTTCCACGAGGTATTTAAAAGAAACGGTGTCCTGACCAATCACAGGCCATCCATTCTCAGTTGCTCTCGATGGACATTTAAAAAAGGAGGCATGTCTCCGCCACCCTCCGCGAGCCCGTCCGAGAGCCCTTGCGCTGACGCAAAATGGCGCTGCGTGTCTCCGTACCGACGCTGACGGAGAAGTATAACTTAGGCTTTAGTTGCATGAAAACAGCTGAAGTCAGAGCGTTCTGCTAGTGGCCCAAAAGCACCAGCTGGTTAACCACTGGACCAAACTAATAGATGTATCTCATTCAAGTTAACTAGTTATCGTGAGAACCCCTTACTCCTTGACTAGTCAACACTATCCCTACCTAGTGGCTAATTTAAATTTTTAACCAGCGGACCAGTTGATATTTTTTACATTACTATTTAAGTTTCAACCAGTCAATTGTTCGCTAGGTAATTAGTAATTAATTAATTAATGAATAATCACTAGTTAATTAGTGTGCTCATTATAGTTGAAACCAGAAATTAGCCAGTAGTTGAGTGGTTGATGATATTTTTAGCCCTTTTTATAAGACACACCATGCCGGCACATCAGCATAATATTACTGTAACGTGTGTCTTATGAACGCGCCATGGCGGTATCATGTTGCAGGAATTTTGCGGCATTCGTGCCGCCACGCTTGATAATATTGCGGCTTAGCCGGTCTTATAAACGCACATTAAGCCTTGGCGCAACAGAGGGTGGTGTCATGACCACGTGATGAATTAATGCCGAGCTCCGGCCGGGAACTATGCTGAAAATGAAAGTAAACACGGGCATAAGTTTTGCTTTTGTAAACAGAATCAGCTGAGATGATAAACTGGAGTGATGCAGATCTCCGGGAGCTTTTCTCTGTTAGATATGCAGCTCAGATCATCTGACAGCTCATAGGGACGGTGGAGGACACACACCTGTAGCTGCTTGTGAAAAAAAACTTAATGAGCGCGGCTTTGATCGCAATAAAAAGCAAGTTATTTATGCCGCCATCGCGTAATCTTTTATAAAACGGACATGATTGCGCAACATTACCGCCACGGTCTGAGCTCTTATAAACGACCTTGACGCTCCCAGATGCCGCATCGATGTTGCAGCAAATTGGCAACATTGTTTTATAAAAAGGGCTATTCTTTGCTGAATATCTAGTTGAGCTAAAAAATGTCAACTAGTTGACTAGTTTGCTAAAAGGGTTCCCTACATAACTCGTGATGAACAAATTATTCATTAGTTGACTGCACCCAAATTTAACTGTGAACTAGGAGATGCTTTTCTTGTCATTCAAACAAGCAACTTTTTGAATATACACATGTCAAAGGTCCAGCCCCCATTCTCCAGGCCCCACACCCCACCCCACCAAGCCACACCTCCAGAACACAGGAATGTGCCATGTTTGTTCCCGAGGCCATACCTCCTAACATAACACGCCTACGTAACTGAATAACAATTTAGTATGCTAGCTAATATAGTGATGTGTACCAGATAGTCTATTTTTAAGTTTTAATCTACTTTGAACTTTTAAGTTTTTGTTGCTTTTATTGCTGTTTTACATTCTTTAATTTTCAATCTAAACTATACAAATAAATGTTGACTGACTGATTGACTTGGCTGAAGAAGAACTCGAACAGTCTTGAAGGCCACTTGAAGAACACCGATGATGATTTGTTATCAGAGCTGTGGCTGCAGGGAGTTTAATCATTAGGAGCACAGGTGGAGATAAGCAAGTCCCAAGTGAAGTTGGTAGGTTGATTAGGTGCAGAGACTTGAAAACATTCTAGGAACTCTAGTCATGACAGTTACAGACATAAATAGTATTTAGAGTCCTGGTCCACACTCTTGCCAATAAAACAGCACAAAGAGGAAAAACCATGACAGTTGGGCCCAGTCCCAATACCTACGCTGCAGCCTACGGTCCTCTATGAAGTGCACTTGGAGAAAGTGTACATAAGGCTTCAAGTGCATAGTAAACAAGTGTGCAAATACCTGCAGAACTGGGAAAGTGAGCATTGTGTCATTGACCACGACTTCCTAAATCTGCTACTTTGATTGAAATATTAAAACGAGTGATTAAATTACTGGCATGTTGAGTCCAAAAACACACACGAGCACCGTTATCAGTTAAAGGAACTAGAGGCAGGATCTTTAAAAAATCTGTAAAAAATTAAACATGTATGTTCATTTTTTCAAAGCTAATGGGTGATGAAGCGTTATAAACCAAAAAGAATGAGGCCACCCATGTATCGTTCCATTTTCTTGAACAGGCTGTTTGCTGCAAAATGTGCTGCAGTTTGGTCACGAATTTCCCGCGCTGCCCTACGGATGTGGCGTCAATTGACACTGCTTGCGCGTTCATGACAGCTTCAAAACAGAAAGAAAATGTGTTCGACACTGCAGATCGGTAGGTGGCGCTATTGCACCGTAAGTTGCTTGCCAACCGCCAAACTCCAAAAGAAGAACTGTGGGAATGGATTCTACTGCAACCAGCAAACGACCAAGCGTGGCACAAAGGAAGTTTATTCAGCGGCATCTCGTGAGTCAAAAACCAAATATGGTAAAAGACAGGCAGGGACCTGAATCTATATCGGATACGTGATTGACGAATGGAGGCTGCTTCAACTATATCTGGGACTCAAAAAGGATGCTGCCATGGCTCATTTCCTAGTGAGCAGGTAAGAAACATTATAGGTTGTGTTAGAGATGATGACAATGATCTGACCTCACCGATGACTCAGAGAGAGCTAGCGTGCAGTAGCATTAGCTGTGATCATGCTACAGTAGTAGCATTAGCTGTGATCAGGGCTGCAGCGTGGATTGCTTCGCCGCAATATTGTCCGTGAGAGCGGCGGGGAGTTGCCTTTTCAGCGTGAGATATTGGAGGTGTGGCGTGAGAGCGTGTGAAGAGGGTCAGGTAATGGTATTTTTGTGTTTGTGTAACATAGCCGTCTGTGCACGCTCCCGTGCTGGGCTGCAGTTACTCACAGAGCCGGGCGCGTCGCTCGTGAGCATCGTTTCTTTTTTCCTGCCTCTAGTTCCTTTAACTATTTTCAACAGAGAAACATTTGATTGTAATCATTTATGTACACTACAATAAAATATTCAATATTCAGTCAATTATTATACTTGAAAATACATATTTTCAGAAAGGGCACTTGAGCCACTGCTCTGCCTTCAATTCTTCTCAAAATTCCCACTCAGCAATGGATTGTGGGTAATAGTCTGCATCAGTGCAGAGAGGCGGCTCAAGAGTGCAAAAGGGGCAGGGCCAAGGTCCACACTTGAGAATTGGGACAACCTACACACTCACATCCCTGGACGGGAGCATGCAATTAAGGAGTGCAATGGTGGAAGTGGGAGATTTGGGACAGGGCCTTGTCTCCCAGCTTTCATCATTACGTGACCTATATCCTGTATTTCAAACAGTTAGATAATGTAAAGCAGGGGTCCCCAATCCTGGTCCTCAAGGGCCGGTATCCAGCAGGTTTTAGTTGTAACTCTGCTTCAACACACCTGATTTCAATTAGCAAGTGATTAGCAGGCTTCAGCAGAGCTTGATGAGCTGCTGCACAGGTGATTCAACCACTGAATCAAGTGTGTTTGAGCAGAGAAACCACAAAACCTGCTGGATAGCGGCCCTCCAGGACCAGGATTGGGGACCCCTGATGTAAAGCATACAGTGGTGTAGTTTGCTTAACAATCATCAGAAAGGGAATCTTCATAGTCTATTCCAGTCCAGTTTATTTATAAAGCACTGTTAAAAACAACAACAAAGCCAGAGCAAACACCAAGATCTGAACCAGCACAGGGCAAAGGATTAAACATAGATGTAAACGAGTAAAGGTGAGGTCATCATCAATGTTGAAGGCCAGGGAGTTCTTAAATGAGATTTATAAACAGGAAGTGACGGAGCCTGCTGAACATGCTGAGGGATGTCACTGCAGTATCAGAAAGCTCTACTGCCTCTGGACCTGTGGAACCATTACTGGCTTAACGCCGCAGAGTCTGAATCAGAGTGACACATCCCTCCATTAACGATCTTTGTCACGCTGAGCATGCGGTGAAGAATGCACTGATGTCACCATGAGGAGACACGTTTATGATGGCTGAAGAAAAAATAGTTCAAACTTCTACTCAGTACCAGACACATATGGATGTCAGAGGTCAGATGGACGGCCTGAGGGCGGCTGTCAGTCAGGCGGAGGCCGATGACCTCGTGTCAGGTGCCTGCTTGCCTGAACAATATGGTCCAGAAGCACATTACACATCACACAGATATTACTGTTAGCTTGGCTGAAAACAACTCATGTTTCATGATGACAGCATGAAGTGTGAGCTCATCGTTCACCAATCAGAAGCTAGAGAAATGAGGATGTCAGAGTGAACACAAGGAGACACGGACACTCAAACATGGATTTAAAGTTTATTTAGAACTTTTTCTGCTTCTTAAAACATGTATCTGAAAGCCAGAGCCAGTGGTTTATTGATAGTTTAGCATTTTAACATATAACATAACACAACATAACAACCTCATCCAACTTGTCTAATGATCAAGCTCAGCGCGAGAAGTCATGAATGAACAGGGAGACTTTAAACGGTGATAATGACAGGAGAACAGGTGAGCACAGGAGCAGGTAACCATGGTGAGTGACTGGAGAGCTGAGGGACAACCCAAAACTGAACTAAAGAAAAGCAGATCAGGCCTCGTTCACAATGTTCTGTTTCTGGTGTTTAGTAGAGTTGATGTTCCTGGTGTTCCAACCTCCTGTGTGTGAGACTTCTGGCTGTTATTACCTAATAACACTAATATTAAGACAAGATTTTGTAGATAATCTCATTTTAGATGTCTGTTAGGTGCGTCCAGATGGTCATGTGACCAGGTGGTCAGCTGTTATAATAACGATCCAAACAGAAAATCAGTAGAACAGAATAAAAAAAATGAAAGATAAATCATCAACATTCTCACACTCTACAATTATTGGAAAATCCCAAAATGAACAATGACAGTTTGAAATTGTGTCTCTCAATAATAATAATAAAGTAAACAAATCTGTATAATGTGCAGTAATAAACATGACAGGAAGTGACATCATACTAGCAAAACATTAAAAGTGTTATTCTCATACAGTTTTTCTTAGTTGTTTTAAATTACTATTACATCAGACACAATGACTACACCAACCCCCTGAACCAATTCTGCTAAACTACAAGCTCAATTGACCTTTCGCCGAGCCCCGCCCCCCTTAGTTACTGTTGCCAACTCCGACAATAAGTGGATCAAATACTTCAGCTCCGCAGATTTTCGTGATGGAAAGAAGTAGACAGATGCGTTTCAGCGACATTTTTTGGAGCAATTCCTCCTCAATATCATTCAGATCGAGGCAAAAGGGTTACAGTATGCAGTGGAGGGATATATTAGTGTCGGCTCCGCTGAGCAAAGCGTAGCAGGGAACAAGGAGTTGGGAGTTTGGGAGAAGGTCCGGCGTCCGGGGACGCGTGGATCTGGGGAGCGGTGGCGGCGATGCGATGTCCCTGTGAGCTGTCAGATGATCTGAGCTGCAGGCAGCTCCCGGCGCTCTGCATCGCTATCATCTCAGCTGAGTCTGTTTATAAAACGTAACTTTTTATGCCCGTGTTTACTTTCATTTTTAGTTCCCGGCCGGAGCTCGGCATTAATTCATCACGTGATCATGACACCACCCGCTGTTGCGCCAAGGCTTAATGTGCGTTTATAAGACACACGGTTGAGGTAATATTACGCTGATTTGCCGGCACGGTGTGTCTTATAAAGGGTCTTGGATAGTCTGGGAGGCGGACCTCCGCCCAGCCGCGGGCGGGGGGAGCACTCATGCTTGCTGGTTGAGCTCGATGAGGAGGTTCTGAAGGGGAACGAAGGAGAACTGACTACTATCGAGGCTAATGCTTAGTAGTAAATTAGGCTTAGCTTCATCATTTTGTTTGGAGTTGTCGGATAGTAGCGGTTGCTATGATGTGTGATTGAACAATAGCCGTTCTGGGGGCGGGGCCGGCGAAAGGCTAATTCCTGCTTTACATTCAATTTGCAGTTTTAAAGCCATACTATGCAACTTTTTCATGTTTTAAATCATGTTCTTGAGCCAGTATGTGCTAAAATGATCCTTTACAGGGTTAATGAAATGTCACTCAGACCCCCACCTCTCTTTGTGGCCAGAATACTGCACTTGCAACTTCAGAGTGGCGGTACGCTCCCTGTTGGATTTAGAAAAGTGGAGCTGACATACCTGGTGCTGCAGTCTGCTTCCAGCATGTTTTAGATCATGAACACAGCTGATTTATTTGATTTAGTGATGAACCGCTCCTGTAGACACTAATGAAGGCTGAGGAGACATTTCAGCAGTTAGATTAAGGTGTTAAAAAGACGAACGCACAGCGAGGAGATAAGTTTCACTTTTGCTTTCACTAACGGACACTAGGGGGTGCTAAAAACAAGCCAAATCTACCAAGTGTGCCTTTAAACCAGTGTTCCACTGAAACTGTGACCCAGAGCTGGGAGCTATTTTTGAAGCTGACCTTGTGATTGGAATAGTTTAGACAGCAAACGCGGAGCCATGTAAGATGGAGACCTTCAGAGTTTTCACACTCTGACAGATCAGCTTCAACTTGTTCTAAAGCAGAAGCTACAACAGGAAGAACTGGACCCAACGGAACATAGGAGGACTTACCCCGACTCCACGGCAGCGGCAGTGGAATGTTGCTGCTTCAAATAGAATCCATTATAGTCAATGGTGTTGATTCAAACTGGCCGCGGCATGAGAATTTTCAGGTGCATCCCAGAAGATTCTTGCCGCATTGCTAAAGTTAGGATTGGGTTCTATTTTTGCCACGAGCCGCTTCTGGGACACATCAATTTCTGCAGTTAACATAGGACTAGACAGGAAATCACACACGGTTTAAATGTAAGTATAAATTGTCCAGTAATTTTTCAAAATAAAAGACTTGCAGCGATGCGATTTCATATCTATGTAGATTACGTCTATCCACCTATTTTTATGGCCCATCAGGCTTTGCGCAAAAAATGTGATCAACTTCCGGTCTGCATTTGTTTACATTGAGACAATGTGATGCCTTCACAGTAATCCTCTTTTTCTGGGCTTTTAGAGACTGAAAACATGCACGAACACCAGCTGTCACAGCTCAGACGGGACATCGCTACATTCCTTCTGCCTACTGAAGCAAAGAGGTGGGGGGACGATCATAAAGTCTGGCCAAAGCTAACGTACAGTAACATTTTAGCTACTTTCTGAACTCAGTGGCGTCTGACAGCAAGGTAATAAACAATCTTAAAAGCTCTGAGGCTTATCAGTACCTCCATAGTAATAAGGTTGGTCGTGTTTTGTTGAAAGAGGTGGGACACAATCTTATTTATTTAAAAGCAGACGTAGAGCCGAGTCAGAGCCTTAAATCCCTCATCACCAAGCCTGGGTTTTAGTTTCTACATCAGGTGAAATACAAACAGCATGATGGCACTTTTAGGTTAATAACAGCAGTCTGGATATTAATGTCTCTCCCAGGCTAGCAGATTTAACAAAATTAAACTACATCCCACTTTTTTTCCCCGTGTCCTGTCCGGCTGTATAGCAATCTGAATTGATGTCTGAGTGCCGAAAACCAGCCTTACATTTTTAGTCTCACAGGTGGATCGTTATAGATTCAGCTAGATTCAACAGAGAGAACACAAGATGAGGCCAGCCTAGATGACACCTATCAGGCACATTCCAAAGATGATGGCTACATTTACAAATGAAAGGCAGCTAATTGTCAGTGGCTGGGTTGTTGTTTTCAAACCAAGCAGCTGTTTAGCTTAGCTCTGATAGTCCTGAGGGGGTCAGAAAATCATTGGTGTTTTGTGTTAAAAATACACTAGATTCAAATCCCCTCTCCTTTAAAAAAAGGTTAGTAATTTAATTTAATTGCCGTTCAAATTTAATTAATTTGGTTCCTTTTTCAGTTTATTAATTTTGTTTGCCTTTAGATTTTAAATGTAAGCTGTTAGGTGCTTTGAAGAAAACTCTTTGAAAAGGAAACAATAAATAAATCTACAAAACGTTAACAAGCTTAGCTATAGGCTAATATAGCCAGCGCTTTCAAAATGAGCAAATTAAAGCCTAAAACCACAGACATTACATACGTAGATGGCTGCTCCGTGGACCTGTGCTGCCGTAGTGGCCGGCCGCCATCTTAGATGGGTCTCCATTCGCCCCCAGAGCATTTATTTCTACTGAGGAAGGCGTTTACCCAACTAAAAACATATTTTATTATGCTTTCTTGTAAAATCAGTACAAAAAACCGGGCATAGTTGCTCACTCTGCGTTGATTCCATTTGGGTTTGGAGAGTGAGGAGACCCACTCAATATGGCGGCGGCGCTGTCACCCAAAACGTATTTGTGTATGCGTAAAACGACCATGGAAAGAAGTTAAGCTTATTTTTCGCTTATTGTATCTGGATGGGGGAGTTTATCAAGTCTTTTAGTGTGTCTCATAATATTAAACGTTGTATGGTAACTGTTAGCTTACCTGTCTTTGTGCTTCCTTTCGAGGTGACGGTAAAAAGTTGACGTCGTCCCAGCTGTTTCGGTGAGCAGAGCATTGCAGAATTTGCAGACTGCTGAGTGTTTTCGTTTACCTTGAAAAGTAAACGCTTTGTGGTGCGTAAAACCAAATTTAATAATAGCCGAGTTTGCAGACATCGCTCCCAAACAAGTTCACACAGCTGCTGCTTTCCTCCTGTTGTCTCGCCCCGTGGGTTTCCACACTAAATATGCAGGGGGTGTGTCAATTCGGCGCTGCAGCATGCAGTGCACCCACCCACTTTAAATCGGCACCTATGACAGCTGGGGAAATTGTTACACTATCAGTCATTTTAAGTTGTTATTAAGGTCTTGAGCGGTCTCGGCAAAAAAAAAATGCCTAGTCCGAGACCGAGACAAGATCGAGTAAAAATGCCTTCGAGACCAAGACGAGGCCAAGAACATAAAAATATGGTCTCGAGACCGGTCTCGAGACCAAGACCGCTCTCAAGAACTACAACACTATATAATGCTCTGCCTGATATCAAAACTTTATTAGAAATGCTTTCAGTTGTTTTAAATCCCAACGGACACAGAAATGAAAGAGAAAGCGCCAACAACATGAGGATGTATAACGGTAGCAACTTTTGCTGAAAAACACACGGTAATAAATCATAGTGCATATAGTGCCAACCACAGCCTTAGGTTATGTGTTAAAAACACCCAAGCCCATATTTGTGAGAGCACCATGTGAACACCTGTGTGTGTACACACATTTGTGTATGTAAGGTTTCTCTAGCCCAGGGATCGGCAACCTGTGGCTCTGGAGCCACATGCAGGTCTTTTAGCGACCCCTAGTGGCTCCCTGGAGCTTCTTCACAAATGTATGAAAATGGATGGGGGAGATATTTTTTGTTTTAATATGGTTTCTGTAGGAGGACAAACATTCTTAACATTTTCCAATGCTTTAAAAATGTGCATAATAAATATTACATTTTAGCATTTCTGTCAACGAAAATTTGCGTCATAGCCTGCAACACACATTTCACCAGGCGCCCATAAATATATGTCGGCGCCGTGCCAGGCAGATGGATGTAAACAAACCAGCGGGTGTGTCAGGGCCATGGATCCCAAAGGGAAAAAGAGAAAGACAGCTGATGAGTACAGAGGATTCAAGGAAGAATGGACCCAATTATTTGCTTTCATTGTCGACGCGGAAGGATTACCTGGAAAAACTTCAACTTTTGTTTCGCTCGGACAAGGACCAATCAGCGGAGGTTTCACTGACTGACCAGTGAGGGGACAGGATGCTTCTCAGTACATCTCCGGGCAAACATGGAGGAAAAGTTAATACTTGCCGTGTCTGATGTCCCAGAACTTTACAAGACTTCACTTAACTCTAGCAAAACCTTGTGAGACTTCACATCTACCGCTGTTTCAACTCTGAACTGCTTTAATAACCCAAAATTCCCCCCAATCTGACGGCCAATAAAAACAACAGAAGGCTTGCTATTCACCCTGGAACAGAGGCGCCGCTGACTTTTGCTGCTGCCGCATGTCGCCTCCCGTGTGTCAGATTATAAAAGTAGATTTAAGAAGTGGATTACATCTCCCAACTCCACTACTGCTGCAAGTTTTGTTGCAGCCTGAGAGATAAAAGCGTGGAAAACCGTTCACGGATGGTGATTACATGAAGGATTCATTCATCAAAATATCAGAGCGCCTATTTCAGACTTCAAAAACAAAACCGAGATAATCCAGAAAATTAAAGACATTCCTCTCTCCACAAAGACAAGGACCATTAAAATGACAGGAGACGTCACCAATCAGCAAATCAAAGACATTAATTCAGCTCCAGCGTCCTCAACTACCTGTGATGAGTCGTGTGATGTGATCGATATCAAACAGACAGCGCTGTTATGCAGGTATGTGAGCTGTGATGGGCTCAAGAAGGAATGATCAAATTAATACCACTGATTAATATTGTAATGAAAGTTAAAACGTAAAGCACCAAATATCTAGCCTAGTGAACTAGACCAATTCTTGCTTTGCAGAGTTTGGTCTAGGCACGCTTCATTGGAACCCTCGCAGCCCAAACCACTGCTGTGTCTATCCAATCACAACTCGCTATAGTTTTGGTTGGGCCAATCACAGCGCTCTATATCATGGGCCAATCACAGAGCGGGAGTAGCCGATGACGTCAGCGCTGCGGCCGCGAACGCCGCGAACCCAAGCAACATGGCGGCAACTCGGAAAACACGTTCGTTTGAAATGGCTTTGTCATCAACATTGGATTATTTAGACTCTAACGTGCGTAAGTCTGTCTGATATACTTAGCGGCTTCTTATTTTTATCAAACAAAGTAGTGCAATGTCCCAGTACACCTGATATTCGCGTGTTTTTCATACAAAAACGACAGAAATCATTGAAGCTAGACGCTATTAAAGCCTCCCGCTTTTCCGTCGCCGTGATTACGTCATGTTGTTTGTCACTCTGATTGGTCCTAGCGCTATCCAATTGCGTGCTGACATTTTGAAAGACAACCGTAGATCCCGCCTCACGACTGAGAGCCGTCAATGGTTCATGGCCAGACTATATATTCACATATATAGGATGGCTTGCCAGGCTACCAAATATCTACAGCAGAGTCACGTGGTGTCATTCTCTCCAGGATGCTGCAGGGAAATAAACATTTAATCATAAATGCTCATTATGTATTTGTAGCCTACTTAGTCATTTTGATAATAGGCTAATATAGTTAATATACACTTACAACCCGTGTTGCCTTCATATAAGGCTTATATTAGGCTTTTCATTTTTTGTGGCTCCAGATTTGTTTTTTGTTTTTTGGTCCAATATGGCTCTTTGAACATTTTGGGTTGCCGACCCCTGCTCTAGAGGAATGTCCAATAGTGAGTGTGGGAGGCCACAGACCTGCCCCCAAAGACATGTGGAGGATGGAGGAGATCCAAGCCCAGAGATCTAGAGGTCTCTCCCAGAGCATGGGGACCCCAGAGAGATTGCCACCGGAGCAGCCCCAACCGCTCTCCCGATGGGCGCAGAGGCTCTCCCCAGAAAATCTCCCCGGGGGGACCAGCAGCCATGCCAGAGGCCCAGAAGATAACAACGGTAAGCCACCAGGTCCGCCTGAAGATGCCCATTCGAAGGTAGATTGAGCTCGGAACCCAGTGGCCCGGGACCCAATGGCGCCCAACCCCGGCAGAAACCCGACAGAGCCCAGGGCCCAGACCCCACCAGGCAGCCACCAGAAGCGAGCCGACAGATGCCAAAAACTTCCAGCCCCAGATACGAGAGCTGCAAATATGCAGGCAGACCGAGGTATCACCCACCAGCAGGAAATGAGGCAGGGGGAGGGTAGGTCAAGATGTTATAGCAATGCAAGAAGTCCCAGGAGAGGGGAGGAGTCCAATACCTGACAGATAGGCAGTCACACACAAACACAGTCACACACTCCCGCCCTCTTACTCACTCAAAAACACATTCAACCTAGACACACAAGAATGCACGTAATACACCCACTCACACTCCCCATACAGACCCTACACACTCTGGTCTGATACAGCTGCACAGAGGGCTCAACCACTACCAGACTCAGAGATGGTCCCGTTCTAACTGGGGTAATGATGAGCAGGCAACCCCGTACAACGCAGAGCAAAGTGACCCACCACCCCAGACCCCAACCAGACGGCCAGCTGCCACTCCTAGTCTCCACCCCCGGGCAGTGAACCAAGAACAGGGGTGTGAGAAGACCCCTAGTCTCCCTCCACCTGCTCTAATGTGGTGTTGATGCGTGTTGTTAGAGTGCATTTTACACTTGCATTTTGATCAACTTCCAGACTACACAAGACATTAGACACCCAGGCAGAGTTGAATCCTCCCCCTCCCGGAGATCCCCCTCCCCCACGATGGAATAGAAGTGTTCCTGCAAGTCGAGAAGTACCAAGATCCACCTGAAGCCCCCAAACTAGGGCCAGGCACTGCCGCATGTACCCGCCTATGCCCCCACCTATGCCCCCGACTGCATGCAAGCCGGACCCAGTCCCCCCAGGCCCAGTCCAGACCCCCACCTGGGGACGATTGCCCACAGACCCCAAGCCACCAGGCCCTCACCCAGACCCACCCAAGAGCAATATGGCTATCACCTGTGGCCACTGTCAAGACCTCCAAACGCCCCACACACGGCTGCCAGAAGGACACCCCCCAAGGTCACCCAAGCACCCCCAGAACGGGGCAGCAGCCCCCCAGCATCAGACCCCCAACAAACCCACCACTAGGGAACCCTAGGATGCTCCAAACTCAGATCCTCCCCCACTCAACCACAGCATCCTCCAGGACAAAATCAATGACCCTCCATCCCTACTACTACTACTATATCCCACTTTTAAAGAAAGTGGAAGATGACCTTGCCAGATGGAAATCTCTACCGATATCACTCATGGGGAGGGTTGCCACAGTTAAAATGATGGTTTTACCAAGAATCAATTATTTATTCTCAATTATCCCAAGCAAACCACCATCCGGCTGGACTCCTCCATTACTAAATTCCTTTGGAAGGATAACCCCCCGCGAATTAGAGTAAAAACACTACAGAAGACCAAAGATAGAGGAGGGCTGGACCTACCCAACTTTTATCATTATTTCTTAGCCAACAGGCTCCAATACATATCCAGATGGTTGAAGCATAACCCACTAGACGAGTCCTGGTTAGATGTAGAACAGACACTTTGCAATAATATAGAGCTTTTGGACCTACCATTTATCAGCTCAAACATTAAAAGACACGAAAGCTTTAAAAGTATTAGTATCAGCACCTCTCTGGCAGCATGGTGGGAATATCTAAAAATGACAGTCTTCACTAATCCCATGTAGGCGCACACCCATCTGGAACAACCCTGACATTTTACAAAACAACAATATGATGAACTTTTCAGATTGGAAGGGTAAAGGAATCTTATACCTGGAACATATCTTTGAAGGAATAGATTTATCCCATTTAACAGAATAGTCTCCCAATCTGGGATTGACAAGAATAGATTTTTAGAATATCAACAAATAAAATCTGTAGTTAAGCATAAATTTAAGCTTAATAAAGTAGAATTACAAACATCAAGAATATATAAAAAATCTTTGGTTATTTGGTTTTGCACAGCTGACTCACACTTCTTTAGTCATTAAATAAGGTTTTAACCAGAAACAGTTTACAGTTTTTTACAGACGCTAGGACCCATTTCTCAATACTTAGGTCACGTTTGCAAAACTCTACATACACTGTGCACAACAGAAGTCTATGTGGGCTAAACTGAGGATCAATTATCATTGTTTTGGCACAAAATGCATTCAGTGACTACATCTCTCAAATGTCATGAATTCTTTTCTCACTCAGACACAACAACTGCCAAAAATCATTGCACTAACAGGCCATTTTACACGTGCTTACATACTGTTTACAAAACTGTTAAACTTATGTTCAAAACAATAACATGATGCAAAACTGAATAAGAGCAAATTTCAACAGCAATATTTTATTGTAACATATTTTAAATCTAAAAATGCAGTTTAACCAGCCAGCTGATTCTCATAGATGAACATCTGCAGGTGTTACTCTTTCAATTTCATTACAAAAGGAGACAACTGCTGAATAGGTTTGTATTGTGATGTAAGCATGGACCCAGCCAGAAACAGAGAAGTGGCTGAAAGAGGAAATATGAGAGGCTGGAGAGGGCGAGGAGTACGTATGCGTGGTGGAAGAAGAATACGAGGAAGATCAAGAGCTGTAGTCTCAGATGAGATCAGAGCTACTGTAAGTGATCATGGAGTACAGGGGTTCCCATTTTTATTTTTCTTTACTGTAAGGACCCCCTTGCCCATGTCCAAGACAAGCCAGGACCCCCAAACCCAACTCCTTCACACATAAACACATTACTGTAAATGTGATCATTTACAAACTTTATACAGATGTGACAGGGTGAGCATGCCGTCACTGTATCCCGATTGATCATGCGCCTGGGCTGCTTGGCCACAGGGATATCCCTTTGGCTGACTGGTTAACACACATGACTCTCACCCAGAGGTCTGAGGTTCAAATCCTGCCCAGGACCTTGTTTTGTCCACCTTGCCACACAGACATACAGAGTTCTAACTTTTATATGGAGATCTGATTATACTGTAGGGTGTGTTATTGGGATTTTATAAATGTAATTTTTACAAATAAAATCTTGCTAACCTCACAACCTCAGCAAAGACAAAATTGTGGGGACCTCCTGCAATCTTGAGGACCCCCAATTTGGGAACCCCTGATGTAGTACATCATGGTCTCTCAATGAGAGAGGCTGGTCAGAGAGTGCAGCCAAATCTGCAACGCTCTACAGTGGCATCTATAGTTAGAGTTGTCCAGCAAACCAACAGGTAACTTGTATTCTTGTATTTTGGAATTACTTAGTGCAAAATAAATAAATAAATAAATAAATAAATAAACAACATAAAACATTGACAAATTCTGCATCATGTCTGATTCATTCCAGTAACATATTTTGCAGTTATAAACAGAGATGTGTCCTTGTTCAGAAAATGTAATGCTACATGTTGTTAGTGTTTTTTAGGTCATTGTTTCATGGGTGACAAAGTATGTTTGTTGGCTGTCAACCTTTGCTAGTGTTCTGGAAGAATGAGTTGATTTGAGACCTGATTGAAGTGTTTTGGTAGTTGTAGTGCATTCTGAATGTGAAATGAACTGCTTTGCCAAGCTGAAAGTCAGTTAGGAGAACTGTATGAAGAGTTTTGCAAACGTGACCTAAGTATTGAGAAATGTGTCCTAGCGTCTGTAAAAAACTGTAAATAACATTAACATTCAAAGAGTGTCGTAACTTTCACTATTATAGGGCTTTGGGTATGTTGAAATAAACACAGGACAAATATATTTGGTGCACAGGATCTGTAAGATAGTGACTGCTGGGGTTGTTAGCCGCCTGTTGCTGCTGTGTCTGCAGAGCTTCTGTTACCATGTCTTTGAAGTGGGTGAAGAAGATGTTTAGCTCCTCCACCACTTCCAGGTTGTCTTCAGCTCTGGGAACGGTCCTGTAGTCCGTCAGCTGCTGGACGCCCTGCCACACCTTTGTTTGATATGTGTACCAGACATGCAGTCCGTATGGCATGTTAAAAAATGCAGGATGTGCCTTGTTGTTAACACAATTATTAATGCATTAGATCAAAATGGAAATCATCATTTTATTATAATGATGCTGTTGATATGATCAAACAACAAACACGGTTGAAGCTTCCTAGTGAAACACGCTCTGAGAGGAATAAAACCATTCCCTTCAGCTGTTGGTGGTCATAATATTGTGGGCGATGTGTTTAGTGTGTCCTCCTCTAACATCTCTGTCCAGAAGCTGTAAACAAGTCTGACCAGCAGCAACTTATTATTACTTCTGCTTGGTGAGGGATGTGTCTGCTGACAGCTCCATCAGGCTGGGTGTGTGTGTGTGTTTGTATATGTGTGTTTGTATGTGTGTGTGTTTATGTGTGTGTTTGTGTGTGTGTGTTTGTATGTGTGTGTGTTTATGTGTGTGTATATGTGTGTGTTTGTGTGTGTGTGTTTGTATGTGTGTGTTTATGTGTGTGTATATGTGTGTGTTTGTGTGTGTGTGTGTTTGTATGTGTGTGAGTGTGTGTTTATATTTGTGTGTGTGTTTGTATGTGTGTGGGAATGCGTGTGTGTATGTGCACCTGTGTGTGCGTGTTGCATGCGTGTGTGTTTGTGTGTGTGTGTGTTTGTATGTGTGTGTGTTTTTTTGTATGTGTGTGTGTTTGTATGTGTGTGAGTGTGTGTTTATATTTGTGTGTGTGTTTGTATGTGTGTGAATGCGTGTGTGTACGTGCACCTGTGTGTGCGTGTTGCATGCGTGTGTGTGTGATTTTGTGCGTGCTTGTGTTTGTGTGTGTGAGATTGTGATTTTGTGTGTGTGTGTGTTTGTGAGAGTGTGTGTGTATGTGTGTGTGTGCGTGTGTGTGTGTGCGTGTGTGTGATTGTGATTTTGTGTGTGTGTGTGTGTGTGTGTGTGTGTGTGCGTGTGTGTGATTGTGATTTTGTGTGTGTTTGTGTGTGATTGTGTGTGTGTGTGTGCGTGTGTGTGTGCGTGTGTGTGATTGTGATTTTGTGTGTGTTTGTGTGTGATTGTGTGTGTGTGTGTGCGTGTGTGTGAGCAGCTGGGTCAGCGGTGAACCAGTAGTTGGGTTTGGTGTGTTAAACCCGGCGGATGTATCTACAGATTCTGTAATTATAAATAGGCCCCTGCAGAATCTCTCCCTGGAAATAAATCTAGTTGACTCTATTATTAGCAGCATAAATCCTGGTTCAGTGGGGCACAGGGAGCTCACATCGCCTCCCAATTGTTTACGAGTGTGTCATCGTATGAAGATAATCCTTCACTCAGAGATGACCCGTCCAGTCGTAACTCAGAAAGCTGTTTGTCTCCAGCCTGTCCTTCATTACTGAGTCTGAGGAGCTGCATCTCGCACAAATTAGATATAAATGTGATCTGCTGCCAAAGGGCACAGAGATACAATAACATAAATGTTATTTACCTTGGTCTGGAGTGGCAGCAGCCATGAATCCAGGGGAATTACAGACTTTTTTAAAAATGGGCTTCAAAATAGTAAATTTAATATAGTAGTAGTAGAAAAGCTAATAGAGCAGAATAAAAGCTGGGGTAAGTGGTTTCACATTTTTAAAGTTTTAAATTTTCAGAATAACTTCAAACATAGGAACTCTCTGGTCCTGTTCTGTGATCTAATGATGGTAATCTTTCATCATTTATATTCCCTAAGCCCCTCCCCTAGCCTATACAGCAACATCACTGATGAGAATCTTGAGCGCTGAACAAAAGCGCTGCCTATCCACAAGAGGGAGCTGTCAATCAATGAGAATGTGCCCCAGTTCCCAGCATGCACTGGGGGTGACATAGGAGTTTTACAATAGGATAACCAAAACAAGTATCCAAGTTACCGATACCGTGGCTGCCTTCTACTTCTCAAAGAAAATATAAACTGTTTAAACGTCCTTCTGTAAAATTCACCTTGAGACGTTTACGAAAGTCGCGTTGACTTTACATTGGAGTAGCTTTCAAAAGCTAACGCTGGAGTTTAGCTTTGTGATCATCAAACTGTTGTTCTATTCTACACAGAGGACACTCAGAGGCAGAGAGCACCATGAGGGGCGGGACTAGACCGCTCAAAAATAACCAATCAGAAAAAAGGCGGAAATGACAACTGTATCGCGTGACGCTGTAGTTTTTTAGCTGTAGTCAAAAATGGCGTCTGGCGTACACGTGAATGATAGTTGTCGTCTTTATAGTAAAAATTTAAGAATCCAAGGAATTATAACCACTTCTGTATTAATATTCCAACAAAAACTACAAGACAGGACAGTTTTCGACAGATGTGTGGGTTAGGGTTTGAGGAGCGCTGCTAACGATCTCCCTCTCACTGTTCACGCCGAGCTGCACTGCAGTTAACCCCAGCTTTCCAGCTTCTTTTACGCAAGTAAAGGTGATGCCACGACCTCAACAGGGTTTGAATATATCCCCATAATCTTGGCAACAATCGGAGCCAGCTGGTATATTAAACCTTTTCCAAATCCAGTTGGTAGCACGGCGCAAACATCTTTCTTTAGAAGAAAGACTTTTAGAGCTTCTTCTTGTTGTGGTTATAATAAAAACCACAAAATATAGTATAATAATAATACAGAAATGTTCTGTAGACTGGGGCTAGAAGCAAATGTAAAAAGTACAGGCTTGGTATATAACCCTAAGCCTTTTTTGCACAATGTAAAATCAATTTAAACAGAACTCAGCGGGGTGGCACTTGGGCTGGCTAATCAGATTCTAAGGGTGGCATGTGCTACCCCAGGACACTACCTGGACACGCCCCTGGGAAAATGCGTGTGTCTCTCGGTCATGAGAGCGTGAGGCTTGAGAGCTCTGCATTCAGGCTTCAAGTCTGTCGGGTCATTTTGGGTCTGGGTTAAATTTTTGGACCCGTTGAGAACGCTCGTTCGTCTTTGTGTGTGTGTGTGTGTGTTTGTTGGTGACGCTACAGTCGTTGTGTTTTTTGAAAGTGAAAATAAACTAGAAATAACAAACTGCTTCATTATCCGCAATAAAACTCCGCAATATTCAAGAGATAAAATTCGGTCGGGCTGCCATGATGACACTGAAGTATTCACCTGCAACCAAATCCCATGCTAGCTGCACCCAGTTCACTGGTGCTGGTAGGCAGCAATAGTTATTTTAGGGTAACATGTTCTGTAATATTTTAATTTCACCTAAGTTTACTGAACTTGAACTTTATTTTAACTACTGGGATGTTTATTGTCCTCTCATTGTCACCTGACTCCTCCCTGGGCCAATGAGGATGGAGACCACTGCTTGTAGTTGTGCTGCATTCACTTACAATCAGTCTTGTGAGTTTCACTTTGAAAATTTCATCTTACATTTGATATTTTATTGTTTATAATGTTTTATATTTTGTTTTAATTGTTTATATGGTTTAGATTTTGTGTTTTTATTGTTTATACGGCCAAGGCTGCCCTATGTCACCAATTCTGTTCATAACTTTTATGGACAGAATTTCTAGGTGCAGCCAAGGTGGTGAGGGGATCTGTTTTGGTGGCCTAAGGATCAGGTCTCTGCTTTTTCAGATGATGTGGTCCTGTTGGCTTCATCAGAAAGTGATCTCCAGTTTTTGCTGGAGCAGTTCGCAGCTGAGTGTGAAGCAGCTGGGATGAGAATCAGCTCCTCTAAATCCGAGACCATGGTCTTGAATCGGAAAAGGTTAGAATGCCTTCTCCAGGTCAGGGGCGAGGTCCTGCCCCAAGTGGAGGACTTTAAGTATCTTGGGGTCTTGTTCACGAGTGAGGGAAGGGTGGAGCACGAGATCGATAGACAGATTGGTGCTGCGTCTGCAGTGATGGGGGCGTTGTACCGGTCTGTCGTGGTGAAGAGAGAGCTGAGCTGGAAGGCGAAGCTCTTGATTTACCGGTCGATCTACGTTCCTACCCTCACCTATGGTCACGAGCTTTGGGTAGTGACTGAAAGAACGAGATCGCGGATACAAGCGGTCGAAATGAGTTTTCTCCACAGGGTGGCTGGGCTCTCCCTTAGAGATAGGATGAGAAGCTCAGTCATCCAGGAGGGGCTCAAGCATCTATAGGATGCCTCCTGGACGCCGCCCTGGTGAGGTTTTCCGAGCACGTCCAACCGGGAGGAGACCCAAAGGAAGACCCAGAACACGCTGGAGGGACTATGTCTCTCGGCTGGCCGGAGAACGCCTTGGGATTCCCCCGGAGGAGCTGGCCCAAGTGGCTGTGGAGAGGGAGGTCTGGGCCTCCCTGGTTAGGCTGCTGCCCCCGCCACCCGACTTGGGATAAGTGGAAGAGAATGGATGGATGGATGTTTATATGATGCAGATGTTTTATTTTTTCAGTTTTTGGGGGGGCACCAGGGGTGATCAGGCTTTCTGGAGGGGTGGCCAGTGCCCCCAGGCCCCCCCTCTGGACCAAAGTGAGTGGGAGGACGACTGGTTTGGTTCAAAGTTGTTTTTGACCTTAGCAGATCGACAGAGCTTAGTGTCTGTTCATGTGTGTCAGTGTTTCAGGCCAGTGTTGTACCATTTTCTATAACCATCAGATTCTGTGACTCTAGAGGAAGCCTGAAGAAAGGAGTCAGACATTAATTTTTTTATGTAGCTTGCTTCAACGGTTGTTTTAGTAGGACACTTGTGGAAGTCATCTAAGTTATTATTCATAGAATCAGCCTCAAAATGTGTCAACTTCTATAAACTTTACATCGTAAAGAGAGCTGGGGCTCCTGCACCTGAAAACACGCCAACAGAACCATTAAGATCATGTGTTCAAAACTTGAGTGGTGTTTCTGTTTGTGAACACGCTGGAGACATGCCAGACACTAAGACAAGAATCCAGTGGGACATACTTGTGTGTGTGTTTTCATGGACATGTCCAATAGAATGCCACCTGTTGGCTTTGAACAGGTGGAGAGGGTGGAGCGACCGAGGCCTGCCAACAGCAGACAGAAGCTCCAGAGGAATCTGATCTGATCCTCAGGTCCAAGTTTAAAGACAGGAGACGGGTGACAGCTGATACCGATCACAACATACTATCACAATGTGCTGATGAAGGAAAAGGCTTCTGCTCGGACACATCCTGGACTCATTAAAAATGTGAAAACTAAGATTTTTGTGTGCAAACGTTTTGTGTTTTAGTTTTCCCTTTGAGGATCCCCAGTTCTCCTGCTGGATCCCTCCTCTGGTTGACCTGTTTGGCACGAATCAGAGCTCAGGTTTTGAACTTTGCTGCTGAGTCTCTGAGTGTTTCTACTACTAACAGAGAGAGACCCCTGCAGGATGAGGTGGACACTACACACAGCTAGTCAGAGTTTTTCACCACATGTTCATAGAACTAGGACTAGATTATATTTTAAACAAGTGCAGTCATTCTAATGAGTCATGCTTTGTTTGGCAGCTGGATCGTCTGAAGTGTTGAAAATGTGTGTGTAAGGATATTTCTGGACTGAAACTGAAAGTGGACTTTAGTGATTCTAACTTAATTAAAGGAGTCATCACCTGAAATTTTCACTTTTCCACTTGAACAAATGTCTATAATGTCTTCCTAATGATTTTTCACTGGCTGAGAAGCCGATATTTAACATTGAAACGTTTGTTTAATCTTGCCTTCTTCAACCAGCTCACATGCACCCCACGAGCACGCGCACTCCAAAACCAGAACTTGAGTTCTGGCCTATATGTCGACACAAAGGTCGAATATAAACAAATATGAACCAGCAGCGAACAAACCAGCACAACAAAGCTCATTTCATAACATGAAACGCATAAATTATGTCTTACCGTTGAGGACTCATGTTATAATCCGTGTTATGGGAAACAAAACTCCGATCGGTGTGTGTATTCCATCTTCACAACAGCATAAGAGCCGATGCCTAGCTGTTAGCTTGCTTTGTCCCAACTCGACAACATGCAAGGAAGCCATTACGCGCGAGGCGAGGCTCGGGCTCGTACGTACACGGTTAGATCCCGTAGGTCACTGCCAGGTCGAGTTCAGTTATAACTTTTGTTACTTTGGAGCAAGAAGCTGAAGCTGCTTCCTGCTTCCTTCCACCAATCAACGCGCTCCTCAGTCCCGCGCATCCGAGACAGCCGAAATATCGCGTGTGATCTCACAAGAAAATATGCCCTTCACAATAAAGGATTAAAAAATCACATTTTTTATTTATTTTTCCAATACAATTTATTTTAATGGTCTAAAAGACTATAATAGGGTGTAGATGTCCACGGTATTATAGGTGATGACTCCTTTAAATAGGAATGTATTTATTTGGACGTTTTACCTTTTTGGTAAAGATGACTTGTATTGTGAGGGAGCGTCAGAGAAATAAACAGAGTTTTATACAGCAGAATAAGACTTTTTATTTCTACAATAACTACAATTTAAACTCTACTTTGGTAAAAAAAAAAGAAAGAAAGAAAATCCGCTGAAATCTTCCTGAAACTGGATTTCTGACTCTTAAAATCTCCAAAGTAAGTAAGGACCTAAAATTCCTTCATGGCTGTTTTAACTCAGTTACCACATTGTAAAAGTAATTACCTAGCAAAGTAACTGTGATGTAACTTTTATGTTCTATAACGCAGTTACTTTCTATAAAATCTATCACGTCAAGGAGTTTTTAACTGAAGGATTCCACCAAAAATTGGTGAGGACAAATCTGTAAAAGAGGAGGAAAGAAAAATAAACAGCGCTTCAGAAAGGTGAGGAAATAAGGGAAAGTAGGACAGCCAGGGAGAGTTTATGGAAAGCCATTTTAACATTTAATCAACAATCGGACCTCTCTGTAATTCTATATTTTATAGAAATAATTAAATTTACCCTAGTACTAATTGTATTCTTATTAATCAAAGTTGCAAATGAAGACATCAACAGGGTACGGAAAGTATTCAGACCCCCATCAATTTTTCACTCTCTGTTATATTGCAGCATTTGCTAAAATCAATTAAATCCATTTTTTCCCACATTAATGTACACACAGCACCCCATATTGACAGAAAAACACAGAATTTTAGAAACTTATGCAGATTTATTAAAAAAGACAAACTGAAATATCACATAGACCTAAGTATTCAGACCCTTTGCTCAGTAGAAGCACCCTGTTGAGCTATACAGCCATGAGTCATGAGTAAAGATGCAACAAGTTTCTTACACCTGGATTTGGGGATCCTCTGATATTCCTTCTTGCAAGTTCTGTCAGGTTGGATGGTGAATATTGGTGGACGGCCATTTTTAGGTGTCTCCAGAGATGCTCCATTGGGTTTAAGTCCGGGCTCTGGCTGGGCCATTCAAGAACAGTCACAGAGTTGCCGTGGAGACACACCTTCATTATTTTAGCATCGTTTCCTCGATTGCAACCAGTTGTCCTGTCCCTGCAGATGAAAAACACCCCCACAGCATGTTTCTGCCACCGCCATGCTTCACTGTGGGGACTGGATTGGACAAGTGATGAGCAGTGCCTGGTTTTCTCCACACCTTAGAATTAAGGTCAAAAAGTTCTATCTTGGTCTAATCAGACCAGAGAATCTTATTTCTCATCATCTCAGGGTCCTTCAGGTCTCTTTTAGCAAAGTCCATGCAAGCTTTCATGTGTCTTGCACTGAGGAGAGGCTTCTGACTGGCCACTCTGCCATAAAGCCCTGACTGGTGGAGGGCTGCAGTGATGGGCGACTTTCTACAGCTTTCTCCATCTCCTGACTGCATCTCTGGAGCTCAGCCACAGTGATCTTCTGTACACTGGGTTCTTCTTTACCTCTCTCACCAAGGCTCTTCTCCCCCGGTAGCTCAGTTTGGTCGGACGGTCTGCACTAGGAAGGGTTCTGGTCGTCCCAAATGTCTTCCATTGAAGAATTATGGAGGCCACTGTGCTCTTAGGAACCTTAATTGCAGCAGAGATTTTTTTGTGCCTTGCCACAATTCTGTCTCTGAGCTCTTCAGGCAGTTCCTTTGACCTCATGATTCTTCTTTGCTCTGACATGCATTGTGAACTGTAAGGTCTTATATAGACAGGTGTGTGGCTTTCCTAATCAAGTCCAATCATCAAACACAGCTGGACTCCAATGAAGGTGTAGGACCATCTCAAGGATGATCAGAAGAAAATGAAAGCATCTGCTGCTGGTATATGGCTTCTGTTGGAATAGGAATTTATCAACCATACTTACGCACAGATCCGTGCTGTTCTGGGGACCACCACCCCGGTCTGCTACTCCATACGCACTTACCTCACTGTCCATGCAATGTTACAGAGGCACGTCAGCCAAGACAGTCCTACAGCACCCACAGCCTTGAGATACCCAGTTTGGACCTCATCAACATCCCACTACCATGCAGATGATGGACAACCTCAACAACTTCAGCTGAGGTGGGCCCCCACTTTCCTTGAGATGCCATTACACTTTGTGAAAGGTGGGGGTTCAAGATGTATATATAGAGATTCCATGTTGTCTGGGGATCAGACTGGCGAAGGGCTTACCTTAGTCTGCCATCTGCTCCACAAAGAACTGCACCCTTATGTTTTGACTGACACTTTTGTCCAAAGCAACTTACAAATGACTTCATGTTCACCTGGAGGTCATGGATCTACAGGTGGATGAGCCCATGTCACTGGTTCAGGCTGGGCCCGAATGGGTCCCATGGGCAAAAGCCCAGCTCACACTCAGTCTCCTGATCCTGGATCCAGGGTGGGATCCAGGTATCCCTCCTGGTTGGGTACTTTGGTATTCTGTTGACATATCCATGAAGGGTCTTATGAGCTGCTTTGCCTCACACATCACCTATTTGCCATGGGAGACCCTACCTGGGGCAAAGTTCACCTGACATCATTAAGGCACTCAGGCTCCTCAACCAAGTTAAAGTGGCGGCTCAAGCAGGATGTAATGACGAAACAGAAACAGAATGACATCAGTTTTTTCTTTTTAAACAGACGTTGCATCACCTAAATGAAAGTTAGTTCATCTCTTGGGTATGCGGTGGGTACATTTATTCTTGATTCTGATGGTATCTGCTATCAGAGCTGCAGCACTGATGGAGTTTCAAACACTGATGCTCACCACACCCTGAAAATGATCCCAGTCTGGTATTTCTGACTCAGCTGCTGTTCAGCTGCTGCTAGCCTCATTTAAACAGATCAGCATTCACTCTGCATGGACCGAAGATGGTCTGGTCAGAGCGGGAGCTCTAATAATCCTGATTTACAGAACCTACATAACATTGATATATTTTATTTTACAAATCAGGCTCAGTTTCAAAGTTACATTAGAGCTGAAGCGTCAGTTTTTGGTTTTGCTTTTTAATGTTGAATGTTTAAAACCCACTCATTCACAGATAAAGGGCCTTGCTTTGTGGAAATAATTCTATAGACATGACTGTAAATCAGAATGAGTCATTGGGGCTGAAATGATACCCAAGGATGAGTCAGAATAGGAACTGGTCTCTGAGACAGAAAATTATGATGAGGGGGGGAGAAAGTGATGAGAGGAAATGAATAGAAACTCCAAAAGAAGTGAAATGAAACAGAAAATGAGGAGGATGAGGAAGAACAATGTCTCAAGTTTAGAGGAGGAGGGTAATGAAGAATGTAATTGGTGTTTAGATGTTGATTCACATTTCTGTTGTTCTGAGCAGTGAGTAGAGCAGAAAGACACCAGAGAAGGCCATGTGGCTTTTTCATCAGGCATCTCCAAATCTAGGCTTAAACTGAAGAACTTTAGCCTAGAAATCCTGTCAGATCTGAGCAGGAGTAAAAGGATTTTGTTTTGTAGGTCGGTCTAGCCACACTCCATTGTAGCCTCAGCAGACCTGAACAGTCTTGTGTCTTGCCAATCACAGCGACCTATTTGTTTGGTGTGCCAATAACAGAGCTCTATCAGTTTGGTGGGCCAATTGAAAAGTTCCATCGGTTTGGTGGGCCAATCTCAGTCCTCTATCTGTTTGGTGGGCCAATTACAGCTCTCTACCAATTTGGTGGGCCAATTACAGCTCTCTACCAATTTGGTGGGCCAATCACAGTCCTCTACCGGTTTGGTGGACCAATCACAGTCCTCTATCTGTTTGGTGGGCCAATTACAGCTCTCTACCAATTTGGTGGGCCAATTACAGCTCTCTATCTGTTTGGTGGGCCAATTGAACTTTCGCTGAGTCCCGCCCCCCTTAGTTACTGTTGCCAAGTCTGACAATAAGTGGATCAAATACTGCAGCTCCGCAGATTTCCGCGATGGAAAGAAGTAGACAGATGCGTGTCAGCGACATTTTTTGGAGCAATTCCTCCTCAATATCATCCAGATCGAGTCAAAAGGGTTACAGTATGCAGTGGAGGGATATATTAGTGTCGGCTCAGCTGAGCGAAGTGTAGCGGGGAACAAGGAGTTTCGGGAGAAGGCGGCATCCGGGATCACGTGGATCGAAGAGCGGTGGCGGCGATGCGGTGTCCCTGTGAGCTGTCAGATGTCTGTCAGATGATCTGAGCTGCAGGCAGCTCTAAAAGCTCCAGGTGCTCTGCATCGCTCCAGTTTATCATCTCAGCTGGTTCTGTTAACAAAAAAAAACTTAAGCCCGTTTACTTTCATTTTCAATAGTTCCCTGCCGGAGCTCGGCATTAATTCATCACGTGATCATGACACCACCCGCTGTTGCGCCAAGGCTTAATGTGCGTTTATAAGACACACGGTTGAGGTAATATTACGCTGATTTGCCGGCACGGTCTGTCTTATCTAAAAGGGTCTTGGATAGTCTGGGAGGCGGACCTCCGCCCAGCCGCGGGCGGGGGGAGCACTCATGCTTGGCTGTTGCTGGTTGAGCTCGATGAGGAGGTTCTGAAGGGAAACGAAGGAGACACGACTACTATCGAGGCTAATGCTTAGTAGTAAATTAGGCTTAGCTTCATCATTTTGTTTGGAGTTGTCGGATAGTAACGGTTGCTATGATGTGTGATTGGACAATAGCCGTTCTGGGGGCGGGGCCGGCAAAAGGCTAATTACAGCTCTCTAGCAGTTTGGGGGGCCAATTGAACTGTCACCAAGCCCCGCCCCCTTAGTTACTGTTGCTAAGTCCGACAACCAAGTGGGTCAAACACTGACCAGCTCAGCAGATTACCGTGATGGAAAGAAGTAGACAGATGCGTGTCAGCGACATTTTTTGGAGCAATTCCTCCGCAATATCATCCAGATCGAGGCAAAAGGGTTACAGTATGCAGTGGAGCACAGTCCTGGGAGGAGGACAAGAGGCCAAGTGCGGAGGATGTTGGGTTGCCCTTTCCTCGCACATGTGAGTGGCACAATATTGGTGCTGGTATGTCTGTATCTTGTCAGTACCTTGGGCCTGGTAGGGCGTGGCGTGTCCGAGAAGCAGAGCTGGGAGCTGCGGGAGATCGGCTGTGTGTGCATCAGAGGGCGAGAGGAGGAAGCTGGAGCCTCGGCGGCATTGCGAGCAGGTTGCTGCAGGAGATTGGCTGGGTGCCCGACGGCCAAAGGACGAGAGGGGAGCATACTAGGTTCCAGCTGCGTGTTGGGTGGACATGGTCAGCTGGAGCCAAGGGATGGCTCTTTGTGCTGGACACCGCCCCCTCTTGGTGATGTATCGGATCAGTTTTAGGTTGTGGAAGACATTTTATCAACTTTCATTGTGGAGGACAACCCCGAGATGCCAGTCTTTCTAAGGACTGCTTTTGGTTTCTTTGGGCTTTCTTAACCTTTGGACTTTTAATAGTGCCCTTGCTCCTTCATTCTGGGTCTGGCTTATATAGTTTCATGGTGGGGGGCAACTTTCTGACCCACGACATGCAGAATCATACGAGGAGGCACAGGTAAGATTAAACTAAGATTTATTAAATAACAGGAACTGAAGGTGCTGCTGAAACGGGTTGCAGGTTGGTCCACGAGGGCTCTAGAAACAAAGGAGAGTCAGACTCCGAGTAGAAGAATGGGAACAGCGGTTGTGATTGTCTTGCTTTTTGGTTTCTAGGCATTATTTAAAGTGCAGACTTGATAAGAAAGAAATCCCTTCTTCACAACTGTGGAGCTTAAACTCCCCGCTAGCTACACGGTGAGACTGGGTGTTAGTGTTTACAGTCCAGGGGAGAAGGGATCTGGCTCAAGAGGTTACCTGGATGGGGAGGAGCGGGCCGTGATGACGCAGCAACAACTGATCCAGCTGTCTGCAATAGCTTAGCAAACATTTGCAGTGCTGAAAGGTAAAAGCAGCTGAGACAGGAAAATGCATGCATGAAGCCAAACACCACTTTAAGGATGAATTGTCATGGGCAAATAACAATATAACATTGTCAAAAGCTCCATGGAATTTTAATTATAAAGGATCTTTAGAGTAAAACTAAAAGGACTAAACCAGGAGAAAAAGCTGCTGAACCTGCCTCTCTTAGCTTCTGAAGGCTCTTCCTCGCCAAAAGTTGTCTTAAGGATTTATTCCAGATAATCATAGCATTTGTCCAAAGAAACAGAATCTAGTTTTAACACATTTTATTCTCATGTGGTTGTGAACTAATTCTACAGAACAGGGATGGTCCAGATGTCTGAGATCAAGGTGGCTCTATTTAAATCTTACTTATTTTTCTCTCCGTTTCTCATTTAAATAAATAAATAAATAAATACAGTTTCTATACTCAGAAGCAGAATCTCTCGCCCACATCTGTTTCTCATCTGTCCTCCTTTCTTTTATTCTGTTATCTGTCTCCTTCTGTCTTTGTTCGTATCAGCTCTTCTGGTTTTCTCTCCTTATCCTAAAGAATCTCTCCTTTTTCATCAGTCACTTCCATCTTCTCTGTTCCAGTTTCCTCTCCTGTTTTTGTCTCATTGTTAATCTCTGGGTTTTGTTCTGTATTGGTTCTCTTCTACTCATTAATTATCCCGACCTTATGTCTCTGTTAGCTTTAAGCTTCAGCCATCAGTCATAAAACATCAAACTATACGAAGCCAGTTTCCTTTCATTTACTGTACATTCCAGGTCCTTGTGTGTGTGTGTGGCTCATCATTGAGACCGTGTTGGTTTTCTTTTATCTGGTTTTTGCATTTAGACGATGGGGCAGAGAATTTGTCTCCTTGAGGAAGAAACACAGTTTTATCTCTTCATACAGGAACAATCAAAGTTCCATACTGTCTTTTTTTAAGGAATCTCAAGGACTGTCTGACAGCGTCATTCCATCTCCTACAACAGGAGGTCAAATCCCATAGGGTGATACCACAGAAGACTGGTTTCCCTCCAAAGGCCTCTGAAATAATTAGGACAAGGCACTTTGTGGGTCTTACAGCTGGACGCAGGTGCTCAGCAGCTAGGGAGCATCAGCTGTTGGGAAGGGAAAAATGGGGTGGAGCGCGCTAAACTAAAGACACTTCTCCATCTGCGTCGGTACGGAGACACGCAATGCCATTAAACGTCGCTGCGAGGACTCTCCACCAGGCTTGCAAGGACAGACGGAGTCGAGCCCACTTTTCTAAACATCCGTGGAATGAGATGAAAAACGCAAGCTTGTGATTGGTCAGGATACTACTTCCTTTAAATTCGTCACCAGCACCGCCATTATATCCTCAAAAGAAGTAAAAAGAGAGCCGAAGACATCTAGCGGCAGACATGGAGCAGCTTGAGGAATATCTCGCGGAAAAACTCTGAAAATATGAACGTTTATTTACCCGTGACTGGAGGAGAATAAAGATACGCAGCAAGTGTTTTATTCATGGACGGAAATGATGAAAACGTGGGTTTAGAGGTGGAGGAGAATAAGGGGACAAACTTGTCAGCGTTAAAAAGTCTCTGAAATACAAAAAACACAAAATAAACCCAATAGTAAATGTACTATCTTGAACCGAATACCAGGATACCCCAGAAAAGCGCTACGCCCTCTGCTGTCCTGGAGGGGAATTGCTTTGCAACGCTCCCCAGGTGACGGAGAAGTCTGAAGGGAAAACATCTCCATCAATGCGTGTGCAGGACTCCACACTTGATCTGATGCAGAAGCATAAACCAGCCTTAATGTTTTGACACCTACGGTTTCCTCATCAAAGTGTCTTTCTGTGTGAGACGATCCTGCACATGGCAGTCCACCTCAGTTTCATTAAGAACTTTCTAGTTTTAAAAACCACTCTGACTTTATACTAAAAGCTTCTGGGATATTTTAGGCTAAACTAAAGAATTTAAGTTCCAACATTCCTACTACAGAGCATGCCGGAGCTTTATTCCAGGGGTTCCCAAAATTTTTTCTTTGAGGACCCCCTTGCCCGTGTCCAAGACAAGCCAGGACCCCCAACCCCAGCTCCTACACGCATAAACCCATTAAATGTGATCATTTACAAACTTTATACGGCAATAGAGTTATAACTTTTACATGGAGCTCTGATACTGAAGGGTGTATTATTGGAATTTTATAAATGTAATTTTTTAAATAAAATTTTGCTAACCTCACAACCTCAGCAAAGAAAAAAATGTGGGGAACCCCTACAGTCTTGTGGGTCCTGACCCCCAATTTGGGAACCCCTGCTTTAGACTAAGATCACGTGTTTGTTGAGAAATGGTGGCCCAAGTCTAAATAGTCCAAAGATGATACCAAAGCCGTTTCAAATGAGCCAGCGCCATCTTAGTTGTTCCGCATCATCTCATCCATCAAACTGATAGAGCGCTGTGATTGGCAAGGCACCAGACTTTTCGGGCCTGCTGTGGCTCCAATGGAGCGTGGCTAGATGGCAGGGGCGGTCCTAGACCATTTGGCACCCTAGGCAAGCTTAAGCAGTGGTGCCCCCCCCCAACAATTACAAAAAGACCTTGTTTCCAAATTGCTCTACATTTAATTCTAGTAAATCGTGCAACAATATGTGCACATTTCTTCAAAGCAAATTATATTCGTTTTCATGGCTGGTCAAAGCAGCACTTACATTTTCCAAGTAAATCTCAAGTCCTCTATGTGTTAAGAAAAATCTTTTGCAGGAAAAAGTTTGCACCAAAAACAAGCTTCTTATGATTGTTTTTCTCCATTTACTGAGGTTCTGCTAAAGTGATAGTAGAAACTTCTTCCATCACGTCAGAGGAAAAATTAAATCAGGTGTTACCTGATGTGGTCCTGTCCAAACCAACTCTGTTCTCTATAGATGCAGGATCAAGTGATGATGGACTGGCACTTCTTACTGCATCTACAGGACACATGAAGCACAAATTCTGATCTTAAACATGAGATGAATTACACCACATGTACACAAAATATAGAATAACTATAACACACATGTAAATAGCTACTGTGTGACTGCAATACAAATTGCAACCTGATATATTTTTAAAGAATGCATCATTCCATGAATAAAATAGTTATAGATAAAAAACTGTATAATTAATCAGGCACACAGCAAATGTGGAATCAGTGTTGCTGTCAATATGAGCAGAAGTCACTCACCTGAACAACCAGGTGCAGTAGTTAGTGACAGGAGGAGCAGCATGTTCTTGTAACGTCTCCTCTGATGGCTCTAGGTCCATACATATAATGAGAAAACCAGAGGAAATACATTGGATGTCATTGTACCACATTTTTCACACAAGTCACTATTTTATTCATAAGTATTTACCGACACGATAGACTCACCTGAGGAAAGCAGAGAAGCTGAGGAGCATGGCTGGACACAAGATCCAGCTGCAGGTTGTCCCAGATACTTTAGAGTGAGTCTAAATGATGTAACAACCAGACGTATTATCAGCATTGTTCAACTCAGTTGTATTTATATCATTTATTCAAGTTGATAAACATTTCAACTTTGACTTTAAGTTTGACCTGTAGTTTGACTGTGGTTAGATGTAAAACTGTATTTCACTGATAAACAGGGAAAATAACCTGGATGCCAAGAGTGTACAAAGCTATTATAGCTGCTAAAATCCATCCTTCCCAATATTTATTTTTCAAATAATAAAGTTATCAAACGTACAGGAACTATTCAATTCAATTCAACTTTTTTATTTCGAACATGCAGCACTGTCAAAGATTACACACACAAAGTACAAAAAGAAACAAAACAAAACAAAATAAATAAAAAAATAAAAAAAAACAAATAAGGCTAATTTTACGTATCTACCATCTGCTTTGAGCCACATGCTCGAAAAGGAGTGGGAAGAAGTATACACTTATAAACTCCCACCCCTTTTTGACAGATCATAACTACTCCATCCAGTTATCTTTTATTCTGAACGCATTTTCAATACTGACTTGGTTTCCTGTCAAACACTTGCACATGCTACAACATAATATTGAAATCCATAATCAAAATCGAACACAAATCAAACAATTTCTTCTTCTTTATACCTCCTTATAATCATTCTTTTATATTCCCTTTTGAACTGCTTAATGTCTGGACATTGCTTTAACTTTTCATTCAAACTGTTCCATAGCTTCACCCCACACACCGAAACACAAAATCGCTTCCTATTGGTACGTGCCATTATGGTTTTAAATAGACTAAAACCTCGTAGATTATATCCACTTTCTCTAACAGTAAACATGTTTTGAATATGTCCTGGTAGTTGATTATTTTTAGCTTTATACAAAATATGTGCTGTTTGATATTCCACAAGATCTAAAAACTTTAATATCCCATGTTGTAAAAATAATGAATGTGTATGATCCCTATAACCTACTTTATGAATGATTCTAATTGCCCTTTTCTGAAGAATGACCAGTGAGTTTAGTGTAGTTTTGTAGTTGTTACCCCATATCTCTGCACAGTAGCTTAAATATGGTAAAACCAGCGAACAGTAAAGAATGTGGAGTGATGGACGATCTAATACCTGTTTAGCTTTATTTAATACTGAAATATTTTTTGATATTTTAGAATGAATGTATGTAATATGTGCTTTCCAATTTAGTTTCTCATCTATTGTCACGCCTAAAAATCTATTTTCATTAACCCTTTCAATCTCTACACCATTTATATTAAGTTTTGCATTTGTATTTAATGTGCTATTTCCAAATATTATTATTTTAGTTTTCTTCAAATTTAATGATAATTTGTTTCTATCTAACCATTCATTTATTTTATCTATTTCCGTAGTCATCGTTTTGAATAGCAATTGCAAATCCTCTCCAGACCCAAAGATATTTGTGTCATCAGCAAAAAGCACAAGTTTTAAAACTCTGGAAACTTGGCAGATGTCATTGATGTATAAAAGAAAAAGTTTTGGGCCTAAAACTGACCCCTGTGGGACCCCACAAGCAATGTCCAGACATGAGGAGCAACAATTATTGATCTTTACAAACTGTTGCCTGTTATTTATGTAACTTGCCACCCAATTCAATACAATCCCCCTGATGCCATAATTTTCCAGTTTTTTTAACAATATTTGATGATTTATTGTATCAAATGCCTTTTTTAAATCTATAAATACCCCAGCAACATATTGTTTTTTATCTATTGCATTTGTTAAGTATTCTATTGATTCTAATAAAGCCAGTGATGTTGATCTGCCAGATCTGAATCCATACTGACTGTCTGTGAGTATTTTATGTTTATCCAAAAAATTTTCCAGTCGGTTATTAAACAATTTTTCGAGAATTTTGGAGAATTGTGGAAGTAAGGAAACCGGCCGGTAGTTTGTGAAGTGATGCTTGTTGCCAGATTTGTACACAGGTATAACTTTAGCTGTTTTCATTCTGTCAGGAAATGCACCATTTTGGAATGATAGGTTGCAGATGTATGTAAATGGTTTTAAAACACCCTCCATTACNAAAAAATAAAAACACAAAAATACCTTGTTGTCAAATCGCTGTACATTTATTTAAACCATACTAGTAAATCATGCAACAATATGTGCACATTTCTTTGAAGCAAATTATATTCGTTTTCATGGCTGGTCAAAGCAGCACTTACATTTTCCAAGTAAATCTCAAGTCCTCTATGTGTTAAGAAAAATCTTTTGCAGGAAAAAGTTTGCACCAAAAACAGGCTTCTTATGATTGTTTTTCTCCATTTACTGAGGTTCTGCTAAAGTGATAGTAGAAACCTCTTCCATCATGTCAGAGGAAAAATTAAATCAGGTGTTACCTGATGTGGTCCTGTCCAAACCAACTCTGTTCTCTATAGATGCAGGATCAAGTGATGATGGACTGGCACTTCTTACTGCATCTACAGGACACATGAAGCACAAATTCTGATCTTAAACATGAGATGAATTACACCACATGTACACAAAATATAGAATAACTATAACACACATGTAAATAGCTACTGTGTGACTGCAATACAAATTGCAACCTGATATATTTTTAAAGAATGCATCATTCCATGAATAAAATAGTTATAGATAAAAAATTGTATAATTAATCAGGCACACAGCAAATGTGGAATCAATGTTGCTGTCAATATGAGCAGAAGTCACTCACCTGAACAACCAGGTGCAGTAGTTAGTGACAGGAGGAGCAGCATGCTCTTGTAGCGTCTCCTCTGATGGCTCTAGGTCCATAAATATAATGAGAAAACCAGAGGAAATACATTGGATGTCATTGTACCACATTTTTCACACAAGTCACTATTTTATTCATAAGTATTTACCGACACGATAGACTCACCTGAGGAAAGCAGAGAAGCTGAGGAGCATGGCTGGACACAAGATCCAGCTGCAGGTTGTCCCAGATACTTTAGAGTGAGTCTAAATGATGTAACAACCAGACATATTATCAGCATTGTTCAACTCAGTTGTATTTATAAAATTTATTCAAGTTGATAAACATTTCAACTTTGACTTTAAGTTTGACCTGTAGTTTGACTGTGGTTAGATGTAAAACTGTATTTCACTGATAAACAGGGAAAATAACCTGGATGCCAAGAGTGTACAAAGCTATTATAGCTGCTAAAATCCATCCTTCCCAATATTTATTTTTCAAATAATAAAGTTATCAAACGTACAGGAACTGTAAATGGACTTTTCACATCTGACTTGGATTACTCTTAACTTTTTAATTTCCTAGAACACGATGACCCCAGCTGTTGCTTCGCTGTCACGGTGCAGCTAAATGCGCACTGACCGACTCCGGTCTGAAGGGGGGGCGGGGATTTTCCGGGAAATTTCCGCGAGACAGAACCACAACAGAACGTGACGTCACACCCTCGTTAACTTAGATGACGACTCTGCTTTGGCTACTGTCAACTAGCTAGTACTGTTATATGCTAATCGGAGAATATGAAACAAACAAACCTAAACAAAAGTACATACCTTTGTCCTTTGCAACTTTCTCTTGTTTTTTTTTCTCCCTCAAAACGGCGCCCCTCATCCTCGCAGTGGGTCAGCCGTTCACACACAGAACCCGACCGTACGTCCCACATGTGTCTCTGCTAGCTGGTTCTGAGCAGAACAGGGCAGGCAGCCGAGCTCAGAGTGGGATTGAAGACAGCTGGATGGGAATATAACTGGCTTTGTTCAGTAAATTAGCGTATTCTTTTTAAAAATATTGCAGAATACAGATATAAATTGACAGCTGAACATTATGATGCTTTTTCTTTGGGGAGTGAGTGGTGGTGTGAGCGCAGTTTGGCGCCCCCTTCTGGATGGCGCCCTAGGCGGCTGCCTAGTTCGCCTGTAGGACGGACCGCCACTGCTAGATGGACATGCAGAGCAAAATCATTTTGCTTCAGCTACTGTCTGTCCAAATTTCTAGGTGAACTATAGTTAGTGAGACTATTAACATCAGTTGTAGCTTGATTTCTGCAAATGTTAACTGGCTGGGTTAACGGCTTTATCTAATCCTGATTGGCGTGGCAGCAGTCTTGAATTAGTTGAACAGTTAGTGATTAATGTCTAATGAGAGTTTCATTAGAATCCATCCCATGGGTCAGGAGGATTAAAACCAGGGTGTGAACTACGGGGGAGGTAGGGGAAGCCTGGCTCCCCCAAAAGGGTGATGGGTTCCCCATGGTAGCCCTCAATTGACACACTCATGGGGAGCACAAGAAATGACCCCCCGCCTCCACACCCACTATTACAGAAATGCAACAGAGGTGATCAGATGGACTTCCCCCCCCACCCACCACCCACCGTGTAATTTGAGCCCTGATTAATACCAACTACTAAGTTAGAATTATGACATCCTTTTTCTTCATGGAAACAAAATACTGAAATATAATCAGTCACTCTGAGTTTTTCCTGCAGGCTGAACATGAAAATAGTCTCCTCCACCTATCTCCTGCATTAGCTTCTGATAGAAAATAGACTCTAGGTGAAACTCTAGGATTAGAAAATCCTGACAGATCTACGTCACACTGTCACTTAACATTCATGGACTCACCCATCTTGACTCACGACGGGGAAGGCTGTTGTTGGTTTAGCGTCCAGGAAACAGCAGAGAACGTCTGGGCTAGTAGAAGCTAATCGTTAGCATTAGCAACTCCACCACACAGCAGAACTCCTCCAGGCTTGTGTTATTTGTGGAGATAAAACATCAACGTTGCAGAGCAAACAGAGTCAGTGGTAGAGTCGTGTTGCTGTTAGCCAATCAGAGGAGAGACGTCTAAATATCAGGAAATATAAGTCCAAATCCTGCCATTGTCTGCCCCCCACACCTCCGGTTAACCTGTCCCCCCTGATACAGGAGCGCCAGAGCTTTTTATCCACAGAGTGGCTCACAAGGCATTCATTCACCCTAGAGACCACAGCAGATTTATTCAAATAACGAGCATAGGCCCTCTTTGAAAACATAAAACCAGCTAATCTAGGTAAAGCACCACTATCCATCCATGTATCTATCCATCATCCACTCATCCATTAATCTATAATCAGTCTATCTCTCCATCCATTAGCCCTCCATCAATCTGTCTATCATTTATCCATCCTCTATCCATTCATGCATCATCAAAACCAACATGGATATAAAACCAGTTTCACTATCTGAACTTTCAGGTAATTTTACTGGACCTTCCTGGCATGTGCGTATCTCTATTTCACCGGGCCGGTCCAAAAGGACCATTTTCCAGGCCACTTCAGGAACCAACATACAGGTACAGGGATGTGTACTCGGAAAGACCCGTTACAGTCACTGGGCGGGTCTTGTTAACTCATGCTGATTGGTTGTAACGCAATAGGAAATGACATCGGCAGACAACAACCAGAATTCCTATAACTGGAAGCTGAAGCAGAATGGAAGGAAAGGAAAATAACGACGGTTCACGATGCTTTAAAAGTCGCAGTTTCTAAATTCCCAACACAGAAAAATAAAGTGGAAGTCCAGCCACAACGCAGTAATTCAAACGCCACTTTTTACATCACACAGCAGCTCTCCTGGTCCCCTGAATGGATTTGATTACAGCTTAACAAAATAAAACTTTTAATGCTACTAATGTGGTCTTTTGGCGCTGATCAGTGACGTCCCTCACTGCCGAAGCAGTGGCGATATGCTGACGTCTTAACAAAGTCTGAGAGGGCCAAGCCATCGTATCTCCTGGTAATTTTTTCTCCTCCCAGAAATTTCCCACAACTCTTAAAGTGGAAACACGGCTATATAATCCATCCAGGTAGTTCTGGGTCTGCCAGAGTATCATCCTAGTGACCAGAGCACCTCCAAGGGTTCTCCACAAGGAAGTTTTCTGATCAGATGCCAGAGGCACACAGCTGACTCTGGGTGATGGAGCTCTTTTACTGGGTCAGAACCAGAACCTCTGTCTTTGAGCAGCTGATCTCATCTCAGCATTCATAACTTTTCATGTCACAGCTGAGAAGGACTGAGATGTGTCCTGATATTCATGACTCAGTGTTCATCAGTCACATGATCAGAGCCATGCGCGTGAAACAACACAAGACACACACAGCTGCTGATATGGCCTACACACACCTGAGAGAAACAGAATCAGGTATTATTTCAAACTCCAGTGACGTCATAAGCACGTTTGATCAGCTGTGATGTCATTAGTTGTATAATCTATTTGACATCAGATTGCAGCGACATCAACCTGATAAACCGAGCTGCGGTGTGTGTGTGTGTGTGTGTGTGTGTGTGTGTGTGTGTGTGTTGTGGGCCAATAGTCTGTTACACAATCGCTTTCAGTTTCCAGCCCAGCCTGACTGCCTGGTGGCTCCCCGCCCACTGCCGCTCTCTTGCTGCCTGCCTGCCTGCTGGGCGGACTGGGGCAGATCCGAACCGACCAGTTCCGTGTTGTCTCCTCCAGCAGAACTCGGGCCGGACCGAACGGGAGGACCAGGCAGCGTCATGGTGGATCTTCCGGTCCGGACGGAGGTGAGAACGGCTTTTGGTTCAGCTGAATTCGCTGCGTTTCGGTCAAACTTTGACGCTGCTGGACACCCCCCCTCCCTCTCGAAACGCAAAGTGCGTCCTCGCGCACACGCGGATCACGATGCGCTCATGCAACATAAAATGTGCGCTACGCTCTGGTTCCGGTCCAAGGCCGGGACCCGGAGCTCCGGAACTTTTACCGACGATATGGGCTGCGCGCGCGTGCGCGCATGTACGGTGATAGCGATACAGTAGGAGAGCCGCCGCGGGCGCGCGCGTTCACACTAGCGCGTGTCACAAATGTGTAAGTGTAACGTCCGTTGATGTTGTTTTGACTCTGGTGACGTAGAGCGTGACGCGCCTCGATGAGATGAGCAGTTCTGCTCCGCGTGCGCGTGTTCGTGTCTGAGGGACACGAAGGATTTCTGAGCTGCGCACTTTAGATTCTTCTAGAAAGAAAAGAAAGAAAATAACTAGAGATTCGTCTGACCGGTAGGAGAACCGGCTGGATCCAGATCAGCGGGAGGACAACACACACACACACACACACACACCTGACAGCACACCTTATTCTCTCTCTCTCTCTCTCTCTCTCTCTCTCTCTCTCACACACACACACACACCACAATACCTCCTTACAATTTAAACCCCCCCCCCCCAAAACATGTTCATGAATTTTATGAATAAAATCCATCTCAGCATTATTCTTGGCATTTTCAGTACCTTCTAGAATGAGCCGTTTCAGGACTCTGTCACAAGACAAAACAAGCAGGTGCTGGCCACGCCCACCCATTCCCCGATTGGCTGGGTGTCACATCCAAGTGATTCAAATCCATGAATACTTAGGTTGTGTCCTTTATGCACACACATGCATTTCAACCATAGACATTAAACCTGGACATACCCCACCCATTTCTTTCTGTGTGCCTATTATAACTCGGCCGTGTCACACGTCTCGTCACACCCAGACAATACAAAACGAGAAAAGAGGTGGAGCTAAGAGTGGGGCTGTGAGGGTGGGAGCAAATGATTGACACCCATAAACTCTGAGCAGATGTAGCTACGAGCTATGAAGAAGCTAAGATGGAGCTAGGAGCTAACCATTGACTGTTAAACACAAGCAGAGCCTCAGACCGCAGCGATTGGAGCCGGGCGCCCAGGCTGCAGATGTGAGCTCATGCTCCGGTCAAAGATCAGCAGGAAATTATCTACAAGCTAACCCGAAGCTACACGGAGCTTGGAGCCAATGGGGCTAGTTAAGCTACTTGAACAAATCTGGAGCTAACAAAGGTTTTTGGGCACTTTTAGTCAGAAAAACGCAGTTGAGCGATCAAAAGTGAAGCAGTTTCTGTGGTCTCCCTCAGAGTGCTCTACAGGCAGCTAGAACTACAGCCTCGCATAGGAGCGGGGTGGCCCACGCGGCTCGGCTGCCCCGGGGAACGGGAGCATCTCGGCCACCTGCGTCTAGCAGCTGTTCCCTGTTAGGAGACAGGAGAAGCTGCCTCACTGGGCTGCCTCCAGGAGGCTGGAGCGGCAGATTGTCGGATCTCTGATTGCAGGGCTACTGTTGCTAGGCTAACCTCCATTTTGCGGCGACAACCTCGCAGCTCTTCGACTGCAGTGGACCAGCAATGATGGAAAAAAATGTATGTTCGGGGGGTAATTGAGAGCCACTGCCTTAAGGCTGGTTTATACTCTCTGTGAGCTCCGCAACGGAGAGACGCACACGGAGCGTCTGAAAGGTTTTCACATTCGAACTTCTGTTCAGGCAGCGGAGTGCTGCAAAGCAATTCCCCGCCAGGACAACAGAGGGCGTAGCGCTATTCTGTGATATCCTGCCACCATGACACTCATGTATCCGGTTCACGATAGTGTATTTACTCATGTGTTTACATTGTTTTAATGTATTTCAGAGACTTTTTAACACGGACTAATTTGTCCTTCATTCTCCTCCACCTCTTCATCCAGTCGCCACCTCTAAACCCACGTTTCCCGTCGTTTCCATCCACGTTTGCTCCGTATTTTGTGCTCCTTCAGTCACGGGTGAATAAACGTTCATATTTTCGGACTTTTCCGCGATGCGTTCTTCAATCTATTCTGGGTCTTTCGCTAAATATTTTTTTACTTATTAACGGAGCAACGGCGGTGCTGGTGACGAAGTTACAGGAAGCGTCATCCTGACCAATCACAAGCTTGCGGTCAGACGGACCGAGTATAAACCAGCCTTTACTGCATGTCTCGGTAAACAAGAATTGTATCCTCAACAACTTTGGTAGGTGGGTACTGGACAGTGGTGGTGGGGTGGTTCTATAATAATTTCCCCTTTTGTGACAACACAACCAGAGACTTTTTGAAATGTGTTAGGCACATCATTCCTCAAACCAACACTGACAGAAAACGGATGGAGGTTTTTATTTATGCTAGGAGAGTTTATGAAGGCAGAGACCCCCGTAGCAACACAACAACGTCAGATTTACATAATAGGTCCCGTTAAAACTAACAGAACAAAGCAAGCTATATTTGATTTATAGTGTGAATACCAGCCTGTTATTAACAAATGTTTCAGTGAATTAGAATATAAAGTTTCACTCAGCAGGTCGGGGTAAAATAAACAACTTCTCATCACATCCTGGGTTATGGAGTCACCTGAATGAGCTCATTTATTACCCTTGTGCAGCAAGTTTAATGCTTTTCTGCTATAGAACTGTTTATATTGTGTGTCTGATCTAGTCTGTCGTCATCACTCTCCCAGAGCTCTGTCTGGTTCTGAGTGACTCTGGTTGGTTTGATTTATTTAGTGAACAACCATCTCTGATGCTTCTTGTGTTTATTTCCTGTATTCAGTTCACTTCTGCTTTAGCTGACTTTTCTTTCTATTTGAATTCTCTCTAGGTGACACCACTTTGAGGTTAAAGGTCGTCCGTGAGTCTGGGTGGAATCTGTAGCTGAACTTTGACCCTTTATGGATTAAAAATGGCACTTAGGCCGCGACAGGAAGGAAGTGGAGACATCCTTTTGCCCTCGGAGACTCCTCTTCAGGAGTTGGTTTGAGACAAGTTCGATTTTATCTTTGTTTTAATGGCCTTTAATGAAGTTGGATTAAATCCCATGTGGGAAACTTTTACTCAGAAGAAGTGATTAAAAACTAAAGCTGAGAATGGAGCAGGATTTCACACAGTAGGACCATCCAGGCTCCCGATTCTGCGTTCAGAGACTTTATCCTGCTGTGAATGAAGTTCCAACGCTCCTGAAGCTCGAGGGGAACGTTCCCTTCAGCTCCGGATTCTTACTGCAAAATTATCCCAACCCCCCCAAACATGGCTGCTACAGGAAGGAAACACCTCCTGGTGAGAGATTTCAACCATTTTATAACCTGCTACCTGTGCAGAGGTTACCTGATCAAACCGACCACAGTCACCGAGTGCCTGCACACCTGTGAGTGGAACCCAACCAGACACACACTCACACTCCTCTTTCTTTATAGAATACAAACACACGGAGAAGTGAAACAGATCACCGGTTAGTGAGTTCTGCTCAGAAAAATAACCAAAGTGTCTGAACTTTGCAAATTCTTCCTTTAACCCTTATATAACCTTTAATTTTCTAACGTTTCTGGTGTTAGAGCACAAAAAAATGCACTAAGGGCGGTGACGTTACAAAATAATTTCAGTGTTACATTAAATGGAGTAGGGGAATTTTTTTTATTATTTTTGGTAATTCCCCCAAAAATACACATTCTCCCCAAAAATTTGATAAATTGCATTAGCATAGCCAAAATGATTCACAAAAATACACCTGTCTGTGCAAAACAATTCACTAAGAGCATATACAGTTAAAATGTTTGATTCTTTTTTAAGTGTTGGTCTAATTATTCATATGTTTTAGTTTTGTTGACAAAACTGCAGGCTTACAAATTTGTTTTGAGGCATGCCACTAATGTTTCCCAGAAAAACTGTCTTAGCCAATCAGAGAGCTGGGATTTTCCCGCCTTTTTGGGAGCTTAAAGGCAGACTGTAACAGCAGGACATGTGAGACATGACCTGATGGAACTATAAACACACAAACATGTTAAATAATGGTTATTTTATTCTTAGGCAAGATGATCACAACTCTGATGTCATAGATTCAAGGGGGAGGAGCCAACTTTAAAAGTATTAAAGGGACACTTTGCAACATTTTAATATTTTTTAAATAATTTTCTTGAGCCAGTATGTGCTAAATTGCCCCTTTACAGGGTTAATGAAAGGCCACCCAGCCCCTGTCGCCCCCTGTGGCCAGAATATTCCACTTGCAACTTCAGAGTTGCTGCTCCGGTCTGTTGGGACTTAGAAAAATTCAGCTTGACCTACCTGGCTCTGCAGTCTGGTTCCAGCATGTTTAGATCATGAACACAGCTGATTTGTTTGATTTTGTGGTGAATAACTCCTGTAGACACTAATGAAGGCTGAGGAGACATTTCAGCAGTTAGATTAAGGTGTTAAAAAGACGAGCGCACAGCGAGGAGATAAGTTTTACTTTCGGTTTCGCCAACGAACACTAGGGGGTGCTAAAAACAAGCCAAAACTGATTAGTGTCCCTTTAAATACATTTATCTGGATATGCAAAAAGTAAATAGAAAAGGGGGTATTTTTTGCTAATTACTTCCCTGCTGTAACTCCAAACACCAAGACCAGTCCTAGCCCACCTCCCCAGACTGAGCAGGATGACTTTATCTGGAGTTTCCACATTGCAGATTGTTGTGGGACATGTTGGAGACTGAGAGGACGGTAAACGTCCAGCTGCTGTTGGTCTGATGCTTTTCATGTTTCTGTCCACTCAGGATCAGGGTTTATATAGTCCTGGATGTGATGGCATGTGTTGTCTATTGTGATGACTAAAATGATCTCACCTGGGTTTCCCTTGTAGTCTGTAAGAGCTGCATCGTGCAGCACTTTGAGGAGAGCAACGACTGTCCTAAATGTGGCATTCAGGTTCATGAGACCAACCCTCTGGAGATGCTCAGGTAACATCAGCTCTTCTTTATTCCTAATGGGCTCCTTTAAACTGGTCTGTCAGACTTTTCTCATGTTTCTCTTCTCAATTTCTTCTTGATTTTCTTTATTTTGGTGAAACTTTAAGTTGATAAGTGCTACTTTCACCTGTCTGCTGATTTAAACTGATGAAAGAATGTTTCTAGTTACAGAAACCCCCTTTATTATAGCAGTCTGGACAAACATGAGCTATTGTTACAACCTTGGCGCTGATGGAAAGCGTGTGGAGAAAAGGGGTAACATAAAGCAATGCCAGAGCGATTTTAACTTTGTTTATTGTGGCAAAAGAGATTAAGGTGTTTCCTAAACGAAAAATTAGTAAGTCGCACCGAAATTAAATTTACAAAGTCTATAACTTAAAGGTCACTCCCGCGGAGGATCTACCTTAACGGGTTGCGCCGGTTAACAGAGAAAACTTCACTTTACTAATTAGCGGCGTTTCTACACAGCCTGTTAAACACACAAGGGTTCTAGTTAAAACACAAAACAACTCCTTGGTAACACTACAACTTAGGATTGGTCCCACCAAAAGGTGAGACCGGCAGGGCCATAATATGGCTTGTGGCTACTAAAAGAACAAGGAGAGAGGTTTACCAGCAAAACTAACCTAGAAACAAAAGGAGGGATCTTTTACGATCATAAATTGTAGCACGTAGGCTATTCAAAGGGGAGAGCGAAAATTAGATCAAAAGGATCAAGAGAGTTTACCAACATAATAGAAAACTAAAACTGCTCTAATAACCGTTTTCCTGAAATGTCACAGAAAGGTGTCGACAGAGATTTTGGATTTGGGTCTTTAACGACCAGGGAGCACAACCTAGGTGTTAAACCAGGCTTGTCCTCCTCGACTGGCAGAAGCTCCAGCCTTTTCATTTGGCTCCAACTCTAATCAAGGCCGAATCAGGACCAGGTGCGCTCCTTCAGTAGCTGCAGGGAGGTGCGCTGGGCCAATCAGGGGTCAGGAAACTCCACAGCAGGAACAAACAGGAGCAGGGCTGCTGACGTTGGTAACAGCTATGATTTAGTAAAAACAACATAAAAACATGGAAAAGACACACAAACCAAAGTACAGATACTAAGTCCAAACTAAAAGACATGATTTTGTCTTGGTGAAACAGTCGTTTAGACTGTTTTCATATTTTGATGTGTAGATGGATCTCATGTTGTCCTGGCTTATGTGTGTCCTTTATTTCTGTAATATAAATATCAAAACAGAAATATGGTTGTTTTTGTCTTTGTCTCCGACAAACCGTCAGTCTGACGGCTCTGTTGGTGGTAAAGTTTTCCCGCGGACGATGGACAGCATCACCGTTACTAAGCAACCAGCTTTCCAGCTCGCGCGCTCCCTCTCTGGTCATATTCTGTGTAAAATAGCTGCTAAAGCGGCTTTTAGAAGAACGTCCTCAGTGAAACAAGCATCAGAAATGATGCTGCTGCAGGTGGAGAGGGGAAAGCTGATGGAAACTGGTAGAAGAAGCAGCTGAGACTCTGACAGCAACGTGGAAGACAAACAGTAGGGAAACTTCTGTCCAAGGTTTGGATTAAAACTATATTTTCTTACCGTATTATTAGGTTTACAGATCCATAATGAGTTAACTCATAGCGTACTAAAACCGTTTTGCTCCATGACATCATCGCCAGCCTGCGTTTAGTGGCCAGCATGCCAACCGTCAGACTGACTGTTAGTGGGAGACCTAGTTGTGTTAGGGTTCTAGGAGTTGTAGAGGTAAACACGTCTCATGTTCGGACCAGACTTCCTTCTCATTTGCAGAAAAACAAAAAGATGAATTGCACATACAAGCTGGTTTTAATGTTTGATGAGCCTCTTTAGGAGGACCTGATAAACCCAGCTAAACACAGAGTGTCTGTTTTACCTATATATGGTGTATTTTGACCCGAACATCTTCTTTTTCCTGATCCCTCCCTTTTCTCGCCTCCTCCTCCATCGTACCTCCAGACTGGACAACACTTTGGAGGAGATTATTTTCAAGCTGGTGCCTGGACTCAGAGAAAGTGAGTTTATTTATGAGTTGATGATAGCAGACACATGACCAACCTGACTGACGTCTTCCTCTCCTGAAACAGTCACACAAACTACACCATGATGGAATTAAACACTGATTTTTGATAGTTTCAAAATCATGACCAACATCGGCCCATGCTGATGTCACTATCATGAATCCCTAAAACATCTTTAGGGAGAAAACAATCAGACATGTTGCTGAAACATTCTGGGATTAACTGAAGATGAGGAAGACTTCAGAACAGGAAGCAACAGACCTGAAGGGAGGAGTCAGAAGGACTAAAGCTACAATCCCAACATGAACTTTGTGTTATTTAGTCTGAAAGTTTCTCTTTTGTGTGCTGATGTGAACTAGAAGAGGAGCAGCAGGAGCTGGAGTTCTGGAGGAGGAACCAGCCCAAAGAAAACGGCCAAGGTCAGCTGTTGCTCCCAGACTTCCTGGTCAGGATGATCCGGGATCTGAATTCATCCACATTCTGGTTTTTCCTGTTTGGGGTCATTTCTGTCTATCGGGGATTGTTTGTTTTCCTTACAGAAAGCCTGCGGCGTCAGCGCCTGCCTGACGGAGGTGGTGATGGTGGAGTTGGTGCTGATGATGGCGGCGACGATGGTGAAGATGGAGACTACCACAGGAGCGACCCTCAGATCGCCATCTGCTTGGACTGCCTCCAGAACACGGGCCAGTCTGGAGAGAGCTCCGTAACGGTGAGGACGCATGGAAAAACAAAACTCCAAAGTTCTGCTAGCTGTTCGGTTCTGTGAGGCCTCTCCGTGACTCTTTGATGTTCCCTTCAGGACCTGATGAAGAGGTTTATCCGCTGCTCCAGTAGGGTCACAGTGGGAACCATTAAGAAGTTTCTCAGTCTCAAACTGAAGCTGCCGAGCTCTTATGAGGTCAGAGAAGTCACTAGATCTCAGGTTTGAAAACAACACAGAAACCTTTAGAGAACTAAAGAACGATTTTATTCAGTTCAGTTTATTTACAGACGTGGACAAAATAGTTGGTACACTTGAATGAAAGAAAAACCCACAATGGTCACAGAAATAACTTGAGTCTGACAAAAGTAATAATAAATAAAAATTCTATGAAATGTAACCAATGAAAGTCAGATGTTGCTTTTCAGCCATGCTTCAACAGAATTATTTAAATAATAAACTCGTGGAACAGGCCTGGACAACAATGATGGTACCCTAGAAAAGACTGGAATGTGACCAAAGGGATGTGTTAATTCAAGGTGTGTCCACTAATTATCATCACAGCAATCTTGTAATCAGTCAGTGGGCCTATATAGGGCTCCAGGTAGTCACTGTGTTGTTTGGTGACATGGTGTGTACCACACTCAACATGGACCAGAGGAAGTGAAGAAAAGAGTTGTCTCAGGAGATTAGAAAGAAAATGATAGACAAGCATGTTAAAGGTAAAGGCTGTAAGACCATCTCCAAGCAGCTAGATGTTCCTGTGACTACAGCTGCACAGATTATTCAGAAATGTCAGATCCATGGGACTGTAGCCAACCTCCCTGGACGTGGCTGCAGGAGGAAAACTGATGACAACTCAAAGAGACGGATAATCTGAATGGTAACAAAAGAGCCCAGAAAAACTTCTAAAGAGATCTAAGGTGAACTTCAAGCTCAAGGAACATCAGTGTCAGATCTCACCATCCGTCGTTGTTTGAGCCAAAGTGGACTACATGGAGACGACCAAGGAGGACACCATTGTTGAAAACAAACCAGAAAAAACCAGACTGGAATCTGCCAAACTACATGTTGACAAGCCACAAAGCTTCTGGGAGAAGGTCCTCTGGACAGATGAGACCAACATGGAACTTTTTACCATCAGCTCTATGTTCACAGATGGAAAAATGAAGCATATCAAGAAAAGAACACTGTCCCTACTGTGAAACATGGAGGAGGCTCTGTTATGATCTGGGCTGCTTTGCTGCACCTACAGGGTGTCTTGAATCTGTGCAGGGTTCAATGAAACCTCAAGACTATCAAGGGATTCTAGAGAGAAATGTGCTGGCCAGTGTCAGAAAGCTTGGTCTCAGTCGCAGGTCATGGGTCTAGCAACAGGACAATGACCCAAAACACACAGCTAGAAACACCCAAGAATGGCTCAGAGGAAAACACTGGACTATTCTAAAGTGGCCTTCTATGAGCCCTGACCTCAATCCTATTGAGCATCTTTGGAAGGAGCTGAAACATGCCGTCTGGAAAAGGAGCCCTTCACACCTGAGACAACTGGAGCAGTTTGCTCATGAGGAGTGGGCCAAAATACCTGCTGAGAGGTGCAGAAGTCTCACTGACAGTTACTTTGATTGCCTCAAAAGGTTGTGCAACAAAATATTAAGTTAGGGGTGCCATCATTGTTGTCCAGGCCTGTTTCATGAGTTTATTTTTTTTTAAAATAATTCTGTTGAAGCATGGTTGAAAAGCAACGTCTGACTTTCATTGGTTAAATTTCATAGAATTTTTATTTATTATTATTAGTACCAATTATTTTGTCCACTTCTGTACATAGCACCAAATCACAAGAGTCGTCTCAAGACACTTGACAAACATTCCAGCTGAACCTACTGATCAGTGCATTCATTGAAAGCAATTCATTTATTCATTTGTTTTTACAAATTTTATTATTTTAAATCAATTTGAATTAACCATCATGCAGACATGTTACTGGTGGTTCCTCTTTAGGTCAGAGGTCAACCCAGAGGAGTTAAAAGCAGGAAGTAAATAAAGCAAAAACAACAAAACACTAAAGATCCAACAGGATGATCAGTAAAAACATGAAACCATGATGCAGAAGGGAGCAGTTGTCATGGTGATGGAAACAATCATCTGTAGAGGAACATAATGGAAGGTATAGACTGAGGGGACTAACCACAGGTGAGACAGGAAGAGGAAAGAGGAAGTGGCTCTACAAAATAAAACAGGAAGTAAGATTAATCAGAAGATAAAATGTATATAAAAACTGAAAATGCTGAAGGAAACTTAGAGATTAAGTCAAATGAATGATTTTAACTTCGATTCTGTTTGATCTTTTTGATCAGTGGGTTTATTAAAGGATTGATTGAAAAGCTACAGACTCAGCTGAAAACACACACACACACACACACACACACACACACACACACACACACACACACACACACACACACACACACACAGATATTTTGACCCACATCTGGTTTCTGTCCCATCCCAGCTGGACGTTCTCTGTAACGGAGAGATCATGGGCAGGGATCACACGCTGGAGTTCATCTACATGACTCGCTGGAGGCTCCATGGCGAGAACGTGAGGCTGTCACACTTCCTGTTCCTGTTTACGTGTTTGCTCGTGTGTCACGCAGAGAGGAGTAAAAACCCCAACCAGCCTCCTGGCTGTGACCGAGGTTGTGTTGAAGCAGGAGAAAGTTAAACGAATGCTTGCAGGTTTGATTCTGAGTGACGTGGAACAGAAACTGGTGTGCCAACAGGAAGTTGTTCATGTTGCAGTTTGCAGGCTGAGCGTTTCAGTTGCTGCTCTGCTGAGAGAAGATCTGGTGATAAGAAACTTCTCACAGTGTTGCTGAGCTTTCTCAGCACTTTCTGTCTGGATTTCTAAAATAAGACACTTTTATTTTGGTAGAAACCATGAATGCAAAAGTTATTTATTTATTTATTATCCTTAAATCCTCAAATATCAGAGAAGTTTAGGTGACTATAGAATCAGCCTGACAACTTTTAAAATGGCTGAAAACGCCAGCAGCCAGCTGCTGCTGACTGAAGGAAGGTCAGAACCCCGCCAACGTTTGGAGGCTCTTTAGGAACCCATCTCCTTCTGCAGTCGTAGTCCAGGGAGATTCTGGCTGAGACCAGGTCCTGGTTCCTGTGATTAAAGATTCTGTCCCCTAAAAAGGATCCTGGGGTCCAAATAGAAAATATATTAAAAATAAAGTCAAACACAAAGGCTGGACACACACAGAACTTGTAGAAAGTTCCTGACGGGTCATCATTAGGGTTGGGCATCGTTTGAATTTGAATGATTCCGATTCCAATTCCCCATTTCGACTCCAATTCCTATTGATTCCTGATTCCGATTCTTTCAAGAGGCAGGGTCCAAAAACTTGACATGTTTTAAATGAGCCGGCTGACCACAGGTGAAATAGTCTGAACTTCAACATGAATTTTACTTCTATAAACAATAACATCACCTTCATTTAGACAAAAAGATGTTTTCAAGAAAGAAAATAAACGTCTTGCAGAACAATCCGTGTTTGTTTCTGACCACAACTCCCAGCCAAAGTCTGGGAGCTGAAGGAGCCTCTAGGATGAGAGGCTAAATGTCTTCAAGATAACCAGAAAGGTCCAGCAGCTGTTTTCAGCTAAAACTCTCATGATAATGTCCAGGATGACTGATTATAAGTGAAACTTAAATGTAGCTGCTGTCAGTGACCATCTAAGATTTAAAACATTAAAACTCTCAACAGACTATAGTGCAGAAAAGCAAAAAATAATCTCACAACTTTGCGTGTTGAGATTTATTATTATTATATTTATTTTTTTTATTTGGCGCATCGGCTCCTGGTGGGTGGAAGTGGAGATTAGCTGCTGTTGATGCTCCGTGTGTTTTTATTTCTGCAGTGAGCCTTTAATTAAAACTCACAATGCTGCACTCAGGGTCTCTGCAGGGCTGCATAATAGGAGCGACAGGTCAGCTGATCAGCTGTCTCTGAAAGGCATTCATCAGAATTTGCACATCACCTTTTTGTCCAGTCATACTTTAGAGCAGCTCCGCAACTGCATATTTTCCATGATTGCACGGTAACGCAAACACTGGGAATCGAAATTAAAATATTTGAACGATTCCGGGAAAAACTGACAGTCCCGGTTCCAATCGATGCTGGATGCCCAACCCTATCCATCATCATCATCAGTACCACCTCTTACAGAAAGCAATGCAGCAGCTATTTGAAGACAATCTTGGCCAATCAGAGAGCTGGGATTGTCCCACCTTGTAGGGAGCAGACAGGTTGAGACACACGTGAGACGCAGCCTGCTGGAACCATAAACTCAGGCAGAACCCTGAGATCCAAGGCTGTAGTTTTATTCTAATACACCTGATATACAGACGTTTTCTACACAGCATAGCAACGTTTTTTTTACCTTGAATTGCTGACAGTTTCTGCATCACACAGTCGCCATCTTCAGAGCCTCACCGGTGTTGACAGCGGCAACTGGTGTGACGCTGAAACTGTCAGCAATTCAAGGTAAACAAAAACATTGCCATGCTGTGTAGAAAACAAGAAAAAACCCAATAGAGATTGAAAAAAAAAAACACAGAAAGAACATAAAGGACCTAATATACCGTGTACAAAATTGAGATTAAAGAGTTGGTTAAATTCAGAGTTCAAAAACTGATCAGGTTCAGAAATGTGCATCTGCTGCTGTTATTAGTGACATCTTAGCATGAAAATAAGGTAGAAAACATCTAAATATCAGACATGAACATCAGCAGCATGTCGGCCATCAGCGTACCATGACCTCTACGTATCGGTATCGGCATTAGAAAACCCATATCGGTGGATCTCTAGTCTAAACTGATATTCTAATCTACATCATCAGCTGCCTTATGCTGACCAACAATCTGAAACATCTGGTTGCTTTTGACACAATGCAGAACAATGTGTTTAAAAGACAAAACAGCTATAATACACTGTGTGTGTGTGTGTGTGTGTGTGTGGGGGGGGGGGGGGGTAATACAACTATTAACACTTCATTTCTCTAACAGTTTGTATTTACTTGGACTCCCAGAAGGACCATTCCTCCTGGGAGTCCAACTAAATAAAAGCTATTTATTTAAAAGACGTTGTTTCATAGTTCTGTCATTTTTTAAAGAAAGGTAAGAGAGAAAATAATCAAATAAATCAGATTTGGAATAAAAAAAAATCTGAGTTTTAATTTGAATCTAAATTCTAATTCATCCGTGTTCTCTTCTTCTCATGATGGAATCTTCCTCTCATCACCAACCATCTAAAGTCTCCTCAGCTTTCATTGTAGCAGGTCTTACTTTAAGGTGTTACTTTAGATAAATGTGGATGGTATTGATTTGATGGAGCAGGTTGATGTGATGTGTGGGGGTTTGGTTCGGGTCCCTAATGAGTATGATCTAATATAGTCCAGTCCAGTTTATTTATAAAGCTCTAATAAAAAAACAGGGACATGTGCCAATGTGTATAATAAAAACATGCACGAAAGAAGGAAATCATAGTGGCAACAAAATTATACAAATCACAGTAAAACCAACGATTTCAATCAAAGGCCAGAGATTCAGGCGAGACTTAAACACTAAGAGAGTCCGCCTGTTTTACATTTGTAGGCAGCTCGTTCCACAACCTGGGACCGATCACCGAAAAGCTCTGTCACTAAATTTTAAACTCAACTCGGTACCTGACCGGGAGCCTCTGATAGGACCGCTGAGCTCTATAATCTAATATAGTCAATATTTTGTGCTGCCTGCCTCTACAGACACTCCAAAAAAACATCCATCCTTTTTCTGTTACAGTTTGGTTTCAAGAACCATTTGCCTAAAATGAGCCGTTTCAAATTCTGCCTTTTTATGATGTCACAATAAGGAAAATGAGCAGGGGCTCTACTCCGAGCCCCTCGCTTCACAACAGGCTGGGCGTGGCCAGCAACAGCTTATTAGCATTAAAGTGACAGAGCCCTGAAGCGACTCATTCTGGAAGGTATTGAAAAAAGAAAATAACTCCTGAGATGGCTTTACACACACACACACACACCCACACACACACAATGGTGGGTTAACAATAGTTAAAAACAGTGATAAGAGACATGAACCTGTATGGTTTATCTCATCCTCGCTCATGTCAAACCTGAGTCAGTTTCATTTAAATCCACACACATTCCTCTAAATGACTTCAGCTAAATGATAAAGTTTCCCTTCAGCTGCTCAGTCCTTTATCAGTCCCTGATAGCTCCCAGGACCAGACTACTGGCTTTAAATGCCTTATTTAATAACTGCTAGGGAGTGCGTTCATGTGACGGATGACCCAGTGAAAGGGTCTGGTCCACTGGTAGGTGGTAGCTCAGGAGTGCTGACAGCCGGCTCTGCAGGAGGCAGCAGATCCTGTATCAGTAGGCAGACGAGGAATAAATCCTGGATTTTAAAGGACTTCTGAGCTCTGGTCTCCGTTACACCATGCACGGCTAACAGGATCCTCTCAGTTCCTCTGGGAAAAATCAGCCTGAGCTAAAATATCAGTAGCTGGCAAAACGAAAAGGAAAATCATGAATATAAAAATCACAAATAAATTGTTGCTCACCTTTAACTCAGCTGCATGCAGGTGTAACTAGAAAAATGAGAATGGGTTAGGGTTAGGTGAATTTATTGCAGTACTCTAACTTAGACTGAGAGACCATCTAAAGCCGTGGTTCTCCATCCTGGTCCTGGAGGGCTGGTATCCAGCATGTTTTAGTGGTCTCTCTGCTGCAGCACACCTCATCAGGCTCTGCAGAAGCCCGTTAACCCCCTGCTGATTGAAATCAGGTGTGTTGAAGCTGGGTTAAAACTAAAACATGCTGGATACCGGTCCGGCCCTCCAGGACCAGGATTGAGAACCACTGATCTAAAGGCTCAGGAACCCTTTGCAGGTGTTCTGGATTCATCAGCTGATCAGAGTTTTGAGTCTAGATTATTGAATCTTTTCACTATATTCTGATTGTCTGAGAGTCTGAATGTGGGGTTTTCATCAGCTGTAGCCATGATCATCACAATTATAACAAATGAAGGCTGAAACATCTGGATTTGCATGGAATGAGTCTGTCTCATAGATTAGTTTCACCTTTTAGGTTGAATTACTGACATTAATGAACTTTTGCACCAGATTCTAATTTTTGCAGTTTTGTCAAACTGCAGCACGACTTTCTGCTTTTGGTTTGGTTCAAACTAAATGTTTAGATGAGTTTGTCCTGAATAAATGATGAGCTGAACACAGAGCCTGGTCCAGTGTTTAACTGTGTTCCCTCACCGGAGCAGATGTGTGGTTCCTCTGTGTTGTTTGGATTTTAAACCTGAAAATGGATTTTTCTGTTTTTTCTGTCTCCCTCAGACGTATCCCATGGTTCTCGAGTATCGGCCACGTATCGACTTTGGCTGAGATGCAAAAGGACGAACACACACACACACACACACACACACACACACACACACACACACACACACACACACACACACACACACGCTTAAAAAAGCCTAAAATGTGCAGATAAAGAGAGATTTAGATGTATTTTTGTACAGCCAATGATGAAGTGCATTTGTTGTTGCGGTAAGAAGCTTTTCTGCTCTATAGAATAATAATATATGCTCTAATATATGATATTTTTAAATGTCTGTCCCTGTGCCTAAAACCCGTTTGGCTCACAGATGAGTCCTATCTCCAGTTTGCCTGTTTCACTAACTGTAGATTAAATGTTGATTTTCTACTTGGGACGTTTTTATGTGTGTCTGATTTTTGCTGCAGCAGCTGGCTGATGGCAGACAGATGTTGGGATTCCAGCTATAGGCACAAATTCAAGTCTTTAATAATTTTGTGCTTGTAAGTCAGACCTCATGTTAGATCATTTCAGCTCAGTGCTTCCACACATGAAAAGGTGAGAGGCAGGAATATTAAAGAGGAGCTAGAATGCAGCTAATCAACAATCTAAAACAACTTTGAGCCTCTAAAAGCATCAGAAATGTTCTTTAGGCTTTCATTTGTCCCAGGAGCCCTGATACAGGCCATTCTAAACCCCCTAAACCAGCCTTGCTGTGAAAAGAGCTGTTAGCCCCTCCCACTCGGCCAGGACACGAATATGATAATGAGCTGCTTGCTGATTGGTTGGTTTCTCCAGAAGGCCTCAGACACTGGAGACATGCAGGTTTGAGGAGGCGTGGCTCCCCCTAGTGACGTGTTAAGGAAGGATTTCTCAGATCAGGAGGTTTTCTCTCACCTTTTTCAACTTTCTAATTTACATTAAAAGTAGGTAAAAAAAAAAAACCAATTTAGTAACTTTTCTAGTTATTTCAATAAATACAAATTCTTTTTACATGTTGTGATCTGAGGGTGCTCAAAGCTGACCTCCACACCTCCAGATTCTTCTGTCTTTACTCTCTGGAGAAATCAAAAGGTTTTTAGAGGGTCAGGAAAGTCCAGCCAATAAAAGACAGGGACGGTCCACACGTTTATGAGCTGTTCTGATGATGACCGGATTGTGGATCAGCTGCACCAGGTGGGGTCTGAGCTGTGTGAGGTCCAGATTCTTCAGCTCCGCCCTCAGGGCCCAGATTTAAAGGTCTCCAAACATCGGGAAACTTTTGTAACAGATCCGGAGGAACAGGGCGAGATGGCACCAGAACCAGACCTGTCCTTCATCACCACATGGACCAGGACTTACTTTGGTTCATCAGGTTCTACAACAACCCAGCCAGCACACCTATGTAGTTGAGTTTATCAACTAGAACAGACTCCAGATATTGATCAGTTCCAGAGGCTGCAGCATCTTCTCTGGGCTCTGTCTGGGTTGGACCAGAACCACGGTGGATCAGAATTCCCCACACCAAAGAGGACAAGCAGAGCAATGAGAGTGGAAATGAGACAACTGAACAAGAATGACACGTTCTGGGACCAGAACCTGTGGTCTGGTCTTGTTCGTAAAATGGGTCAAAGTGAAAGCAGGTGAGTGAACAGCAGAACTTTAGTATGACCCAGAACCGGTCCACGTACTCTCATGTACCATTTAGCACCACAGGACCACTGGATGTAATCAGAACCAAATGTTGTAGAACTCTGACCCAGAAGCTGAACTTCAGAACAACACTTCATGGAAATAAGGTGCTGGGTATCGATTCTAATTTCAAGAATCGATTCGATTCCGATTCTCAAGATTTAGAATCGATTATCATGATTCGATATCGATTCGGGTCGGCGATTTTAAAACTCTCTTTTTGCTGTTATCTTAATAACATGACTATGTAGTTGTGCAGTATATTAATACTGTTGCTGGGTTTCACTCGTGACCCGGACGTCGCGCGAAACTCAAATGCGGGTCAGGAAGTGTTTTGCTTCAGTACAAAACAGCGCGATGGAGGAAAGCGAGTATAGTAAGACATTAAATGGACTGGCACAGACGCGATATCGCGAAAAAATACATCTTCATGTAGGTTACGACCCATAGAGTTTAATAAAAGTCGGCTCTCTGGAGGATTTACCCAGCGTTGAAGCGATCGACATAACAAACTACCTCGTGCTGCATACCTCGTATTATACAACAAACCAAATGAAAGCCTTTTATAAGCCTGGAAGCCTACAACTTTTATTTCAGGCTGGGTAAACCATTTAGTGATCCTGAGAAGCTCTAAATGACAGTCGTCTTGTTTTTGCTCGGGTAAGTAGTGAGTTGTGCTGTTTAGCTCATGATAATGATGATATCGCTATTGATAATGAGTGTGTTTATGTGCTAGAATCTACTGGTAAATAACTTATTATGTCCTTTTAAATCTAAATGTGGTACATTTGTTTTTTATCCACGTTATTTTTGAGCAGCCTCATGTAGAAACACTGATGCAAGCAACATCCGTTGAGATACCGGAAGTGGCGCATACCCATTGGTTTGCACTGTGAGGCTTTGTTGCTAGTAGCAGTTTATTTGAACATTCAAAGAGGATTTTAAAAAATATTTACCCCCGAAAAATGTACTCACGTGGCTCAGGAAGATGTTGCGCTGTTTATGCTTGTACTAACAAGAGAAAATTACATTTGTGGCTACAAAAGTGATATTTTAAACCTCCAGAGTAAAGAGTGTAAAAAAGAGGATTAGCATGAAGGAATCGCATCCTCTCAATGTAAACAAATGCGGACTGGACGTTGCTTGCATTTTTCGCGCAAAGCATCACGGGCCGTAAGAATAACGTGGATAGGGTATAAATGCCACGTTACACACTAAGCTAACTGCTAACAACGTTAGCACTCTGAAAGCTATTTGCCGTACGGAGACATGAAAACGGTATCGAACTGTTTAGCTGCCGTTTTTATGGCTGTTCAATAAAATGCTATAAAACATTTAGTAAACCCTTACCTGTTAGAAAGTGATCGCTGCAAACTTTAGCATTGTCCGTTTCAGCTCCTCCTGTTTTAGCCGGAGATTAAAATACACTTCAGCCGTCTTCTTTCAGGACGTTTTTTTTAAAAAATAAGTCCTTTGTGGCGCACTACTTTTGGGACCCAAAAAAACACGTTGGTCTTTGTCCCGATTAGAGCAATTGTAACAACCATACACAACACAGAATTTGAGCATTTTAACACCAAATCAACAGAGTAAACAGGGATCTGTGCAGCGGGTAGCTGCTGCATGCCCCACATCTGCATTTGTTTACGTGGACTTCAATAGGAGAGGCAGGGACGCTACGTCATGTGAAACCCAGCAAATGACATTCAACAACAAATGAATGAAATATTGGGAGTTTAAAATGACTGAGGACCAATCCTCTCAGATTATATTAAACAGGTTTATTTCGTCATAAACTTATTTTGCTTTTTTTTCTTATAGTAAGACAAACATGCTTTTTTAAAGATGCTGGTGAAGGTTCTCATACCTGCTGACAACTGAGCACTTCAGTCTTCCTCAGAGCGCCATCACGAGGATGTCACCTGTAATAGTGACAGATTGTTCTAATATCACATCTGTTTAATGGGAGGGGGAGTCGGGTCCTCTCAGTCTGAATAAATGCCCCCAGTCCCTTCCATGTCTCTTCCCTTTCTCCCTGTGTCCTTGGCTTTCTGTCGTGTGTGTGTGTGTGTGTGTGTGTGTGTGTGTGTGTGTGTGTGTGTGTGTGTGTGTGTGTGTGTGTGTGTGTGCTTGCGCCACCTTGTGGTGATTAAAGGTATAACCCATTTCTTATATCAAACAGCATCGTTTTTCCTCCTTAACTTCCCATAAAATAGAGAAGAGCTCATTTATTCTGTTCATCCTTCCTGCAGCAGCTTTAGAAGATGAAGATTATCAGACTTTTGAAATCACTTCTCTGTTCTGCTCAGACATCAGAACTAAGGCGTTCTGGACGGGTCCAGACAAACACCATCATGTGCAGGAAGTGTGTGTGAACCCCCACCCCCCCAACCCGTCTCTCTCTCTGGAGCTCAGCTGTACTATAGTAACCTTTCCCCCACTTCACTCTTGGTTTCTGAGGAATGACGTATTTGTGTGTGTGTTGAAAAGGATTCTGTTCTGGTTCTTCCAGATGTTGGTTCTGTTCCTTCTGTCTCCCACAGTTTGAGGCGTTGCTATGAATAAAACCAAAAATTCCCCCCCCCCCCATTAGTGGGTGGTTTTAGCTCACCAGCATCATTTCTGCAGCTTCTTTCATGCAGACAGGAGGATGAAGCTATTGAACAACAGCTCTGGTGCTTCAGATCAACTCAGATCGGTTTTTTCTACTTCTCTTCCTCAGTTTTTGTTCTTTTTCTTTACAAATCCTTGTTTACAAAATAAAAGCATCAGAAACTTTGAAGATTTCAGTAATATCCACCTTTAGGTGGATATGGCTGTTTTATTAATATTACTTCATTTGTATAATAATCCTCAGATTAGAAATATAAACAGGTGATCTGAACCAGGGATTATTCCAACCGCCTCACATATCTTAATGCTGTATTTTTATTGCTAAACATTCATTTAGACGATGACATTTCTAACAATAATGTGCAAACTCTCTGGAACGTGAGGTCATTAGAACAGAAGGTGTTTGTTTTCTGCTTTAGGAGGTTAAAGGTGAAAACTCAATGAAGAGTCACCATTCAGCCACATCTGCTGTTACATAACACTCCCATAATGCAACAGTGCCTCCGTCCTCCAGGAAGCCACAATCAAGAAGCTTCAAATCAAACCTCTGGGTTCTGGTAGGACTCGTTTGGGTTCTGTTGTGGTGTTTATGCACCAGGTGTCAGAAACTGCAGCGAGACTAGAGCCAACGTTTGAGACCCAGAAGCTGTAAAACCTCTGGACTGATGCAAAACACATCTGGGTTCCAACAACACCACGTGTCTGCTGCTGAACCCAGCTTCAGCTCCAAAAACACACCCAGCCAGCCGGACAGAACCGGCCCACAGCTGCTGCTTTAAACACCTTCAGATGGGAGGTGTTCAGTCAGCTCCTTCAGACAAACTCAACATTTTATAGAAGTAAAGTAAAAATAGACGCTGGCTCACGGAAGTTCTGCTGTTTTTACTTCACAACTTCACTTTTAGTTTTAGGTCTAACTCAAATGAGTTTTATTTTATTGTGGTGAGATCTAATCTGTTATCATTTATACCCAGGGCCCGGTTTTTCAAAAGGTTTAATCCGGATAAAATTGATCCGGATTTAGTAAACGTTTTTTTTTCGATCCGTGATCACGTAATCCAGCTTACTTTTGAGCCAGTTTTTCAAAGCAACATCGGATTGGATCAATGTGATCTGGATAGGAGCTTTTCAGGATCACTAAATCTGGATAACCAGTGCTCAAACAGGATAGGAAATCACAATGTAGAACTATAGATATGTAAAGAGCAACACGTAGAATAGCCAGTGTGGGGTCAATATAAGTTTATGTTTATTTGAAATGAAAACACACATTTAAAAGAAACTAACACTGCTCATTGCAGAGCAAGATGTACAATTGAACGTTTAAGAGGCGCGTTGCATGCCTTAACTACCTGAGAGTGGAACCACAGAAAGCATGCAACATAACCCTTGCCTGTATTGTCCTGCACAACATCGCTACTAAGCTCAATGTCCCTCTCTGTGCTGTCAATGATGCACCTGAGCCCCTTGGAGACCCTGACCAACCTCCTGCATTCCACCAGAACGAGCAAACAGGAAGTGCAACAAGGGACGCAATAGTTAGACACTATTTCTGATTTGGATTTGTTTTGGATGTCAAATATCAGTGATTGCCATTCTTTGCATTTTTTTGGTTATTCTGTAATCATTGCATAATAAATATTCTAGAAACAACAATATTTTCGATAGTGATGAACATATATATCAATTAGTGGCAGAATAAATTTTATTGTTTTTGGTAAATTTTGACAGCTGTTTGGGGATTATTTTATGAGGCCAAACTCGTTCTACGTTGCTGTAGGCCTCTACTGAAAGGCTGAATACGTTAAAGCCTACCTAATCACTGTAGCCTGACGGAAGAACAAATAAAATCAAAACCTTATGAATAAATAGGATATCTTGTAAGATACTGCATGATCCAAATATAGTTTTATTTGATACATTTTTAAAGTTTTTATAACATTTTGGGCATGAAATCCACGCTGAATCCACCCTTCTGATGGGACTAGTTTAATCCAGGTTTTTTGGATCAAAGTGATCCAAATCCTACACAAAAGTTCTGAAAAACCCAAACTAAAGGTTTGATCCGAATCAAAACCAAGATTGGATTACGTGATCTAATCCAATTATGTAATCTGTTTTTTCCTTTGAAAAACCCATTTTCAAGATTTGATCCAATCTGTTATCCAGAATCCTAGTGGATTACTTTTGAAAAACTGGGCCCAGATGATAATCTATACAGATTAGGTTGAAACTTAAGCTTGATCTCATTAAACCGGTTAAAAAAACATCCAGCTGGAGAAGAGAGGCAGGCGTCATCTTCAGGGAGACATAATGAACTTTTATTTGATTAAGATAAAAAAGAAAAAGATTTTTCAAATTGGAGAAGAAAAACACCTGAGAACGTGTTCTGGGTCTACACACACACACACACACACGCGCACACACACACACATGCACACACACACAGACACACACACAGACACAGACACACACGCGCGCACACACACACAGACACACACACACGCGCGCACACACACTCACTCACTCAATGTCTAAGAGGATAAAACAAAAGTATCCATCCACACATTTGTTGCAGGTTAAATCACTTATCTGATTTTAGATCTCTTCACCCTGCTTTTATTTTGGTAGGCCACTTCCGGTTTAGCCTGTCTATCTAAAAGTTTTATGATTCTGATTTATGTTAAAATAGTCAAACATGATATAGATTTTTCTGAAAAATGGGGGGGGGGGGGGTCTCACTTTGTTCTTGTGAGGAGCTCATCGTGACTCAATGTCACTTCATTAAAATCAGTGCTTTACACAAACGTTACATGTATGGATTTATTATTATTATTGTTATTATTATTATTATTGTTATTATCATTATTATTATTATTATTATCATTGTTATTGTTATTATTATTATTATTGTTATTATTATTATTGTTGTTGTTATTATTGTTGTTGTTATTATTATCATTATTATCATTATTATTATTATTATTATTATTATTATTGTTGTTGTTATTATTATTATTATTATCATTATTATTATAATAATTATTATTATTATTACTATTACTATTATTATTATTATTATCATTATTATTATTATTATTACTACTATTATTATTATCATGATTATTATTATTACTATTACTATTATTATTATTATTATTATTATGGGATGTTGGTAATTACGTAGCTTTATAACTAATTACTTTATTTCCAGAGGTTTGATGGATCATCTTGAGTTCTTTTTTCCATCCAGATGTTTTTGACGCTTTGACCTGTTTGACTCTTATTTTGACTCAAATCTCTCCTCCGTTAAAACCTTTTTTCTACGTGCGTGTGCGCGTTCGGGTGTGACGCTTTAGTTTCCAGGCGCCTCCTTCTCCTCCTCCTCCCGTTCTCCTTCCAAACATGGCGCCAGCCCGTAGCTGCGCTGCCTCCCCGACGGACGACGCAGAGAAGCAGAGAAAGAAGCGCAGAAGAAGCGCGTAAAAACGCGTAAAACTCCTTCTGGAACCAGCGCGGCTCCGCGCTCTCTGCACGCGTCCGAAGAAGACCGGCGCAGCTTTTGGAGACGTTTGGACGTCACGGAGTGTGCGTAACGGAGAGCCCACCTGTCCCACGACGAAGGTAGAGTTCAGTCCGTTACTTTGAGGATGTGAACCTCCCTGATTGATCTCTAAAAGCGGAGCTGGAAGTCTGGCAGCAGGTCGGAGCTGTGAGAACATGAGCAGCAGGAGCACGGAGGAGGTGGAGGAGTGAGTCCTCAGAAAGAAAAAAAAAACAAGTTTTCCACTCTTTCACCGGGAGGATGGATGGAGAACATTCTGCTCTGTCAGGAGTTGAGCGGGAGAGAGAGAGGCTTCCACCCATCTACAACAGCTCCCCTCCAGCTGTGAGTAAATGAATCCTGCTGATCTGAAATAAAAACGCATCATAAAAATAATGAATGTTCTTATTTTCCCACCAGCAGCCTTTATTAGAGCCATATGATTAGAACCCGAGCCCATCATGTGTGTTCTTGTTTCTGGGTTAAGACTCTTTCCTCAGTTTTTCCTTCCTGCTGCAGATTTGATCCACTAAAAACCCAAAATGCAACATGTAATTACAGGAGCCTGTGGAGGACACAGGATTCTTCCATCTGAGCTCAGATCCTCCGATTTGGACTGCTTAGTTTATTTCAGGATTAGTTCCTGCTTTCGGCTGAGTTCAGTTGTTTCCTCTCCTTTTGGAGAAAGTGAAGTTCTTGTTTTACATAATGACTCCAGCGGAGCTGCTGATGTAATCCCAGCTCCACTCTGGCTGCCCGTGTCACCTCAGAGCAGAGCGGTGGTCGGCTGATGTCATCTCCATTGTGTCAGGTTGCAGGAATGTGCACATCAGATGGTTCTGACCCATAAACAGGCTGTCACTCTGCTCGGGCCTGGAAAGGCCATAAACAGGCTGCAGGACTTCTTCTGGAGCTTCAGTCTGGTTTTCATCCTTCTGCAGAAGCTTCAGGCTGAATGTGGTCTGGAGGAGGTTCTGGTGAAAGAGCTGGAAACCTGCAGAACCAGGAGGAAATCTGCTGCTTACAGAACAATTTCACTATAAACATACATACATACATACATACATATATATATATATATATATATAATTTTAAAGCCACATTCCTGAACTTTGCGGATATATGCTCTTTGTCGCCCTCTAGAGGCTTGCTGCGTAACGTCACTGTCGTAAAATCAAATCTCTCTCTTGGGCATAAGAGGCATGTTTACATTCCTAATGTCAGGCAAAACAACGAAAACAAACTTTTCCACCTCCACACATTGAATAAATAGTTTTATCAGGACTGTATAACAACTTTATGCCCGACCAAACACAATAACCCTGGTGAAATAATTTATTACTTACCTAGCCATTAGCAGCACGGCTAGGTCAGAGTCCGTAGTTCATGCTGTTCTTTCTAAAAGAGCTCTCCAGCGAGGAAAAGACGGCCCAATAATAACTCTGGTCTTTGCTTTTGTTCTATCACGTTCTTCTTTTCTTTTCCTAGATTCCTCTGATAAGGGATTTCTAGCTTTCTTTGGTGAATCTGCCACTGCTACAGCGAGTCTACGTTTTACAAGTATGGCAAGCCAAAGGGGTGAAAAAAAGCACGTGTTCTAAACGCGCGTTATGTCCATCAAAACGTGTGTTTTCCCGGACATAATGCGTGTTTAGAACGCACGCTTTTTTCACCCCTTGGGCTTGCCATATTGTGCCGTAAAGCAAGTCAGTACTTCCTGTGTTGGGTCACGGGTGAAAAACTGTAAAGTGCAGTAAACAGATGTGGGACCCCTAACACCATCACAGCTCAGAAAATGAACATAATAGATGATGGTATGGTGCCAAAACTTTACAAAAGACATTATTTTAAGGTGCAAAAGTTGTGGAATGTGTCTTTAATATTACCACAAAACTTTAGGACTTCTAAAGTTCCCCTGCTCTCAGTGTCTTTACTTATATAATATTAGATTTTGGTCAGTTTATGTTTGTTTTCTCAGTTTTTGTTCTTTTTATATTCAAGTGTCAATAAAAACATGAGAAATTATATTTCTACATACAAGAAAGTTACATGTTCTCCTCTAGAGCTACTCATAGCAGATCCAGTGCTTCTCATATTTTTAAGCAATTATTTAATTAAATAACTGAGAAACAAAAAAAGCATGAATCTGCACCTGAAGTAAAAGAAACAAAACAAAATAAAACAAACAAGGATTCACATGTTTTGCAGTTAAAGAAGAAATAATGCAAAAAGCGTGGGGTGAGAAGACCGTGCTCTGGGAAGGAAGAAGAATCTATTTTGACCAGGATTACCCTGCAGCTATTCTACAGAAACCAAAATATGCTGATGCAAAAAAACATCCGCTTCCAGGCACCATTCCCTCACAAGATGAGGGTGTTTTATGAGAATGAGACTCGATTGTGTCACTCGGAGCAGGATGCAACAACGGATATGATTCCTAGAGGATTACCAGCCACAAGGATAACAGCAAAGGAAAACCTGATGGCACAATCAGCATGGACCGCAGTAGGAGACAAACGGCTCATAGATGACGGGGACGTTCGGGAGCAGGGTATCCGTGAGAGGCTTCAGAGATACAGAAGGCTCACATCATCAAATGCTGAGGATGGAGGACAACAATCTTACAGTAAATATAGGTGTTACATCCAGATCAGGTGAACGCTGTAGGATGTACAACAGTTTGCATATGTGCCTCCCACTTGTTAAGTGACCAAAAGTAATGGGACCATCGTCTTCTCAGCTGTTCCATGGCCAGGTGTGTGATATTCCCTCATTATCCCAATTACACTGTGCAGATTAAAGGTCCAGAGTGCATTTCAGGTGTGCTGTTTGCTTTTGGAATCTGTTGCTGTCAACTCTCGAGATCCAAAGAGTTGTCTCTATCAGTGAAGCAAGCCATCATTAGGCTGACGAAACAAAACAAACCCATCAGAGAGACAGCAAAAACATTAGGTGTGGCCAAAACAACGGTTTGGAACATTCTTGACCTGATCAGGAAGTGTCAAGAATGTCAAAGTCAACAATCAAGAGAAGACCTCACCAGAGTGCATACAGAGGGTAAACCAGTGGTGAGCCTCAAGAACAGGAAGGCCAGATTAGAGTTTGCCCCAAACAAGCCTTCACAGATCTGGAACAACATCCTATGAACAGATGAGACCAAGATCATCTTGAACCAGAGTGATGGGAAGAGAAGAGTATGGAGAAGGAACTGCTCATAATACTAAGCTACCACTTCATCAGTGAAACATGGTCATGGCGTGGGCATGTATGGAACTGGTTCTCTTGTATTTATTGATGATGTGACTGCTGACCAAAGCATCAGGATGGATTCTGAAGTGTTCCATATTCAGCCACATGCTTCAGAACTCATTAGACGGCGCTTCACAGTGCAGATGGACAATGACCCAAAGCATACTGCAAAAGCAACCAAAGAGTTTTTTAACTCAAAGAAGTGGAAGGTTATGCAACGGCCAAGTCAATCACCTGACCTGCATCTGATTGAGCAGCATTTCACCTGCTGAAGACCAAACTGAAGAGAAAACGCTCCAAGAACAAGCAGGAACTGAAGACAGGTGCAGTAGAGGCCTGGCAGAGCATCACCAGGGATGCAACCCAGCGTCTGGTGATGTCTATGCTTCCAGACTTCAGGCTGTAACTGATCGCAAAGGATTTGCAACCAAGTATTAAAAAGTGAAGGTTTGATTAATGATTATTATTCTGTCCCATTACTTTTGGTCCCTTAAGAAGTGGGAGGCACAAATATACAGGCTAAATACAAATCCATTATGGTGGTGCATAGAGCCAAAAATGTTAGAATTGTGTTGATGTCCCAATATTTATGGACCTGACTGTATGCACCACTGAAGTGTACAAACACCCAGAGATGGAAGGAATACGGATGGAAAACATTGATACATTTGACCTTTTTATTACTTTATGACAGAAAAACACATCGATGGAAAATCTGCTAGTTGTTGGAGAAAATGTGGAAAACAATGTGCAAACCATTCCCATATCATGTCCATACTGGACAGGTTTAAATGTGCAAATCCCTTTGAAATGAAAATGCTCTATTTTGGATGTCTTCCACATGAATGGAGAAATTCTGATAAATATTTATGCAGTATTTTGTTGGTGGGAAATTTATAATAAATAAAGGCTTTCGGAGGATATTCCCACCATACCAATGTGGCTGGATATAATAATGAATAGAGGAGGTGTTAATTTACAGCATACTGGGAAAACTGGGTCTCATATATAAAGATTAAAAAAGCCAAGCCTGATCATGAGTCAGAATAATCTACTGATCCATTTTCCTAATTCATGCTGAGATGTGTGTCGGTTAGATGAGGTGGATCATCATCGACTGTTTTAGCCTGACAGACAGTAGCAGCAGATCCTGATGTCTTTTACTGAGTGATGCAGAAAGCGATGGAGTGATTTTTGTAGGATTGGTATCAGGGCTGCAAAGTTATAGAAGTAACGATGAAAACCTGCAACATTTATGATTACAATCAAATGATGAATTCCATATTATTGTTACCTGATAACAGAGCTGTTGTGTATGTTTGGACACTTCATGCCAGTAATTGAATCACTTGTTTTAATATCATTCAGTTTTAAAATCATTTCAAGCAGCAAAGCAGCCCAAACAGTCACAGTCGATGATGCAATGCTCACTGTCCCAATTCTGCAGTTATTTTCACACTCAAAGCCTTACGTGCACTTCCTCCAAGTGCACTTGATAGAGGACAGTAAGGTGCAGCGTGGGTATTGGGACTGGGCCAAAGTCTCTAGTGAACAAGGTTGGGTGATTAGGTATAAAGAAGAGAACATGAAAACCATCCTGAAAACTGTCATCTTGGAATATTCCCATGCCGTCAGGGAAGGAAAAGCCCATTGATGGAATGGGGCCTCCTCCCCTCCCCACGTATCACTCGGGATCAGACAATAACCTTAGCCCCGAATTCTTTCTTATCTCCAGGGACCCATGGTCCAGAAGTAGGTGGGCGTGACTTAGGCTCCCTATAACCTGCTCATTCAGGATATTCAGGTAGACAGCTGACATCATAGCTGCGCTCATGTTGTTGCTGACTTTTATTTTGGTTTTTAATCCTGATATTTTTGGTGCTTTATCCTGATATTTCCATGTTTTATCTCGATGTGTTGGGTGTTTCATATTAACATTTTTCACATTTGATCTTAATATTTTACGGGTGTGAATGCCAGTGTGTGTGGGTGTTGTAAAGCACCTTGGGGGGCTGTAGAACCCTAAAAGGCGCTATAAAATTACAAACCTTCACATACCATCTTAATATTTTAGGTCATGATAGTGTTTAATGTTTCGGTGTATCTTCTAGAGGTTTTTGAAGGTTTGTCGTGATTTTTCTTGCTGAAGTTTGGCTCCTGAACACAACTCTGCTGATTTTTGTGTTTCTTTGTGCTCATGTCTGGTGTCTGTGCTCCATCTGTTGGACTCCTCTCCCTACACTTCTCATCCCTCCTTCACCCAGATTTTCCTTCATTTCCAGGTCTTCCTGTCTTTTCTGTTATCCTCTGTGTTTTTTCTCATTTCCCCTTTTCTTATCTGAATTCATCTTCTCTTTTCCAGATCCCTCTCTTCCTCCCTGATCTTTTATTAATCGTGTCCTTCTTGTCCTGCTGCTATTTTCCTCTCTTCCTCCAACTTTTCATGCCCCACCCTCCTTCTTTCCCTCTCTCCATTTATATCCTGTAATTCCTGTAATCTTCTCTCTGTCCATCCTTCCTCTCCTCCTCCTCCTCCTCCTCCAGCAGCTCACTGAGACACAAGTTCTGAACTGCAGAAGTTGAGGTTGATAAATGCTTTAGTGAACGCTGAGGTTGTGTGTTTAGTTTTGGTGATGTTGTCATTGTCTGTTCATGCAGCCGAGAGTCTGGACCAGTGTCTGCTCAGAAACCAGAATGTGAGAGTTCAGAGAGGCGGTCTTAGCCCCCTCAGGAGCCTGAAGCTGCCTGGTATTAGAAACAAAACTAAAACTCATTTTTGTTTCATTAGTAGGGTCCTGCAGGCACCTTATTGTTGTCCACCTCTAAAGCGTCTCTTCATTTATTGTTCTTCTATTAAACTTAATGCAGCCTGAACAGAAGCATGTATGTTTAATACAAATGTTCCTGTTGTTAGTGTCCCATGGATTATATTTGATGTAAAATTATAATTATCTCTAAGTTTGTTTATTAAAAAGAACACATTTTCATCCTTCAGAAACCCTTCTTGATGGCGATCTTTCTGTTGCAGGTTTTGGGTCGAGGAACCAAGCAGCCGTTCCCATCTCTGGGTTCCTTCATCTCCTCGCTCAGCCAGAGGAGGGACGCCGGGGGACGGGGCTTCACCGGTGGCTTCACTGGGTCCCTGACAAACCCCGCTGGGCTCAGACATGGTGAGTTTGACTTTTACACATGTACGTGTGTGACAGTTCTCCAAATATTACACCTCAGCTTTGTTTGAATATTAAATCTTCAGTGGGCCGAATACACCACCATTGTCCTTGGTTTGGTGTTCTCCAGACATCTTGCTGCTTTTTGTGTGTGAATTTGATTTGATTTGAATCTGGTGCCTTTAGAGATAGGCACCGAAACTCAATACCTCTTTAGTACTGACAAAAACACTCAGTAGGTACTGTTACTACTAAATCTCGGTGCTTTAAGTAAACAGCTTCGTTCCTCCTGCTGCTGTGCGTCACATGACTGGGGAACGCTGGCCGCTCTCTCACTCACACCTGTTTGCTTACAACACCTCTCTAAGTTCGTGGACTAAGAAAATACTGGAAGAAAAATCTAGGTTTTGGCTTACCAGCAGTTTAATAAAGCACCTGGTTGTTCATGGCATCAATATGAGAACCAAAGCATAAAAGAAAAGCAGACTTGAGTCTACAAGGGCAAGGCATTTTAACATTTAATGTTACGGGTGATGAGCTCTGCAGCAGCGGATCATGTCAGGCAAGAATAAATGACAGAAAGTACCAGAGAATATGAGTGGACATGAACAATCCTGTGTTTATTATATTTTTTTGATGGCACCACTTGGAGAATGTTACTGTGGCTGCCTGGAGCGCATCAACAATCAGCGCTCTCTTCTCCGCTCAAAAGCAGTCCTGGTACACTTACGCCTGCTGCACTCTGGAAGCATCAGCGGCATGGAACGGCAGCGGAACGGTTTACTCGTGACAATTGCGGATCACAAGATCCCTCGAGACTTCAAAGGTTACGGTTTGTTAATGCCGTCCACCATTAAACCAAAAAGAAGGAAATGACGTGTGACATCGCTGTTTGATGTCATATATAACGTTGTTCCTCTACTGCCAGGATTAAAGCCATGAAAAACACACCGCTGCACTTCTCGAACGGTGCAGTAAGTAAATAAGCTGTGAGTTCACACGTATAGACGTAATCTACATAGATATGAAATCGCATCGCTGCAACAGACTTTTATTTTGAAAATTACCGGGCATTTTACACTGAAACCGAGTGTGATTTCCTGTCTAGCCCTATGTTAACTGCGGAAATTGACGCATCCCAGAAGCGGCACGCGGCAAAAATAGAACCCTATACTATCTTTAGCGGTGCGGCGCGGCACAGTGTACCGCTTCTGGGACGCGTCTGGAAATTGCCGCGTTGCGGCTGGTTTGTGACACCCCCATAGACTATAATGGATTCTATTTGAAGTGTCGCCGTTCCGCTGCCATTCCGCGCCGCTGATGCTTTCAGTGTGCAGTAGCCTTTAGAGTCCATAAATAATGTAATATACGTTGATACAGTGTCTTTTTTGGGCTCCCCCTGGGTGTGTACGTTGAGGGCTTCTAGGGGAGCCCATCACCCTTTCAGGGGAGCCGGGCTCCTGTTAGCTCCCCCGTATTTTGAACCTTGATTTTTACATAGAAAACAACATAGAAACAATGTAATTGAGTTTAGTTTATATAGTATTCTTACTAGTCATAATGGTAAATAGCCTGTATTTCATATAGCACCTTCTAGAGCCCTAGAAACCCCCCAAGGCGCTTTACAACACAATCAGTCATTTGCCCATTCACACACTGGTGGTGATGAGCTACATCATAGCCACAGCTGCCCTGGGGCACCACCCGTCTCTCTGACCACCACCAGCATAATTGAAAATAAAGTTATCAACAGTTGTTTTGTTACTAGAAATGATATTTAAGGACATCCTTAGTTACAACGGCACTAGTGGGAATTAGGTTTGAGATAGGTAGTCGTTAATATTATTAGTCAGACTGGTTATGTAAGAGTTTAGCTTAGTAAACAAGCAAAAAATAAAGCACTTTTCTCTTAAATTTAGACTAAAAGGCATACTGTGCAACGTTTTCATATTTTAAATCATTTTCTTGAGCCAATATGTACTGAAATGACTCTTTACAGGGTTAATGAAATGTCATTCAGACCCCCACCGCCCTCTGTGGCCAGAATACTGCATTTGCAACTTCAGAGTGGCGGTCCGGTCCCTGTTGGACTTAGTAAAGTGGAGCTGACATGCCAGGAGCTGCTGTCTGCTTCCAGCATGTTTCCTGCATGTTTTAGATCATGAACACAGCTGATTTGTTTGATTTAGTGATGAACCGCTCCTGTAGACACTAATGAAGGCTGAGGAGACATTTCAGCAGTTAGATTAACTGATCATATGTCACGTGTGACCTGTACCTAGACAGGTTACATTTAGCTGGTATTTAGGTTTTTGAAACTTAACAAACATCACTTTCAAGTCCAGGTAAGTGGGCGGGGCTTTCGCTGCATCTCTAGTGCAGACCTTGCTAGTGAACATAGAGGTCAGAGGTCAAGAGCTCCATCTCAGCCTCTACAGGCCTCAGTTAGCAGGTCAAAGCTGGATTTACATGGATGTCTGTTTTCATGTCTTCCTCCATTCTAGAGCTCTTTGAACCCTCATGAACTCTTGTTCAGACTGCAGCTGCACACAGATGAGGTCAGCTGAGGGTTTGGTGGATTCAGGGTGGAGTCTGGGATGGGCTCATCTCTGCTTCATCCAGTTTGGTCCAGCAGCAACGAGCCTTGTTTTCATGACCCTCTGTTGCTTCTCCTCTTTTACCTCTCCTTACTTCAGCCTAAGCTTCCATCGTTTCTGATAGAGAACAGAACTTTATCTAAATCATTTCTGCGTTTGTTCCGGCTGAGCTTAAACGAAACAAATCAGCAACAGACTAGATATCTGATTAATGTCAACCCAACAAGATCAACATGAATTTAAATGACTGAACAGCAGAAAACTCTCATTTAGAGATCAAGGTGCTAGCAGCTCTTTTGACACTAAACATGATTTTATCTTCTACATTAAAGCAATGTTTGCTGCAGAATACAGTTACATTCAGAAGGCATTTAGGTAAATTATGTGATTTAGGAAAAACACATGAAATCAAACATCTTGGTGCTGCATATCCACACATTAAACCAGCAGCATGCACAGAGACACAGGCCACATGAGCATGTCCCCCAGCAGGACCATGCAGGGTTCCTACAAGTTTCTTAAATTCAAGTCTTTTTAAGATCATTTATATAAAAATCTAATACCTATTTCACGGCCTTACCGTGTGTTCTGGTGTGTCGTCTAGTTCCTTGTTTCCCATCTGATTTTTATAGTTAATTTATATTTCATTGTACAAATTTCACCTTTATTTCAGTCACAATTTAGGTTGTGTTAATATCACTCACTTTTCTCAAAATATCATGTCTACATATATCCACATATGATCACTAGAAATGAATGCGTTTCATTAACATGTTCAGCAGTAAGCTACGGGAAATGTTAATAACATTTGGGGATTTCTCTTCCTCTTGAAGAGTTCAATAAGTTTCACCATCAACCTGATTGTGAACCTGCTACCTGCTAGCATTAGCTTTAGCAAACCTGCTCGTGGATTGATGGTTGATCCCAAACTTTAGAGCATTTTTGCCTTTTACAGTGGTTTTTTTATCTTTGCTGGTTTCTTTATTTTCCTCCGTAACACCTAGACGACCATGTTGTTCACAGTAGAATGTGTTCAGGTTGCAGTGCGCGAAATGAATGAAGCCTCGTAAAATTATTCGAGGAACTTATTCAAACTATTCGAGTATTGGTTTTAGCTCTAAAATAAAGCACCAGATATCAAAATTCAAGACTTTTTCAAGGCTTTTCAAGGTCTTATTTCCAAATTCATAAATTCAATGCTTTTAAGACTTTTTAAGACCTTGTAGGAACCCTGTCATGGAGTCCCTGGTTGGAGCACCATAGGTGTGTTTCCACTATCAGAACTTCATGCGCATGCGTGTGTCTCCACTTCAGCGGGCAGACCAAAAGGACAATCATCAGGAACCAACGGAGTACCTGAGCTGGTAGGTACTCGGAGAGGCCGGTGAGTCCCTGAGCGGTACTTTTGGTTAACTCACGCTGATTGGTTGTAACTCAGTAGGCTATGACATCACCCAAAACAACCGGCATTAGTAAAGTTGAAAGAGTTGCTGGTGAAGCAGAATGGAAGGAAAATAATACAAGCACTGTTCACACTGCTTTCAAACCGCCGTTACTAAACTTCCAACACCGAAAAACGCGGCAGAAATTCCCCTAAACAACGTAATTCACGGAGCTTTGTTGTCTCACAGAGCACTGTAAAAGACGGTGCTTTTTCTGGTCAGTGAACGCCACACTTTACATCACACAGCCGCTCTATGATGCATTCTGACGGAATAAAACTTTTAAAGTTATTAACGTCTGTGAACGTTTATTGACGCTGTTCAGTGACATCAGTCACTACGAAAGAAGTCGCGACATGCTGACGTCTTAAAGTCCTGAAAGGGCTGATTTTGTTTGGAGGCATGATGACTGAGAGGACCGAGCCATCGCATCTTCCGGGCAATTACTACCACCAAACACTGCCCCACCACCACCATCACTATAGTGGCTCATCGAGAACTTATCCCACGGCCTCCAAAGAGGATCGTTCCCTCATCAGAAGGCAGGGGAAGTTACCGTTTTGTAGTCTATAAATCTAGACAGGCCGAAGCAAAAGGATTTTGCTCTGCATGTCGGTCTAGCCACGCCCCATAGGAACATAGGCAGGTCTACCATTGGGCTGAGCAGTTTTGTGTCATGCCAATCACAGCGCTCTATTGGTTTGGTGGGCGGGATGATGCGACGGAGGGGAACAAGATGGCGACAGCGCTTTTGAAATGGCTTTAGCATCATCTTGTGCTTTTCTTTGAGTCAAGAGCAGATAGTGCTTAAGTCCTTTATTTAGTAAAAGGATGTATTTGCATCTTCTTCAACGGTATATGGCGAACTGCCCCGTTGACTGACATCTATAGTGGTGAGTGCGTCACGTTGTTCGTTGTCCAACAGCATGTGGAGACCGTTTGAAAGACAACTGTGGATTCCGCCCCATGACTGAGATCTGTCTGGGTCATGGCCAGATTATATATTCACATATATGTGCCTCTGTGTATGAAATGTGCTATACAAATAAAGCTGCCATATATAGGACGGCTTGCCAGGCTAACCGTTTTACCCTCTGGGGTAAAACTCCACATACAGAGTCTGAGGGCCAACAAGAATCCCACCCCCACCCTTACGCAGAGAAGCTTCAGCATAGCAGAGTCCAACCCATCTCCAGAGCCAAGGGTGTTTAGGTGAGTCCAGCTATATCTAGCCGGTTCTGCTGAGCCTCATCTACAAGTTTCAGTTTAAGATTTTGGGGATGGGACCACTGAAGCATCCTCCCTGATCTGCAACACAATCCACATTGCTCCTGCAGGTGGTTCTTGTATCTGGTTCAGGCTGGGCCTCAAGGGCACAAGCTTGGCCAACAGGTGTTCGCCCCAACCCCAGGCCTGGCTCAAGAGTGGGACCCCAGAAACCCTGCAGGCCAGGAACTTTGGCTCTTTGGTTTTACTCTTATAAAGGTCTTTAGAACAGCTTTGTGCCTCTCTTCATCTAGGACCTATTTGCCATGGGAGACCCTAACCAGCTCCGGTGGCCTAGTGGCAGAGTGTCCGCCCCGGGACTGGGAGATCGGGGTTCGAATCCCAGTCAGGTCATACCAAAGACTCTGAAAAAATGGGACCCTAACCCTCCTCGCTTGACACTCAGCACTAAGGGGTTGGATTGGGGGGTTAAACCACCAGATAGTTCCCGAGCTCAGCCACAGCTGCAGCTCACCGCTTCCCACCACGGGGATGGGTCAGATGCGGAGATGTAATTTCACCAGTGTGTGATGATGACTTGGAACTTTAACTTTACCAGGGGACAGAATGCTCCCAAACAACACGGCTCCTAGGATCAATAGGGAGCCGAAGTCTCCTCCCTTTCCAGTTGGCTCATGGGTCCCCGGAGGAACAAAAAAATGAATGCGAGTGAACGTGGCTATAAAAGCTCTTTTCTAATCCGCTCTGCCTCACGCCCTGAATCGCACACATGTTGTTCTTCAGTTCAAATGAAAAATAATTATGTGAGTTTTGACTATGTCTGTCACGTAATTTGAGATTTATCAGCTTGTAAAAACGTCTATGACTACAAATCAGACGTGGACACATCGCATTTATGACATCACCACAGAATCTCCTCACAGCCATTTTTCCTCTGCTCTTCTCCGTGTCTGGTTCAATGACGTTTGGTTTGGTGACGCACATTTGTAGTCCTGGACGTATTTTCACACAAAACCTAAAATAAATGTTGTCCCCGTTTGAAAATAAGCGCTTTCTTGGCATCAGGATGTCGTTAAAATCCACAGACCTCATATATGAAAACCATGGCACATAACTGACAGGATTAGAAAATAACTTCTATAGCCTCATTGACTTGCATTCATTTTTTCATTTTTCTGGGGACCCATGGTCCAGACGTAGATGGGCATGACTTAGGCTCCCTACTGGGCACTTAAACTCCTCCACCACGGTAAGGTGACGGTTCAAGGAGCAGAGACCCAAGCTGCTCAGATAAAAACTTATTTTATAAAATTTCAATCAATAAAACTGTGAGTTGCTATACCATGACTGGAACTGCTTCTTTAAAACAAACAGTAATTAGAAGAGATCTGTGCCTCAGACTTTAGCCTGCTGCTGACTGTCACACGGATGTGTGTGAGAGCTTTCTGAACCAGACGGAGGATCCGACCAGCCTCACAACATAAAATCAGTAAATAAAATAAATAATTAGATGAATGGCCTGCAGGCAGCAGGAAAGGCTGCAGCGTGTGTGTGTGTGTGTGTGTGTGTGTGTGTGTGTGTGTGTGTGTGTGTGTGTGTGTTTCCTTTCACATGGTTTTCATTTAGGGTGGAGGTTTGCATAATAATCGTGGCATCCCAAAGCCGTGGTGACAACCCTGGGCGGCGAGCGCCGCGCTGGCCTTCTTTCTCATGGCAGACAGAAATAACCTCGCCTTTTACAAGAAGCAGCATCCTCCTGGACATAAAACCCTCCATGAATCATCTTCAGTTAGAACTTCATGCTGCTTTTCTGACTGAAATCGCGCAAACACACAGAGACGGAGCAACTTGGAGACGTCAAAATGTTTGACGCTGATTTTATCAACAGTGACAACAAACTTTTCCTCCACTTCCTTCATGGTAAAACGTGTTCTGCTCCACAGAAGTGAGTTGCATTGTCGTCTGCTGCAGCTCCGACTGAACAGAGACCGAGAGAATACATCAGGCATACGGTAAACACAGGAAGTAACACATCGTTACATCCCAGACCAGACGCAGATTGGATTGTCTTTGAGAACAAAGACATGAACAGATGGAGGAGAAGAGCTCTTTACAGCAAACATCTGCTTTTACATTAGCAGATAGAAATCAGAAAAGTGATGCTTTTTCTGCATTTCAATGAGTCCAGCGAGCTGAGAACAGCAGACCACAGGAGAGTTGGGTTTCTGTTTCAAACAGGTCAAAAGGCAACTACGACGTTAGCAATGCCTGGTTTTCAGTAACACTATCTGATTAATACTTTCCTTAATGGACCCTGTGCATGATAGCAAACGCTGGTTCCGGTTGATGAACTCCGGAAAGCCGTACTACTTCCTGTTCCCTTCACAGTAATGTCAACATGGCAGTGAACTGAACTTTTCCAGATCCCTTGGGAATTTGCTGAAAATTTCAGTCGATGACGTTCATCGTATTGTCGACACTTTTTCATCTGCTCCACAAAGCAAACGAGAAAAGGATTTAAATTGTTCATTTCCCCCGTATGTGTACAACTATGATGGTGAGTACACAACGCGGCTGTGCTAACTAGTGCAAGCTTGACTAAGAGGGGGTGACAAACACGTTGTATTAGTATTAAACAGTAACTACAGTTTTTGCTACCTGGACCTTATTTCTACTATGCAATACGTTCATTTACTCACCCAGAGAACTTTGGTGCTATTTGCAGTCCGAGAAATATCCACGTATGATCGGCATATATCTATAATGGGAGTTGTTGTGGCAGCGGTGCAGCCTCTAAATAAAGCATTATCTGCCGCTACAGTCCTTCATTTCACCAGTGATTTGGTGTGAATCACTAGTGCTATTCCCCTGTTGCTACAGCAAATATCAACATGGTTCGCATTTGCGTGCATTTCAGTTTCCAAATTTTCCAATAATTCCGTTGCCGACCGTCGTAGAGCACAGAGTGAAAGTGCTGCTCAGATCAGATGCGTTTTCTATCAGCGCTTTACTTTCACTTTACGTTCATCCATTTCGATCGAGGGGGTGGGGAGTAGGTTGATACACACACACACACACACCAACACAGACATGCCAATCAAAGCAACATTTTACAATTAAATATCTTAATTTATCCTGTCATTTACCATGTATTTTCATTAGCATAATACTAGCCGGAAATAACTAACCTAAACTTCCGGTCGGAACATGGAAATTAGCATTTCTTTGTGCATAGGGTCCATTCTTTAATGTGGTCCTACAGTAGAATGCAGTTAATCAACAATCTAAAACAACTTTGAGCTTCTAAAAGCATCAGAAATGATCTTTAGGCTTTCATCTGTCCCAGGAGCCCTGATACAGGCCATTCTAAAACCCCTAAACCAGCCTTGCTGTGAAAAGAGCTGTTTGCCCCTCCCACTTGACCAGGACATGAATATGATAATGAGTTGCTTGCTGATTGGTTGGTTTCCCCAGAAGGCCTCAGACACTGGAGACATGCAGGTTTGAGGAGGCGTGGCTCCCCCTAGTGACGTGTTAAGGAAGGCTTTCTCAGAACAGGAGGTTTTCTCTCGCCTTTTTCAACTTTCTAATTTTTTGGCATGCTACTGTTGACCACCCAAGCTGTCTTATTCAACAACAACAAGGAAAATGTTGGTTTACATTCTAGGTCCTCTTTAAAGGCACACTTGGCAGTTTTGGCTTGCTTTTAGCACCCCCTAGTGTCTGTTAGTGAAAGCAAAAGTAAAACTTATCTCTCCTCGCTGTGCGTTCATCTTTTTAACACCTTAAACCTCCTGGTGGATTTTATTTTATTTTCCATTCCTCAAAGAATATGAATGAAAACACTAAAACCATTTTTTTCATTCATGGTCAGTGATGCTCTAGTTCATATAGGCTTCACCCATTAAGGGATGCCATTGGATAAGCAATCTCTTGATCAGCCAACCACTGAAGAGCTTTCAATATACACCCGCCTACTGCGGCCCCGCTCCGGTATATAAGGGTGGGCCGAAACTGAGCAGGCACAAGGCATGTCCCCATGCATGATGGGAACTTTATTCATGAGTACAGAGCTGCATATGCATTGTGCTAATTCAAACCGGCTCTGCTTCAGTCAGACAAATTGACGGGAAGGTTTGGCGCCATTCAGGTCTGCTGTCCGTTCTGACTGTGACTGAGATGATGATGATGTTTGTTTTGAAATAAAACATGAACATCCATTAAAGGGGACTATCCTAACACAGTCCTCCACTGCAGAGCTCTCTGCTGCATCCTCGCACATTTTCCCCACACCAGTCACCATCCCTGAACACTCGCTGGCTCATTTAGGTCTCCTTCCTGCCATGGTGCAGCCGGCTGCAAGGGTCCGCCCCATTTGCAAACCTGCTCTTGCTTCGGACTCGGCTCAGCTCCCCCCGCTCCTCCCACAGTGTGAAACGCTGAACCACTGAGAATTCTGTGCTCTCTGTGCTGGAGCGTTTGGTACAGCCTGGCCACGCTCTGCCACCCTCATGAAACTCACACCGTCCCAAAGCGGTGCCCATGCACCCCGTGATGTGAATCAGCTCAGTCAGACTTTCTCGCATACATGAGAATGTGGTTCATCTTAGCTGATGATTCCTCCGTGATGCTGCGAGAAACCCCGCCCTCACCTCAAACACGCGCTTCAGGATCTCCTCCTCTTACGTGCATTTGCGAGCAGGATTCTGATGGTGGTCTAAATGGTCACTGCAGATCAACAACTATGTAGTGTTGCTCTTCTAGCTCACTATTATCCTCCTCCTCCATGACTTTAATGTTGGATCAGCAGCTCTACTTCGAGCTCCTCCCAAATATCCAAGCTCCTCACCTCATAGCAGCCATTCAGAGGATAGGTGGGCGTGGCCAGCAGTTGCTTTGTTTCTTGAAAGTGACAGAGCCCTGAAACGACTGAAACTGAACAAAGCAGCTGAAATTGAGTTATGTGAGAGGGATTTTGTGCAAAGATCTGTATGAACATGTTTTGTATCAACCAACTCTCTCTCTCTCTCTCTCTCTCTCTCTCTCTCTCTCTCTCTCTCTCTCTCTCTCTCTCTCTCTCTCTCTCTCTCTCTCTCATATATATAACAAACAACAACTCTATTATTATGACATAAATAAATTATATAGGATCCTTTAATTCTTTATGACACTATTAATCTCTCTCAAAATCACAACTTGATGAAACAGCTGCTTTAATGTGAAGGACCGGTGACCTTTCACCCTTGTCTGCTGACTGGGTCTGTCTGCTCCTTTTATCATCTGCTTGTGCAGCCTGTTAGAGTCTCTGAATGAGCACCCACAATGCACCTGGACAGGTGTCCTGGTGACCACTGTTACCGTGGAGACGGAGACAATAAGAGGCTGATTAGAGAGAGAAAGGGTGGATGGTCATGAGAGTGGGAGGATGGATGAGTGTGTCTCAGTGATCACACCCTGATAAAAGAGCTTTTGAAATAACAAATAAATGATTGGAAAACCCTTTTAGAAATGAAAATGTTGATGAAGGAAGCCTCCTCTCATCACTGGGTCATTGATTATTGTTTCAGAAGATGTTCCTGGAGAACTCTGACTAATGTTCTGAGGTGGTTGCTCCGTGTTTCTTGTAGAAGCTGCTGTGCTGCATTTATCAGCCCCAGAACAGACTCAGACTAGCAGCTTCAATCTGCTAATTCAGGGTCTTTAATCTCTGGATCTGACGTCTCTGTCCCAACAGACAGTCAGTAAAAAACAACATTGTTCACAACATATGTCACTGTTAAACCCTCTCCTTCCTGTCACTTTGGAGAAATCAGTACAACCATTTAGGTAAAAGTGGGAGTGAACACAATAAAAATAAATCAACTTTACATTTTTTATTAATGCAAGTGAGTGTTTTTAATAATTAGGTCAAACATGTGTGTTTCATTCAAATATTGATATATTTAAATTTTTGTATTTTTTCCTGTTATTTTAGTTCAACCAAACATTCTGACCTGCAGGACAGAGGTTTAAGGTTTAGTCTACAAGTATACTCATCATCTACATGCTAGCAGAATACTTAGAGCACAAGTATAACGGCGTAAAAAGGTGTTTCTCAGTGTTCTTATAAAACATCTTCAATCATAAAAATGTATTTATGTGTGTGATGGTGGCAGACAAGCAAGGTGCCTGCCCTGAAACCGGACGGTTGCAGGTTTGCGCACCACTGTCGCAGTAGTGCTGGTGGTCGGAGGGACCGGTGGACAGCAGCCTCGCCTCTGTCAGCACCCCAGGGCAGCTGTAGCTACATTGTAGCTCATCACCACCAGTGTGTGAATGATTCACTGTAATGTAAAGTGCTTTGGAGTCCTTAGACTCAGAAAGGTGCGTTATACAAGTGCAGCTTATTGCTAGGTTATTAAAGCTGCAATGGCAAATTTGGAAAACAAATTAGCTTAAAACTTTTTTTCATGCCCAGGGTCTGAAATCAACACTCGCCACTCGCCAAATGCGAGTGAATTGCTCCATTTGGCGAGTAAAAATTGGAGTGTCATCCGCCACATGGCGAGTAAATGTTTGCACCAAATTAGTGAGTCCTCTTCGATGGCTTTCTGTGACGCTCCTCTCCCGCCTGCATGCGACGTACACATGGGAATGTGAAACGTGAGCGCCGCTCTTGATGAATGGATTTTTTGATCAATAACTTATAATTGCGCCCACATTCTCAAATGTTTACACGAATTTCTCTTAACGCTGTCATTTGTGCATCTTTGCTGTTCCCCTGCTTCATACAGGCCCCCTCCGCCCTCCCCCTGCGGTTGTTCAATCTCACAATAAATTTCAACAGAATTAGATTGCATACCTGCAAACTCTGAAGGTGTGAAAAAGGTGACGACTAACCAGCCCAACCCCCCGGAACAAGGTCCTTGCATGCTGCAGAGTTGCATCAGTGTGTTTGTAGGGACCTCTGACATTTACATACTTTTTATTGCTACAATAATGTGTTGGAATACAAAACATCATCAATGTGATTTTTTTGCAAACCATTTTCTACCATGAGGTTTAGACAGTCCCTCTGCTCAGAACAAAAGAAAAAATATGCCTGACAAAAATGATCAGGAAATGATTAGGGATCATCATATAATTAAGAATTACTGTGAGACTAACTCACAGAACACCAAACATGAAAACATCTGAAAATATTCCAGAGTTCTTAGGAGGTTATTGTTGTGTTCATGCTGCTCTGATTAGTTGGTTCTGATTAAACGTTTAGGAAGAGCTGGAGCTGCAGGGAGATGCAGCTTTATCTCAGCTGTTTGCTTGAATACTTTAATAAACCACTGCTAAGGGCAAAATGTTACAACTCTGCTTTAGTGCTGCAGAAATGTTACAACATTATGAAATGATCTCATCACGTGTTTGTACTCCAGCTTCCTTAAATCTTCCGCTGCCCAGATCAATATATTAGGATGACTTTGACATGAGTGAGGCTGCAGCATGCTGGTGGCCATTTCTCACCAGAAAAAAGTATTTATGTTGTTAATATTAGGTTTTAACCTTTCATTTATACAGCTACTGGTTTTAACGGAGTTAAATACTGGCGGTGGTTATGTTCAACTCCGAACTTGACTTGAAAAAAAACACAACGAGCCTCGGGGGAAAATCTCTAAAGGCTGAAAGGAGGTAAATCTGCTACAGTCCTCGACAGAAAACCGTGTTATTTAGTGGTGATTTGGTTTGATTTGACAAACTTTAAGCTCAAAGCCGCTGTTTCCGCGACTGTGATTGGTCAAATGACGACACGCTAAAACAAAGATTGTTTGTGAACAAGATGAATCCCCTCTTTCCCTTGTTGACTGCTGAAACCAGAACGGCTTAGTTGGCTTAAAAACGGCGATTTTGCCGAAAAAGCGAAAAGTTTAGGTATGAGACAAATGAACCACTCACCCGTAAGTCCCTGACCAACACAGGGTCCTCGTTTACCCATTGTAATCACGAGGTAGCAGCGCGAGTTAACGGATCCTAGCAGACAATTACCGGAACGCGTCCCTTCAAAATAAGACAGTTCCCGGATCCTCAATAGTATAACGCTGCAGACCCGGAGACTCCACTTTCAGGCCGACTCCACTTTCAGGCCGACTCCACTTTCAGGCTTCGACTCTTTTCGAGACAGCAACCTCTAATGGACAGATGTTTAACTGCAACAACGCCAGATTCAGGCCAACACCACTTTCAGGCTTCTTATGCTCAAAAATTGTTTAATTCCTGTTAAAGCTTCAATTCAGGCTTCTACCCTTCTGTGCTTATTGTTAAAAATGCTTATTAAAAATTTGTATTGATTGCTTATTAAAAATTGTTTAATTGCTATTAAAGCTTCGATTAAGTTCTTTTTTGAATTATGTAATTGCTGGTGAAGCTTATTTCTTATATTCTATTAACTGCTTATTAAAAATTGTTTAATTAATTAATTAATTAATTAATTAATTACAACAAAAATGACAAGACACCTCCACAAAATAAAAATAAAAAAATCCTGCTAAGCTATGGCTCACCAATAATATTAGCCAGGGTCATTTGGTTAAGTATGATAATATAAACAGACCCAGTGTACACATGCACACATATCCAAATTAGGCGGTTACAGCAGAACAATCACAAA
>SSNS01000003.1:6344395-6351327 GCA_006937985.1 Aphyosemion australe | reverse complement strand
AAGAATGCACACGGATGGAGGCGATGGTCAGATGGCGAGACCTGGGAGAGAACAGCACCTACACCAGAGTCAGAGGCATCCACTTCCAGTGTAAACTGAGAGGATGTGTCAGGACGGGTAAGAACGGGTGCTTGGGTGAACTTAGACTTGAGGGCCTGGAAAGACTCCTCGGCCGCAGGGGACCATATGAAGGGTTTATTGACAGAGGTGAGTTGAGTGAGTGGGGTGGCAGTTTGACTGTAATCCTTAATAAAGCGACGGTAGAAGTTAGCAAAGCCCAGAAAACGTTGCAGTTCCTTACGTGTGGTGGGAGTTGGCCAGGTGAGAACGGAGTTGACCTTGTCCGGGTCTGTCTTCAGCCGCCCGCTCTCCAGAATGAATCCGAGGAATTTGACAGAGGTGACATGGAATTCACACTTCTCTGCCTTCACATAAAGACGGTTCTCCAGGAGGCGCTGAAGGACAGCTCGGACATGTTGTCTGTGTTCAGTGGGGGATCTGGAAAAAATGAGAATGTCATCCAGGTAAACGGTTACGAACTTATTGAGGTAGTCACTGAGGACTGCATTCACCAGGGATTGAAACACAGCAGGGGCATTAGTGAGGCCAAATGGCATGACAAGGTATTCGAAGTGACCCAGGGGTGTCTTAAAGGCCGTTTTCCACTCGTCACCTTCTCTGATCCGAACCAGGTGGTATGCATTGCGGAGATCCAGTTTGGTGAAAAGGGTGGCATCCTGTACGGGTTCAAAGGTTGAAGCAAGCAGAGGAAGGGGATATTTGTTTTTGATGGTGATTTGGTTCAGGCCCCGGTAATCAATACATGGCCTTAAGGACCCATCCTTTTTGGCTACAAAAAAGAAGCCTGCCCCTAGTGGAGAGGTGGAGGGTCTGATGATACCTGATGCCAGTGATTCTGAAATATATGTGGCCATGCAGTCATGTTCTGGTTTTGAGATGCTATACAACCTGCTTGACGGGAGAGGAGCACCCGGCAGGAGGTCGATCCCACAGTCGTAGGGTCTGTGGGGAGGCAGAGAGGAGGCTCGGTCCTTACTGAACACCTGATGTAGGTCATGATAGGCCTCAGGTATTCCTGACAGGTCAGGAGGAACCGGTGGGTTGGAGACTGGAGCTGGAACAGAAAGTGAAGCAGAGTGGAGACAATGGGACAAACAGAAATTACTCCAGGCGGATACTTGGCTCAACTTCCAGTCGACTTGGGGATTGTGAGTGACCAGCCAGTCGTGCCCCAGGACCACTGGTGAATGGGGAGATGGGAACACAAAGAAGGAAATCGTTTCATGATGATTGCCTGAGACAAGCAGGTTTACCGGCACAGTCTGGTGTGTAATAGCGGTAAGGGAGTTTCCGTCCAGGGATGATGCTCTCAACGGAGTGGGGAGGGGAATCGTGGGGATGCCAAGCTTGTTGACTACCGTTAGATCCAGCATGTTCCGTTCGCAGCCGGAATCCAGCAGAGCCTTCAAAACACAAGTACCTTGGTTATACATCACAGTACACGGAAGAGAACATCGGGAATTGGAATCTTCGCCGTTACCACCCACCAGTAGACCCGGAACTACTGGTGGGCTTGGCCTTTTAAACGTAGCTGACAGTTGGAGACCACGTGACCAGGCTGACCACAGTAGAGGCAGAGATTGGAGGTTAACCGACGTTGTCGTTCCTCCTGGGTTAATCGGGTCCTTCCAATTTGCATTGGTTCTTCCCCGGGAGGGGGTGTGACTGGACTCTGTGATGTTCTGGTGGGAGGTAATGGGACCATTGGAGCAGAGGATAGACCTCTAGGACGATCTCTGAGTCTTTTCTCAATCTTTATGGCCAGGGTAATGAGTTCTTCTAGGGAGTCGGGCTCTGGGCATAATGCTAGCTGGTCCTTTATGCGCTCGTTCAGGGCTTGGGAAAAAGCTCCCTTACGTGAGCAGTCGTCTAAGGTGGAGATGGTAGCTAGTGTGCGGAATTCTACAGCAAATTCTGCAACAGACTGTTTCCCCTGGTGGAGGTTCCACACCCGTTTAGCTATCTCAGCAGGAGACTCCGAGGTACTAAATGTTTGTTTAAACTCTGACAAAAAACGGGAGAGGGGACCCTTCAGGAAAGTAGCATCACTGCATCTAGCTTCAGCCCACTCTAAAGCCCTGCCTCTAAGCAGACCGATTATGTAAGAGATCTTAACGGAATCCATAGCAAAAGATTCAGGTGATCTTTCAAAAGCCAGTCGGCATTGCAATAAAAACCCACGGCTTTTGCCAAACTCACCGGAGAAGGTGTCAGCTGGCGGTGCGTCGGCAACCCGGAATCTTTCTGCGGGACACGGAACCGGAAGTGCGGACGAGGAGGAAACCGAAGGCTGGGCTGAAGGTTCCGGGGGAACTAAGGTGTCAGTGAGGTGACGCAACGTGGCGTCCATCTGAAATAACCGCTGGTTAACATTAGATACCTGTTCCAGGAGAGTCTGAATGGAGTGTTCATGTCGGGCTAAGGCATCGGAAATGGCAGGTGGGACTGTTACTGGCGGATGGGATTCTGTACTGGGGTCGTTCGGTTGGCCGGATGATTCTGTCATGTTGAGGGGCAGCTTCTTGACCCACGACATACAGAATCACACACAGAGCCAGGTAAGTAGAAATAATAATAATTTATTACAAAAATAAAGAAGTTCGGAGGGTAGATAACGAGAACTGAAGGCGCTGCGACAACAGGTAGCAGGATATCCAAAAGGGGTTCTGGGAAAGGAGAGCGAGTGAGTATTTAGGAGGACTGGTGAGAATGTAGAGCTCTGAAGGGCTTACGGGTTCCTGGGGGCTGTGAAGCGTGAGGAGAGGGCAGAGTAGGTCTGGGTGAGCTGGAGGAGGATGGCGAGGTCAGGTGAGCGGCTGAGAGCGAGCGGCCAGGGGAATAGCAGTATGACGTGGCGTGCAGGTATCCGGTCAGGTATGAAGTAGAGGTGAGATGATGCTGAGAACCTGGAGGAAGGACAGGCAGGTTACTGAATTGGCAGGAGACAGGTTTGCAAGTGCAACAAACTATGGCAGACAGGTCAGAAGGCTAGAGCTACCCAAACTGAGTAATCATCCGGCGTGGTGTTGAGTCACACTGCTCCTTAAATCCCCTGGGCCTTGATGACAGGATTAGCTGCAGCTGGGAACTCTCAGACACGCCCACCTGCAAACAAGACTCAGACACAGGTAGCTCACCCTGGACCATGACACCATTAGCCAGAAACTGTGGACTATTTCATACTTTTATGAAAATGTTTGCCTATAAGCCTTATTGTGAAATCATCCACAAAAAAGGTAATAACTTAGTTAATTTATAATATATATATAAATAAAAATATGGACAGTATAATAACTAAATCAGCAATTTAGACCATTTCTTTACTATTAGTTTATTAGCTCCTCTCAACTCACACGCAACTCACTTTCAACATATCACAACTTACTCTCTGCTCGTGATCCCCTCCTCGATCCATCTTGGATTGCTATGAAACCCAATAGTATGATACCCTCCTCATGAAACTAGTCCAGGGGGCGGCGCTGTCTCAAAAACAGTCGAAGCCTGAAAGTGGAGTCGGCCTGAAAGTGGAGTCTCCGGGTCTGCAGCGATACCCTACTCGTTCCGGCAAGATCCGGCTCAAATTAAGCCCTGCTCACATCATGTTGTACAAACACACACAACAGATCTACAAGTTTGTGCATTTTGAAACATAATGATCTTCATACCAGACCCATGTGCTTTAATTACAAAGAGACCATTGCAATGATAAATGTTTCCAACTTGAAACGGCATTATGGGACCAAGCACACGGATTTTGAAGATACATTTCCTCAAAGATCTGAGGTAAGAACAGCAAAAATTAATGCAACAAAGTCATCCAATGAAGCTGAAAAGCAGGATTTTAGTTACATCTGTGACTCAACAGCACATAGATGCTCCCTCAGAGGTTCATGGATTTTGGGGAAACACAAGGAGCTTTTCTCTGATGCAGAAGTGATGAAAGAATGTATGACTGAAGTGATGAAAGCTTGTTTGAAGGCAAACAAAAAGAGAAAATGACATCTACAATTAGACACGTCCCTCTCAGACTCTACAGCAGTGAGACCAACAGAAATACTGGCAGGTGGTCTGACTAAACAGCTTTGTGATGGAATCATAAATGCATCATGCATTTCCTTAGCTGTGGATGAATTTATTACAGAGGCTTTATTTTTAGTTTTATTTCAGTATTCATTTGAATTTATTACTAAATGGAAATTGCATTGTATGCTTCTTGTTTTGATTGAAGAAGGCAAGTTGTGTTCAAGCTAATTTTATTAGTGCTGATTGACAAATGATAATTTTTTTGCAGCCCTTTGAGGCTTTGAGCCCTGATTTAGGCTGTCTTGATGTTTTTGTGTGTTTCACCAGGGAGAGAGTTGCCTCCAATCTGCAGCGACGTTCGTCAGAAGCAGCGTCTCTCCATCGATACTCTGCCTCCGGAGGTCAAAGCTCCGTTCCCTTCTGACCCCATCATCCCCCTTCGTTCCAAAACCACCAAAGAGTTCCAGTGAGTCCACTGGATGTGCTGAAAACGAATCTCATTAAATCTCCCAGGAGGTTTGACCTTTTGTTGGTGGTGTGCAACAGGGAGGACATGGAGCGGGCGGTCCAATCCGGTGACTGGAGGGAGATCCGAGAGTTTTACCTGACCACCTTCGACTCATTCATAGAGATCAACGCGGCCTTTAAGGTAAAGTCAGAGCAGCTCTGGACTTCATCTGCTGATTATTGATGGAAAAGCCGTTTTCCTTCCCAGGTTGCCCTTTACTTGTCTCTTTAACATGGCTGCTGTCTTCTGTCCAGCGAGAGGCCAACGGCCTGTTTAACACGACTGAGGACTCGGGAGTCAATGCCAAATTCGTCAGCACCATTTACGACGCTCTGCTCAGCACAGTAAGAGAAAATAACTCATAAACACGCGCTTTAGCCTCCAAGCTGGAGAAGTGATGCACATGATAACTTGTGTCTGCTGAAGAGCTGAATTCACCACAGTCAGCTGCTTAATGCAGACTTTAGACTTCCTGCATCACACTGAATTCATCTGGATGAGAACCCTTTTTTTCCTAAGGGGGCTTTTATTCTGAAATGTGCACAGATTTGATGTGAAACAGCTGAGTAAAACAAACAAAATGTTTATAAGAGAAACAAAACACCACCATTATTATTATTACTGATCAGAAAGGTGGTAAAATTGTATTTTTAGTATTGGTGTTTACCCTGTAATGACCCTCAACAATCGTTAGAAAATAAACGTTAGAATTTAGGCAGTTTTTTAAAGCACTAGTTAGTCTCAGGTTAAAGCTAAGGCTCTGGTTCTGTGTTCAGCCTCAGGACATCCAGAAGTCGGTTCTGAAAGGGATCATCAACAGCCTGCTGAGGGAGTGGAAAGGGTGAGAACACCTCACATGTCTGTGTTTAAGATCATTCACACTGATCCCATCTCAGAGAGGTTTCCTTTAACACAAAGAGCAGCATAAACCCGCTAACCTGCCTGACTTGCATCTTTTATCCGTCTGACTGTTACAGGACACTGAGGACATGTATACACCTAGCCGGGTACCTGAAAAACCAAAAATCTTTCCCGTCCATCTCGGACAAAAACACTTGGGTTCTCACCACCTCGTTTTCAGAAAAAACAAACAAAACCAAAACAAAATCCAGTGCACTGTGAAGCACATTTATAGGCCTGCCAAGTAGGTGGCAGTAGTTCCCCAAATTGGAGTCTTTGCTGCTAAAAACATTCCTTGGACGTGGAATACGTAGATGGTGGACAAAAACAGTCTCTAACGTCTTCTACATACAGCAGTAATTATAAAAACAAGCTAGCGAGTGTAAACACAGGTATAACGTCCCCTAAAACCCCAGTTATTCACGTTCACAAACAAATGCGGGCAACAAATATTTAGTGAATCTCCACTTTGGTCTGAGGTTTTGGTGTCGTTTATCTTCACAACTTTGTTTGTTTTGTAGAAGACCCGGCTACGTGTGCACAGGGTCTAACTTATTGATATGAAAATGTTTAAACAGCAGCAGCTTCTGATTTTTATTCTGTGATTTGTCTTCAGGCCTCGGACGAAAAACGACCTGAGAGCTTATTTTATTCTCATCCAGGTGAGACACATTAAAGATCAGAGGCTGAAAATTATGGATGGATGGATGAACGAATGGTTGATGGTTGATGGATGGATGGATGAACGAATGGTTGATGGTTGATGGATGGATGGATGGTTTAATGGATGGATGGATGGATGGAAGGATGGATGGATGGATGAACGAATGGTTGATGGATGGATGGATGGATAGATGGCTGGTTGGATGGAAGGATGGATGAACGAATGGTTGATGGATGGATGGATGAACGAGTGGTTGATGGTTGATGGATGGTTGGATGGATGGATGGATGGATGGATGGATGGTTGTTTGGTTGATGGTTGATGGATGGATGGATGGATGGATGGATGGATGGAAGGATGGATGAACGAATGGTTGATGGATGGATGGATGAACGAGTGGTTGATGGTTGATGGATGGTTGGATGGATGGATGGATGGATGGATGGATGGTTGTTTGAATGAATGGTTGATGGATGGATGGATGGTTGTTTGAATGAATGGTTGATGGATGGATGGATGAACGAATGGTTGATGGATGGATGGATAGATGGATGAACGAATGGTTGATGGATGGATGGATAGATGGATGAACGAATGGTTGATGGTTGATGGATGGATGGATGGATGGATGAACGAATGGTTGATGGATGGATGGATGGATGAACGAATGGTTGATGGATGGATGGATGGATGAACGAATGGTTGATGGATGGATGGATGGATGAACGAATGGTTGATGGATGGATGGATAGATGG
>SSNS01000003.1:6326895-6339395 GCA_006937985.1 Aphyosemion australe | reverse complement strand
CCGCCTGTTTCCTGCAGAACCAGATGAACTTCCTCCATTAGCCAAGTGCTCCTGGTGGATTCCCTCTGCGACCAAAGTTCTGAGCCTGTTCAGTAAGTCAAGCAGACTAATGTTCTGATGAGTTCAGGCTGCATGTTGCTTCATCTCCTCCTCATTGTCTCTTCAGATGCAGCCAACAGTGTGTCCTCACCTCCCATCATGCTTTTCACTGACTTCTACAACATCACTCTGGAGCACATAGACTTCATGGAGGACTACAGAACCTGGCAGAACTACGGCAACTCAAATAGGTCAGAAATCATGTTTCATCATCTTAAAGTTAAAGTCCCAAGTATTCATCACACAATGGTGAAATTACATCTCCGCATTTGACCCATCCCCATGGTGGGGAGCGGTGAGCTGCAGCTGTGACCGCGCTCGGGAACTATTTGGTGGTTTAACCCCCCAATCCAACCTCTTAGTGCTGAGTGTCAAGCGAGGAGGCATTGGGTCCCATTTTTTCAAAGTCTTTGGTATGACCCCACCGGGATTTGAACCCCGATCTCCCAGTCTCGGGGCGGACACTCTACCACTAGGCCACCGGAGCTGGTAATTCATATCTAGGTTCATCATCTGCATATCTAGGTCCATCATCTGCATGTCTAGGTCCATCATCTGCATGTCTAGGTCCATAATCTGCATATCTAGGTCCATCATCTGCATGTCTAGGTCCATCATCTGCATGTCTAGGTCCATCATCTGCATGTCTAGGTCCATAATCTGCATATCTAGGTCCATCATCTGCATGTCTAGGTCCATCATCTGCATATCTAGGTCCATCATTTGCATGTTTAGGTCCATCATCTGCATATCTAGGTCCATCATCTGCATGTCTAGGTCCATCATCTGCATGTCTAGGTCCATCATCTGCATGTCTAGGTCCAGGTTACAGGGGCAGCAGCCCAGGCTGAGATCCCAGGGCATTCCCAGGCCAGTCAGGAGATATGATCCCTGCAGTGTGTCCTGAGAAGACCCATGTGTTTTTTGCCAGCAGGACATGCCTTAAAACTTTGACAGGGAGGTGTCCAGGAGGCATTCTGACCAAATCCCTGAACCCCCTCAGCTGATTGTTCTTGATGAGAAAGAGCAGCGGCTCTGCCCTGGATTTCTGAGCTCTTCACCCTATATCTGAAACTGAGGCCGACCACCCTAGGGAGGAAACTCATTTTGGCTGCTTGAGTTCCTGAGTTTGTTCTGTTGGTCACTTCCCACAGCTCATGACCAGAGGTGAGGATTAGGATGAAGATTGACCGGTGAATTGAGAGCTTTTCTTTCTGGTTTAGCTCCTCCCCACCACAGCAGACCAGTTCAGCCCTGACCCTCAGCAGGTAGGAGCTCTGCCCTGACCTGTAGATGACATCCACCCTTCTCTGGTGGAGAACCTCATCCCAGCAGCCTCACACTCATCCCTGAGCATTCTCAGTGAGCTCTGAAGATCATAGTTTAATGGAGCTAAGAGGACTCCCCCCTAACACACACACCCCTAACCATCTGGTCACCTCGTTGGTTGATTTTCTTTGACCAGACAGACAGATTCTGTTCATGAAATCATGGCAGATCTAAATAAAATCACCAGCTCACCTCAGCTCGATGACCGAAGAGATGCTCTCTCCTTTTAAGATTCCTGGAAGTCAGACAGATTGATTCCTCCAGAGGAAACGTTCCCACAGCTGCCGTTTATTCAGAACCGTGAAAACACTCTCAGAAGCCTTGAAGTCAGATCCAGGCTGCGTCACGGCGCGTTAGCATTGGAGAAAGGAACACGATCCAGAGTCTTCAGCTCAAACGTCCCGCTTGGCTGCTGCTTCAGGGGTTAGCTCATGTAGATACCATCAGTCTTCTTCTCTAGAACAGAAGAATGTTTAGTGTCGTCTTTGAAGAGACGATTATCAGCTGCTATTGTTTTTATTTTTCTCTTTCAGGTTTTCTTTCTGTCAGTTTCCGTTCATCCTGTCAACCGTGGTGAAGAAAGCCATCATCCAGAAGGACTCGGAGCAGCAGATGATCAGTCAGGCCAGGGTGAGGCTCGGATACACGGAGAGCTGAGCAGGTCTAACGTCCAAACACACGCCTCTAACCCGTGTGTGTGTGTGTGTGTGTGTGTGTGTTTCACAGCTAAGCCTGGTCAGTAAAGTGTCCCGGAGACAGAGAGTAGACATGAACCTTCTGTTCCTCAACATTAAAGTTCGACGAGCACAACTCCTCAGCGACTCGCTGGATGAGGTCAGGACACAGACAGCTTTAAATCGCTCTCCACTGGGTTTAAAGCACCATCAACTGTTGCATCTTCTCCATCTAAAACACGCCCAGATTCTCCATAAACTCCTAAATTACCTTCAGTCTTAAATTTGTAGCTTCATTAATTGTTTCTTCCAGAATGCACCATTAATTTCTAGCAGATGAATCCATTAGTTTGTTTATGGTTCCATCAGTACTTGTCTCACTCATCCTACCTCTCAACCTGTCTGCTCCCCACAAGGTGGGAATATCCCAGCTCTCTGACTGGCTAAAACCGACTTCACACTGGAAGCATCAGCAGCGCCGAACGGCAGCGCGGAACGGCAGCAGAACGTCGTTGCTTCAAATAGAATCCATTATAGTCTGTGGGGGTGTCACAAACCAGCCGCGACGCAGCAATTTTCAGACGCGTCCCAGAAGCGCCATGCCGCGCCGCTAAAGATAGGATCGAGTTCTATTTTTGCAGCGTGCTGCTTCTGGGATGCGTCAATTTCCGCAGTTAACATAGGGCTAGACAGGAAATCACATTCGTTTTCAGTGTAAAATGCCCGTTAATTTTCAAAATAAAAGTCTTGCAGTGATGCGATTTCATATCTATGTAGATTACGTCTATAAGTGTGACCTCATTATTTATATATATACTTATTTACTTACCGCACCGTTCGAGAAGTGCAGCAGTGTGTTTTTCATGGCTTTAATCCTGTAAAGAGGAACAACATTATATATGACATCACAGCGATATCAAACGTGATTTCCTTCTTTTTGGTTTAATGGCGGGTGGCATAAACAAACCGTGATGTTTGAAGTCTCAAGGGATCTTGTGATCTCGCGAGTCAAGCGAGGAGGTGAAGCCGCTCCGCGGCTGAGATTCTCCTGGTGTGCAGTGACAAGCAGCTAAAATCGCGAGTAAACCGTTCCGCAACACTGATGCTTCCAGTGTGCAGCAGGGGTTAGACTGTCTCTACATTTCTGCTGCGTTGGTTCTGTGAGAGATGATGCAGCAGGTGGCTCCATCAGAGTTTCTACAGGAACTTCCTAGTATTACTATTATGAAATAGCCAATAGGAACCAGATTTTGAACATCACATGATCCTCTGATGACTCATTCTGTTAGTTCCTGAAACAGGTGCAAAGAACGACTTGCACGGCATTTATTCCTCCTAGAGATCACTGCAAATGTGTTGATTAAATGAGTTATGAATGTAACCTGCAGAAACAGTCTAGTGTTTAATGTGTGAGGCCTCTTCAAATAAATCATGACCAAATTAAAGTTCTGGTAATGAAGAAACTGAAGACGTGAACCAGATCAGTTTGTCTGAAAGTTAGTTTGTTCTTTGGTCCTGACTACCTCTGCTCGTCAGCAGGAGTCTGGATTTAAATGTGCCGTAGACCAAAAATCCAGAAATGAGACTGGGAGCGGGGAGGAAATGAATCTCAGTGATGCAGACGGCTGTCCTGGGTGTCAGCTGGAATTTAACGATGCTTCAGAGTCTGATGACATCTAAAAAATGTACTTTTAATGGGTTTTGTTGAAGGGAAATGGGCTAATTAGTGGTGTGGGAACTCTGGGTGTAGACTGTCTTTAATGTTCTGCATTCATGCATCAACCTCCGACGCTCCAGCCGCCCCAGTCCTGATCATAAATCTGACGTGAACCCTGAAATCTTCTCACGCTGTGAGCGTCTGCCCGCTCCACTCTGGTTGTTTCTTTGAAAATGCTGGATGAGTTACGGTTCTGAGATCCAACACAGAACCTCATCTGTGGTGTTTTGTCTCTGTAGCTGACGAGGAAGAGGTGCGACCTGAAGAAGAAGCTGCGGGTGACGTTTGTCGGGGAGGCGGGGCTTGACATGGGCGGCCTGACGAAGGAGTGGTTCCTGCTGCTCGTCCGGCAGATCTTCCACACAGATTATGGTGAGAGGTTCCCCTCAGGTGGCTGACCTGCACACCTGGCTCTGATCACTGATGATGAGCTGTTTAGCTGGACCAAAGCAGACCTGCTGGGTTTGAGGGAGTTAGTGGTGGCGTGGTGAATATGGAAGCCAAATCCTCCTTGATGCAGAGTCTATGGAAAGTGAAGCTGTGATTTATTGAAAGCAAGAGGAAAGAAAAGAGTGTTTTTACTGGCTGAAAGTGGAAAGTCCTTTTTTATTAGTAGGCCTCAGTGGAGGTGCTCTTAGTTCTCAGGTCAGTGAAGCTGCAGAAAGAAGAAGTTTCACACAGTTGGTTTTAGAAACATGGAAATGAAACCTCAGGTCACTTCTTCTGTTCTTCAGGAATCACCTCGTTTCTGTAACTTTACACCAGGACCTCAGTTTTATTTGATAAAGGAAACAAAATATTCAAAACAGTTTACAGAAGGGCTGGATGACATCACTGTTTATTGTGATAAATAATGTATATATATATGAAAATCTGCCTTTAGCCACTGAACTAATGTTTAATGAGGTCCTTTCTGATTATTCTGAGTTTGTCATGCAGGCTGAACATGAAAATAGTCTCCTCCACCTATCTCCTGCATTAGCTTCTGATAGAAAATAGACTCTAGGTGAAACTCTAGGATTAGAAAATCCTGACAGATCTACGTCACACTGTCACTGAACATTCATGGACTCACCCATCTTGACTCACGACGGGGAAGGCTGTTGTTGGTTTAGCGTCCAGGAAACAGCAGAGAACGTCTGGGCTAGTAGAAGCTAACCGTTAGCATTAGCAACTCCACCACACAGCAGAACTCCTCCAGGCTATTTGTGGAGATAAAACATCAACGTTGCAGAGCAAACAGAGTCAGTGGTAGAGTTGTGTTGCTGTTAGCCAATCAGAGGAGAGATGTCCACATATCAGGAAGTAAGACTCCTGATTTTGTCATCTGAAGCTACTTTCTCCTCCGTGCTGATACAGGCTCACTGTAGCTTTGTTTTCCCAGAGAACAACTAACAAGGCATTCATTCCTACTAGAGACCACTGCAGATGGATTAAAAATATGAGTGAAGGACCTTTAATATAAAAGCCCACCACACGTTATAGCTGGTGTAAAGTCATAAGGCTGATGTCATCATTAAGACAGGCTAACGTTAAAGCTAATCACACCACGACGCTCATCCCCTAACTCTGTCTGGTTTCTGAGAACTTTATTGAACTCCAGACATAAACAAACACCATCCACCATCTTCTCTCCCAGTCTCAACTCTATGATGTCATCCCTCATCGCTTTTTGTAGTTCAAACACATCATCTAAGTTTTCATGTAGACAATAATCTATTTTTTTCTTTGAAGAAAAATATATAAATATAGTTAGAATGGAAATGCTTTAATGAGAAAAATGTAAACAGAAAATTTTATTTTTTGGGATAAATTAAATTAGATTTCATAGAACCCTGCTATTACTGCCAAAGAGTGAATGAATGAATGAATGAATGAATGAATGAATGCATAACAACACATTTTTTTGTACTTGTTATATCTAGGGATGTTCCGATCAGGTTTTTTGCTCCCGATCCCATTCCGAGTCATTTGATTTTGAGTATCTGCTGATACCGAGTCCCGATCCGATACTTTTAAGGAAAGCATTAAAAAAAGGAAAAATGAAAACACATCCAAGTTCACTTTCACTTGTTTAGGAAAGACATTGATTAAAAACATGTTAATATTATGAACATATTTAAAAGTAGCTGCGTTGCTCATATTTGAAGTTGTTTACTTCCTCAATATGCAGCTGTATTGATCGATGTGTGTTCTGTGACGGGGCTGGCACGCGGCAGGCTAACTATATCCTGCATAACACCTGTAGCTCACATGCAGCTAAAGTGCTGCAGGAGACTTAAAACCCTGACGTTTTGCAGTCTGTTGGCAATTTCTCTTTCTTTATTAGCCTATCTTTTTCTGTCGGCTGGCTCTGCGTTTTTGTCTGAGTTTACTGTGAACTGGGACTGTTAGTGGCAAACTGGGAATTAATGGAGACAGGTGATTCGCTTTGTTGACGACTGAAGGGATGTTGAATTCCCAGCATGCACACATTACAAGTGGCTGTAGCTCTGCTTTCGCTGTGTGGTTTAAAATACCACCAAGCTGCAGACAGCTGCAGCCTCCCACCATGACACAGCAGGGGCCAGGGCCTCCAGACTATACCCCAACCCGTAGTCACCCATCCCCACAACAGCCCCAAAGTCCCGCAGGTAGCTCCAGGTCTCCAGCCCCGCCAGGCCGACAGAGGGTAGAGGGCAGAAGCAGCGGGGGTGAAGCCTCAGCCATCACCATTCACCCACAGGTGGATAAATGTTGTGTGTGCACGTGCGTGTGGTAATGTAGGTTGGTGTGTGGTGATGTATATGTCTAATATGCATTAAAATAGTGGAGGACGGTCAAGATGGGGGGGGCGGCCTACCACTGGCAGGTAGCAGAATCCCCCATCCTCTACCATCCTCCCCCCGGGCCTATATGTCATAAAGCCTTCTGTTGTTTTGATTGGTCGTCAGATTGGAGGGACTTTTGGGTTATTAAAGCAGTTCAGAGTTGAAACAGCGATAGATATGAAGTCTCACAAGGTTTTGCTGGAGTTAAGTGAAATCTTGTAAAGCTCTGGGACATCAGACACGGCAAGTATTAACTTTTCCTCCATGTTTACCCGGAGATGTACTGAGAAGCATCCTGTCCCCTCATTGGTCAGTCAGTGAAACCTCCGCTGATTGGTCCTTGTCCGAGCGACAGCGTTGAAAAGTTGACGTTTTTCCAGGTAATCCTTCCGCGTCGACAATGAAGGCAAATAATTGGGTCCATTCTTCCTTGAATCCTCTGTTCTCATCAGCTATCTTCCTCTTTTTCCCTTTGGGATCCACGGCCCTGACACACCCGCTGGTTTGTTTACATCCATCTGCCTGGCACGGCGCCGCCATATATCTATGAGCGCCGCGCTGAAACGTGTGTTGCAGGCTGACGCAAATTTTTGCTGACAGAAATGTTAAAATGTAATGTTTATTATGCACATGTTTACAGCATTGGAAAACGTTAAGAATGTTTGTCCTCCTACAGAAACCAGATTAAAACAAAAAATATATCCCCCATCCATTTTCACACATTTGTGAAGAAGCTCCAGGGAGCCACTAGGGGTCGCTCAAAGAGCCGCATGCGGCTCCAGAGCCGTGTTGTATGCCTGAGGGGAGTGGTGCAGCAGAGGCATTTTGAAGCGTAGGAGGGCAGAACTCACTCTAATGACTTCAAATGTGTCAGTCAGGAGTTTGCAGCATTGCCACAACATAGATGCATCTCAGACAGGCTGGTCACACAGCCACACACACGCCCCTCTCCTCATAGATGGTGAGTGTGTGGACTCTGTCCCCTCCATTAGGTTCCTTGGCACCACCATCTCTGATGACCTGTCCTGGTCTGCCAACATCAGAGCTCTAGTTAAGAAGGCCCAGCAGCGGCTTCACTTTCTCCGGGTCTTGAGAAGGTGTGGCCTGGACCAGAAGCTGTTGTTGGCTTTTTACCACTCCTCCGTGGAGAGCACCTTTACCTACTCTCTGAGTGTGTGGTATCCAGGCTCCACAGCTGAGGACAAGAAGGCTGTGCAGAGGACAATAAACACTGCTCAGAGGATTATCGGCTGCTCCTTGCCATCCCTTGAGACTGTTTCCAGAATCCGCTGCCTGAAGAGAACCACTGCCATCCTCCGGGATCCCACCCACCCTGCCCACTATCTGTTTGACGTTTTGCCCTCAGGGCGCCGCTACAGGTCAATCAGATCACGCACCACCAGACTCTTAAATAGCTTCTTTCCTTGGGCCATCAGAACATTCAACACAACAGCACCTTTCAGCCACCCACATTCCTGTCAGTAATTTAGTCTAACTGCAAATGGTTTTATTTGTTTTTACTTATTTAATATTTATTTCTTTTATCTATTTTTAAATCCTTTTAAGTTGTTGTTCTGGCAGTTAAGCTGCTGCCCTGGTTGATCTGAATCACCAGTTTGCACTGCACTTCTTGTTGATCTGCTAAAATGTCCTCTATGTTTTTTAAATTTACTGTTATTTATTGTATTGTGCACTGTTGATGGGTGGACCATCCGTAATTTAATTGACATGAGCAATTACAAATAAAGTTCTATTCTATTCTATTCTATTCTATTCTATTTTACGGTGTCACCACGCTAACGTTAGCTTCTGATTCCCATTTCTGTTCCAGCATTCAGTTCCACTTCAAAACTACAAGACTGCTCACACCTGGTCTGGATTATTCTACACTAAAAGCACAATTAGTGATTTGTGAAACGTTTTCAAAAGTTCTTTTTTTGAGTGAGGACCGTATAAAAACAGGGCTGTGTAGCTAGAGCGAGCTGCACCAATCAGCTGGCTTTTGCTGTGGATCAACGTCTTTTTATACGTTTAGTCTCAAGTCTGTTTTTTTCAGCCTCTCTGAGACTTTTAAGGTTTAAACCACCGAACATCCATCTCTCCATCTGTATCTTCTACTCTTTCTTTATGTTGTTCTTTTTCCTCCCTGGTAAAGTTGTTCTTTCCATCATTGCTTCATCTTTCTGCGGTCGTCTGTGTTTTTAGTGCCAGAGGACGTCGGCTCAAAGTCAAAGAAAGCTGTGTTCCCCTCATTAGCAGTGCAGGGAAAGCCCCGACACACACACACACACACACACACACACACGCGCACACGCACACGCACACACACACACACACACACACACACACACACACACACACACACGCACACACACACACACACACACACACACACACACTGGGCTGCAGGTGTACACTCTGTGGCTCATGCAGGACCTTTTCTGTGGACTGTGGTGTCAGGGTCTGGTGATCCATCCAGATGTGCGTCAGAACGAACTGCTGCTGTTTCTCTCAGAGTCGGAAAAACTTCAGTTCTCTCTAAAGTTTGTTCAAAGTGCAGAAACAGCCTTTCCCTAATTTATTATATATAAATAAATCAAAGACCTGAGCTGCAGGATGGTGCAGTTGGTAGCACTGCTGCCTCACTGCAAGAAGGTTGGTTAGTGTTTCTGCTGCAGCCTTTCAGTGTGGAGTTAGCGTGTTCTCCCCATGCACGTATGGAGTTAGCATGTTCTGACTGTACAGTAGGGTGACCATTTTTCCATTTCCCAAAAAGAGAACACGGGATCTGTGCCTGCTGATGACATCACACTATGGCAACACCCAACAAACCACATTGTGTCCCATTTTTTCCCCAGCTAAGTGATCAAATTAATAATATCAGATTCTACCAACAAAAAAGCTCTAAAAACAATTCATATGTGAACTTTTGCATTTTTATACAGCGTTTGCAAAAACTTGAGCGCTGCACCTGCCAAAATCACAGACGTGTGTCTCAGGCAGGACATTTATGAACCATGTGGGACAATATCCTTGCGTGCTGTAGATTAACAGTGTTGTAGTGTTTTCATATATTTACATTTTCTACATGTTGCATTCATTTTAAAAACATTTCATCAATGTAAATTTTTGCAAAATGCAAAACATTTTCTACCAGGAGTCCTTCTGTTCAGAATAATATAATAAACTGCCAGAATTGATCAGAAAGAATCAGATAATTATTGGGGATTATCATCAAACACAGGAAAACATCTGAAAATGGTCCAGAATATTGTAATGATCCATAAGGGGTTATGGTTGTGTTCATGGTTGCTGTTGCTTTAAAGTGATGGGGAGCAGGCTGTGGTTGCTGTGGAAACGGGGCAAGGCTGTGGCTGAATCATGACAAATAATGTCCGAGGTGTTTTGCAAAAAATGGTATAATTAATGCTCCTGGATGAAAACCCAGATATTTTCATGAACATATGAATCCCTCGGATGCCCCGGAGAGAGAGTGAAGAGTGGACACGTCTGGGGAAAAGAGGGCGTTTGGTCATCCTACCCATAGATATCATATATATCACTATGCCTTAAATGGGAGTCGATGGCGTCCCTACACGGCGGCCATCTTACCTCGGACAGCTTACGTTCCGTTCTCAATGGTAGCAGATGGAAGGTGCGTGAACAACTTAAACAAAAACACTCTTAAAGGAAAAGTTCGCTTTTTTAGACATTAAGTTTTATGCCTTCCTTCACCCACCCAGTGCTCTGTAAACTTTGACCCATTTCACACACACACCCCTGCTCAGAGATTTCCAGGGGAGAAGTGATTCAGAAAGGTAGTTCTGGCTAGTTTCGGGGGCGCTTTATCTGCGCCGTTTAGCCTCACAAAAGGATTAGCCTCTGAAAGCATGGCTAATTTGCATCTCAGAAACAAAGAGAAAAAATTTACAACGTCACATTACAACGGGACTATTTTTTGTCATTCATATCCCTGCGCCGCTCACCGCGGATATTAAACAGCGCTTTGTATGTCAGCTGTTTCACTGCCGAATGCCGAAAACATGTCAGACTCCGTCTCATCTGATGACGAATTTCATTTTAACACTATATCAGATGAATCAGAAACTTATTTTACTACTAGGATATCTTTATGAGCCAGAGTACACGGATGAAGAACTGCATTTGCTACACAAAACACACACATCAACACAGATTGTTGACAAAGCTACTGCAGTCTATGATCAACCATCGGTGTAAAGATGATTGCATAAATAATGCGCTAAAATGCGAAGATGATTGCATGAATACGGCAGACATAGCGGAATAAATAATTTTTTAAAAACAAAACTTACCCAGATTTCTAGTACGGCCGAACTCTTCAAAAACAGTCTTTCACTTTTCCCGAACTTTTTCCTGATGTAATCATCCTCTTTGAAGTGTGCACTGCACAAACGAAAGGTTTTGACTCGTTCCAGCCGAGTATCCTTGGAGTAGCCGATTGCTAAAAGCCACTGATGCCTTAGAGAAACGTTCTTAGCAGGAAAAGTGTCAAACCGAAAAGGTGATCCTGTAACATCCTTATTGTTACAACCCGGGAACCTGCAGGTACGCACCATGGCTCGATATATTTAAGAAAAACTACTTTTAAGTGAATTTAGAAGTTGTTGTTTCACTCATACAGCCAGGATTAGCAGCCAGACACGAGCCCGTTCTATAGCTGCGGGGAGCGGCGCAGGGATACGAATGACAAAAAATAGTCCCGTTGTAATGTGACGTTGTAAATTTTTTCTCTTTGTTTGTGAGATGCAAATTAGCCATGCTTTCAGAGGCTAATCCTTTTGTGAGGCTAAACGGCGCAGATAAAGCGCCCCGAAACTAGCCAGAACTACCTTTATGAATCACTTCTCCCCTGGAAATCTCTGAGCAGGGGGGTGTGTGTGAAATGGGTCAAAGTTTACAGAGCACTGGGTGGGTGAAGGAACACATAAAACTTAATGTCTAAAAAAGCGAACTTTTCCTTTAACTCGATTAAATATTAACGGATTTACAAGCGGGTTGCATTATTACAAACCTTATAGCACATAGGCTTGAGACGACATACATTTTTAAATTAACGGCTCAAATCCATCATATTTCACAGCCACATCTCTGGCGTTTATAACACCATTGACACCAATGTTACGAAAGGGGGCAGCTGTCTGAAGTAAGATGGCCGCCGCGTAGGGACGTTTGTCCAATCGACGAACAGCGAGGGTAAGGCATCTAGTGATATATATGATATCTATGATCCTACCATACAGGGGTGGAGTTAGCATGTTCTCCCTATGTTTGGGGTTGTTCTCCTCATCCATGTGTGGGTTTTCTCTGGGTTCTCTGGTTTCTTCCCACAGACCAAAAACACAGGAGACTCTAATGGTCCCTAGGTGTGAGTGAGTGTGTGACTGCTTGTTTGTCTCAGTGTCCCTGTGATGGACTGGAGACCTGTCCACGGTGTCCCCTGCCTCTTCCTCGATGACTGCTGAAGTTACACACTTGGGATAAACGATCTATCACTTTCTGATCAAAAGTGCAATTTCAGACAACGCCAACATGTGATTATCAAAAATGGCATGCTGATGATGGGATACTGGACCAGCATCCCATCTAAACCAGCACCAAAACACAACACACGCTGGTCTATGCTGTTTTTGTCAGCAGATATCTGTTCTTTTTCTGCTCAGGTGTTCCAGTGAAACGTCTAAGCTGGTGTTTTCTTTTGCAGGAATGTTCAGCTACATGAAGGACTCACACTGCCACTGGTTCAGCAGCTGGAAGTGTGACAACTATTCAGAGTTTCAGATGGTCGGGACTGTATCCTTCCCCACAGTAGAACCAGGGTTTGTATGTAAA
>SSNS01000003.1:6309395-6324395 GCA_006937985.1 Aphyosemion australe | reverse complement strand
CACAGTTTTTTGAGTGAAAAGTGTCCTTTTTCAGCAAACCTTCTAAAGCGCTCTTTGTTCTAAATCTTAGCCTCTGACGTAACCAGAGGGAGTTGTAAGCTAGGCGCTGCCTCAGCTCAGTGTGGAGAGTGGGTAGTTTTAGGGTAGAGAGGTCATGTTATCCAGTCAGTGTGTGTGTTCACTAGTTTTGGATTGTGTTCATTTTGATAAATAATTCTTTGTAGAGGCTGTAAAAACTCCAGCCTGTCCAGACATCGAGTCCACGGGTTTAAAAATAAGATAAACAACGCCTCTATCTCTGTGCCTGGAGGCATTTTGTGCAGCTGAAAAGACGGGAGTTCTGTAGCCCACATCGGTCGGTACTGGGTCAGGGAGGTCCGCGATGAACCTCCAGAGACCTGTGGCGGGGTTTAAAAAATTAAATGTGCTCAAATCACCATTGGAACCAGGTCAGACACAGCACCACCAGAAGAGATGCGTGGCTCAGCGGGCCAATCGAGCTGGTTTCTGGGTCAGAACCAGATCAGAACCACTGCCCAGACCTCCAGGAGATGATGGGCGGCTTTTAAAAATAGCAGTGAGCCAGTCAAGCTGGTTTCTGGGTCGGATCCAGCTCACAGCAGCCCACTTGAGCTTCAGAACCAGATGACAGGCGCTCTCTCTCTCTCAAGTGCTAAACTACGCTACATGAACGGATATTAACGAGTATGAGAGCGCTGACTGACGCTCATTAGTTTATTATTGTCAAGTATTAATGTTATATTAACTGACCGATACTATTAATTGTCTGCTACATGATAGTAATCTGTACTATATTGTGATGTTAGCACACGAGTTTAAGCTAACATCGTTAACTCACCAAGACACCTGCTGCTCCCCCGCTGCTCCTCCTCACATCACAGCTCAATCTCTCTGCTTTGGCCGATCGTTTCTCCCTCTGGCTTGTCTCTGCTCTCTGAGGCGTGCAGCAGGCTGATATCTTTATGGTTTTGGTCCACCATCATCTGAGATGCCGCCATTGCCTGATCCCAAGCCCAGGATGAGAAAGAAGTGTTGGGCGAGGGTTTGGCTAGGCCAACGACCATCATCACTACTAGGACCATTATCCTTTATTATAGCACCTTAAAATAATTCAGTCTTTCATTTACCACCTTAAACATAGTTAAATCTTTTATATACCACCTTTAAATCATCCTGCTACAGGTAGAAGATAAAAGTAGCCATGTGTTTTTTATCTAACAGGAACTTCTCTATGGGACCTACTCTGTTAGGGTCTCTGCTGTGCACACACGTGTGCACCACGTTAAATCTTGGTTCAGTTTGATCAAAAATAAGAATGACCACAAGAATGTGCTTGTTGGAAATATTCCAAATGTTTTTTTTTATTCAAAACCTGGAAAGTTTTTATTCCAAATTTGTAATTTTTTTTTCAATATCTCTTTCACTAGAGCCACCTGACACACCACAGGCTGAGAATCATGTTTGTACCAGTAGTGTAGCCAGAAACTCCTTTTTTACCAGGCCTAAAAAAAATGGGTGGGCCCAATAAATCTAATTGAAAACAAGTTTATTTGTAAATACCATTTTTGCTTATATATATATATATATATATATATATATATATATATATATATATATGTGTGTGTGTGTAAAAATCTCCATTTTTTGTCAAAGTTGTAAACGTGAAAAAAGAGTTTTTAGGAGGAATACTTTCTAAAGTAGATATAAATGATTATGGCGATGTGGAGGTTGGCAATGCTCAAATCCTAAAATTTTAAGTCCTAAATAAGTACATTTACAGAATGTTTTATTTAGTAAGAACTATTTCCTGAAATAACAGACTTTTGAGAAGCTATGATACAGTGAGGAAGATAAGTATTTGGGGTTCAAATACTTATGTGCAGTAGTGCAATACAAATAAATTCTTTAAAAATCGCAAAAATGTGATTTTCTGAAAATTTTTAAAATGCTGTCTGTCACAGTGTGCTGCACCTACAATGTGGAATTCAGACGCCTTCATGATCTCTAAGTGGGAGAACTTGCTAAATCGCAGGGTGTTCAAATACTTTTGTTCCTCATTGTATGTAGTCTGCTAGCATCCCTGTTTGTAGTCTGCTAGCATCCCTGTTTGTAGTCTGCTAGCATCCCTGTTTGTAGTCTGCTAGCATCCCTGTTTGTACTCTGCTAGCATCCCTGTTTGTAGTCTGCTAGCATCCCTGTTTGTAGTCTGCTAGCATCCCTGTTTGTACTCTGCTAGCATCCCTGTTTGTATTCTGCTAGCATCCCTGTTTGTAGTCTGCTAGTATCCCTGTTTGTAGTCTGCTAGCATCCCTGTTTGTAGTCTGCTAGCATCACTGTGTGTGTCACATCAGTGACTGGTGTGTTTGCACCTCCATGTTATTTTTAAGCAGCATCTCTGTGCAAATTCACTGGATGGGTGTGTTGATTGGTTATTTTCTTGAGCAAACAGAATCTTTTACTAACTTTGAGATTTCTCTTCTTAACGTAAATGTCAGCTGATGGGCTTAGCTGTTTATAACAGCATCGCTCTGGACATCCACTTCCCTCCCTACTGTTACAGGTAAGACTGCATTGATTTCATAACATTTCTGCACATGACCCTGCAGACCTGAACCTCCAGGCGTCCAGTCCCTGTTACTGCTCTCTACCTTAGCAAAAATGACAAAAAAATCGATGCTGAAAGTCATGATTAAGAAGTAGGTGTGATAAAACGTAAGAACTGTTCAAAGATAGAGATGATTTAATGAAATCTTTACACTTGATGCACTGCTCCTGATACTTCTAAGGCTGCAGAAATCATAATACATATCTGTACTCGCTCATATAATTAGGGTCCTGCAGTAATGCATTTTTCTCTACCTCTACAGTGTCTCTGTAGTTATTATTCTTCCAACAAATGTAATGCAGCCTGAACAGAAGTGTGTATCCCGACACATCATACATCAAATCAATGTGCTTGGTCTGGGGCCGTGTTTTACGTTTACCATGGTGACAAAATAAAAAAAAATTTGTATCCTTATTTATTTATTTAGGTATTACGTTTAATTTGGTTCCTCCCCTTTGTCATCTGTCCCAGATGACCGAGTTTCTCACCCTATCTCTAAGGGAGAGCCCAGACACCCTGCAGAGAAAACTCATTTCAGCCGCTTGTATCCATGATCTCATTCTTTCGGTCACTACCCAAAGCTCGTGACCATAGGTGAGGGTAGGAACAGAGATCAACCAGTAAATCAAGAGTTTTGCCTTCTGGCTCAGCTCTCTCTTCACCACGACAGACCGGTACAACGCCTTCATCACTGCAGACGCAGCACCAATCCACCTATTGATCTCACGCTCCACCTTTCCCTCACTCGTGAACAAGACCCCGAGATACTTAAACTCCTCCACTTGGGGCAGGACCTCGTCCCTGACCTGGAGAAGGCATTCTACCCTTTTCCGACTCAAGACCATGGTCTCGGATTTAGAGGAGCTGATTCTCATCCCAGCTGCTTCACACCCGGCTGCGAATCACTCCAGCGAAAACTGGAGATCACTTTCTGACAAAGCCAACAGGACCACATGATCTTCAAAAAGCAGACTCTCCATCATCAGTACCAGAACTTTGCAAAAGAAAGAAAAGAAAACCTTACTCTTTGTGCTAATGTGTAACAGCTGCTAACTAGGGCTGGGCGTTATGGCCTCAAATCTATATTGCGATATAATCTGAAGTATGTGCGATAACAATATATATTGCGATATATTTTTTCCTCATGCTTTTAAAAATCCTCATATTACAGCAGAATAAAGACGTCCAAAATCTCTTGTGTAGAATGCTCCTCGTCCTCCGCCCGCTCCATGCTTGCAGTCACTGCCATTCTGTTGTCCCAATGTCGGTGCGGGTGCACATCTGAGTGACGGCATGTGTTGTTGCGATATCGCGATAGAGCCAAAAACTCTATCATTACCCAATTTTATATCGTTTCTACCTTATATCGTTTATATTGCCCACCCCTACTGCTAACCAAGCTGCTGACTGTTCTGGTCCAGGCACTGGGGGGGGGGGATTCAAATCTAATCAAAGTTCATACTTTTGATTGATTAAAATACAACTGTTAATCCTGATAGTCCTGCTGTTCATCATGTTACCAGTATCACTCCTTTCCTCCTGAGCCTTGAGAGTAGCATCACCTCTAATCTTCTCTCAATTGAAACTTTTGTTTGTTGGTTTTAGAAAAAATAAAGTGTAACTTTAACTCTATTTTGTTGAGACAGGAAGCTTCTGACTCCACCTACTGTCCCGTGTGATCAGAATATCCTGGTTGGCATGGCAACAGCCACCTTGGATGACCTGCAGCAGGTCATGCCTGTAAGTATCTCAGCCAGGGCATCAGTCCAGACTCAGGTTGTTAGTTTTATAAAGGTAGGGATGATAGAGCAGTCTCAACCCACTAGAGGGGGGCAGAGTTAAACTTTTGCTCCTTCTGAGCTGCCTCTTCACAATCTGTTTCACTTCATCTGTTACTCAGAAGTTTCTGGTTCTCTGGTTGAACTTGTTGCACATAAAAATCGCACCATCTGACCAAAAACCTCAGTTATAAGAATATTCTGGTTTTAAATCAGCAGTTGGTGTAAACAAACATCAGGCTGCAAAAACATTAGAGGCCTTTACTGAATCAAAACCAATTTTGTTCTCCATTGTTTGTCTTTACAAACATTTATTTAATACACCCTCATCAATATAAGATCATTACATTTTTTATTTGTATTTAATGACCATTAACACAAGTATGAAGCTAATTAAAGCAAAGATTATTTGGTAACACTTTACAATAAGGGTCCCTTTATTAACATGACGTGTTGCATTATTAATCATTAATAAACGATTAAATTAAGTATTAACAACTGCTTAATATTAATGTTAATATTAAGTAAGCACACACCCTCCCCGGCCCTTTGTCCTAACCTTAAGGACACTTAATAGTTAATATTGTGAACGTTAAAAAAGGGATCCTTTGTTTATTAATGATTAATAATGCACTGAGTATCATTAATAACGGGACCCTTATTGTGAAGTGTTACCGATTATTTAAATGCCCTTGTCCATTTTGGACCTTTGAGCGGTATTTAACACAGGGATTTTTATTTTAGCAACATGTGGATCATTCAAAAGAAAAGCAAAGAAAAATAATAATTAATGTGACCTGAATCAACAATGCAGCAGTTTACCCTTCAGGAGGATTAAAAAATGCAACCAGAGAATAATTTTCATTGAGTTCATGTTTTTACTCTAGTTTAGGAACAAACTAAGAGAAAGATCAGGAATTGTTGAGTTACCTGATCAACAAGCTGTCCACAAAACTGTCCTGACTGTGAAGGTCAAGGACCCGAACACAACACACACACACACACACACACACACACACACACACACACACGCTTGGACTGATTCACTGAGGGGAGCTATAATGAGCCATGTTGTGTAACTGCAGGGAATCAGAAATGGGACCTGCAGCTGGTTGTCAGCACCAGAGGTCTGGTGACTCTGCAGAAAGATCCCAACTCAAATCTCAGTCAGCAGGTGCGGGTTTGGTTGTTGTCGTGCAGAAAGTTTATTATGAAAGTTAAGGAAGGAAATTATGTATTGGTGTGCAGGTACAGAAGTGCAGAGGTTTAGTGCCTTGCTCAAGGGTGACACTTTGACACGCTGAGTTCAAAGACAACCACCCAGAAAATCATCTGGTGCTTGGAATCAGCACATATTAAGCATGATCAGCTTAATGGAAAACTGTGAAACTCAGATTTATCTTTTGTTCCATGAACGCACCATGACCAGGCACCACTTAATAATAGCTGTAACGGATCAGAGTAAATCAGAAATTAACTCTAAAATGTACTCTAATGTTTTGTCCTTTGAAATAAATTAGTCAGTATCTTCAGGCAAGGCCCAGTTCACACGGTGGGATACTTATGATGGTTTTTGACCCGATTCCAACTATCTTAATTGTGGTTTCTCATGTTTTAAAAATCATTCAACAACTTTTAAATCCTGCCGTGTGAACCGGGCCTAGCGCTGTACAAAAACCATGAATGGATACTGGTCCTCTAAACCAGAACTGATGCATTTAATCTGAGGTGACAATGCTGCATCTCAGACTCTGCAGGATCATACGGTTTCCATTTAATGCATGAAAAAAAGGCCAAAACGTTTTACCAAAATGAAAGTGGTCCAAACATCCATCCGTCTGTCTGTAGGATCTGGCTCATGGTTTATCAGAGCTGCTGAGTTACGAGGGAAACGTGGAGGAGGATTTCTACCTCACCTTCCAGGTAAAACGCTTCACTTTACTTAAAGGCCAAGTTTACTGAGATAAACCGTTTTGTTGTGTTGGTTTGTCTGTTTTTCCTCCTGTGCCTGTCTCCTGTTGTTTTTTACCTGGCATGACTGCATTAAAGACCTCAGCAAGCTTCACTGCCTCCCAGAGCCGCACTCACCTGCACTTGGGTCCGAACCGAAATCCAAAAGTGACAACCTCAGCCTTCATTAGGTTCTACAGGAGCGGTTCATCACTAATTCAAACATATCAGCTGGGTTCATGACCTAAAACATGCAGGAGTCGTGCTGGAAGCAGACTCCAGCACTAGCATGTCGGCCAGCCCACAGACATGTATACATATAGGACTTTCACCCTATCATCAGCTCTACCTGGCCTAGTTAGGGTAATGAGTGTTCACATCTGGGTAGCCCAGTAATTTTCCACACACAACTGGGCGATTTTTTCTCTTTCCAAGGTGATCCGCCTTGAGCTGAACCGGCCCAACACACACACTGCCGACTGACTGGCACACACACACACACACACACACACACACACACACACACACACACACACACACACACACACACACACACACACACACACACACACACACACACACACACACACACACACACACAGCACTGCTCAGGCCAACTTTCAAGGAAGTATCTCTGTCCTGTCTCTGTCTACCAGAGTGCTCTCTACATTTTGTCTGAAAACTAAATTTTTATAAAACCATGGATCTGGTGAGCTGGTCTCTGAATGTGATTGATAAAATCTTTTCTACGCTAAGAACGGAGCAGGGGGCTCCCTCATGTCCAGACAGAATGCAACTAGTTGGATACATTACGGATTCCTGGAAGAAGTGGAATATAATGTGTCTTTCTCTGCTTTCCGTGGAAGACTCAGAAGACGTATGGATTTTTGGATTTATGATTATCGGATTCCTGCTGTTTGGTGCGGGCAGTTATCTGGTATTTTGGAAAATTATGGAGCTGTTGCAGGCAATTGGAAAATTTCCTGGGCTCAAAGACGGTATCTGCCATGACTCACATTGCTTGAGATGAATTGCAAGCTGGATGCTTTGACTGGGAGACTGGGAGATCCGAAGCCCCGGTCCTCTTAAGCTGTCCTGTCTCCACATATATTTGGCCCGGTAAGGAATTTGATGAAACGTCAGCACATCGAGACCGCTGCGCAGTGAGGTACCTCATCGATCAGCGCAAAACGTGCGAAAAGCAGTAAACAAAGATCGACACAATGGACAACAATCGTTGGAACGTTTATGTTTGCTATGTTGTTATATGCAGCGATGGCTTCCATCACTCGTCTCTCTAACAACTCGTGCTTTCCTAAATAACGGTTGCCGCCACATATATGCATTTCCTATTTCCTCCTGAGTTGGCATCATTTCCGACTGAGTTACAACCAATCGGCAGCGTTCGCGTCCAGCATCTTCACTGGGCCTTTTATCGGGCCATTCCAAGTACTTACCCCTGATCAGGTACTCGGAAGGTTCCGGAAAACGGCCGTTTGGCCGGCCCGGTCAAGTGGAGACAAGCACACGTTGGGAACTTCCTGTAAATTTACCCCGATGTTCCGATAAAGGAAATGCACCTATTGTAACCTGTCTGTGTTTGTGCTTATATGTTGAGGTGTTTCTTTGTATATCAGAGTTACCCCTTGTTGGGGATATCTCTGCCTTTTTTTGCCTTTTTTCCCTCCCTCCTCCTACCCTTCTGTAACCCTCTCTTTTCTAACTGAAAAGGAGCGCTGTGTATGGCTGCTCTCATGGCCTGCCTGTACCTGTTTTGTCTATATGTTGTGTGTTTATTCTTGGTCAGGTTGTGCTGTACAGTCAGATTTCTTTGTTCAAGGACGCTGGTGCAATGACAGTAAAGTTGATTCTGATTAAACATGAAAATAATTTTTTCCCCCTTTTTTCTGCATTAGCCGCTGATAGAATATAGACGGGGAAAATCTCAAATTAGAAAAGCCAGTCAATTTCATGTGATAATGTCAAATTAGCATTAATGGACTCACCCATCTTGACAGGGAAGACTGTTGGTTTAGCATCCAGGAGAGAGCAGTGTGTCCCAGCTAGTAGAAGCTAACCGTTAGCATTAGCAACTCCACAACATGGCAGAACTCTTCCAGGTTTGTGTTATTTGTGGAAATAAAACATCAACATAGCAAAGCAAATGGAGTCAGTGGTAGAGTCATTTTGCTGTTAGCCAATCAGAGGAGAGGTGTCAGAATATCAGGAACTAAGACTCCAAACCCTGCTGTCTGATGCTAACCTCTCCTCTGGCTCGCTTCTACTTTCTGAAACAGGAGTACCAGCGTTTTTTATACAGAGATCAAGTCATTCATTTATACTAGAGACCACTGCAAATGTGTTGTAAAAATGACTGAACTTGGTTTTTAACTTTGTAATCCAACATGTTCAAAATACCAGCAGGCCAAGAGCTGTATGTTATGGTAGGCATTTTATTTTACCTTTTAATTTTGATCAAACTGTAAATGATCACAAACAGCTGATGGTTCACTTCTTTGTTCTTGTGAGAAGAGCCACAGGCACACAAGCATGTGAGCCTGGTGTCACTGCTGTGTGATTCTAATAATGTTAACATCAGACTGCAGGGATCACGCCTGTCTGATGTCATCCACTAAATCCGTCAAGCAAAACGTTTCAGTTATTTTCAGGTGATCAAAACAAATACAGATGCTTTAGAGCTGGATTAAAACCAAGTTAAAATGTTCATATCTGCTGCAGGTTCCTGGTGGGATCGCTCTTCTGTGCATATATAGATTCTAGGTTTACCTACAAGGATTTAATGCTGTTATTAATTAAATGTCTGACGCACTTAAAACACTTAAAGCAACACTTAATACGTTTCCTGCTTCTCCCTCCTACTGGTTGAAGGCAGAATTACAACTGTCATAAACAACCCTGCCTCAGCCTACTGTAGCTAGCGCTAACAACAAGCTAATGCTAACATGAGCCAACCGAGGCCATTTCTCAATATATGTACTTGTGTGAACTTGTATGCTCACGTTCTTGTGAAACGTCATCAACGATGTCCCAAGAACAAGTACGCCTCATAGAAAGTATGCTCAAAGTTCCGCCTGTTGTATCCAGGATGCATCAACACATCCTTCTGCGGACTTGGGAAGGCAAGCTATCCAATAATGCATTACGTCACAAGCTGTTATACCCCCTAACAGTAAATGACAGGAGAAAGCTTGTAAATGTAGAGTTTTTATATCAAAAATACAAATAATTAAGTCTAAATAAATAAATATAAAGTTGTCTGTTATTGTAGATAATTGTGTGTAACTTGTAAAACTTGCTGTGCATATTTGTCTTTTTTCTGACTCTTCACAATACCAATAATAAACCAATTAACCAATAATATACTTTTCTTCTTAATTTCATATATGTGATCTCGTTCTTTTGATCAATACTCAAAGCTCGTGACCATAGGTGAGGGTAGGAACGTAGATTGACCTCCTGGCTCAGCACTCTTCATCACGACAGAACGGTACAACATCACTGAAGACGCAGCACCAATCCAACTATCGATCTTGCGCCCCATCTTTCCCTCACTCGTGAACCCTGGGATACTTAAAATCCTTCACTTGGGGCAGGACCTCGTTCCTTTTCTGACTCCAGACCATGGTCTCGGATTTAGAGGAGCTGATTTTCATCCTAGGCAATGACACGTCATTCAGCTGTGACCTGCTCTAGCGACAGACGGAGATCACGGTCTGATGAATCCAACAAAGACCACATCATCTGCAAAAAGCAGAGACCTGATCCTTAGGCTCCTAGATGGATCCTCTCAACACCTTGGCTGCCTAGAAATCCTGTCCATAAAAGTTATAAATAGAGTCAGTGACAAAAGGCAGCCTTGGCAGAGTCCAACTCTCACTGGGAATGAGTTTGACTTACTACCAGCAATGCGGACCAAACTCTGACACCAGTCATACAGAGACCTAAAAGCCCACATCATAGGGTCTGGTGCCCCATACTCCTGGAGTACCCCCCACAGGGCCCACCAAGGGATGCGGTCGAATGCCTTCTTCAAATCCACAAAAAACCTGTGGTTGGGCGAACTCCCATGCACTCTCCAAGACCCCCAATAGACCTTTTTCACAAAAAAGTGCACGATTGTTGGGAAAACTCCTTCCTAACTAGGTCAGATTTCAGTCAGCATGGATCGTGTCTGCACTAAAAACCTTCTACATTTGCCCAATATAAAATTCTAAATAGGTCGCAGAAGACGACCAAACACACAGCAATATGATACTGGAACACAGAGCTGCTACCCATGAAAAATAAATAAATTACATAGATATTACATTACAACATGATCATCTTATTGTTCTAACAATATAATTTTCACGTTCTTAGAATAAAAATTTCACTTTGAAACAATATAATATCATGCTCTAACAACATACACATGCATAATATAGAATATGTAATATAAAATGTATGATAATTATATTGTACAACTGTGATAAACGTCTATGAACGTGAAATTTATATTGTTTGAACAATAAACTGTTAACGTGGCATCGCGTTAATTTTATTTTGCATGGGTGGCAGCTCTAAACTATGAGTTCATCATCATTTACTTGTCATGAACACATAAAAGAACTTACATTATAGCAGAGTTAGCTTTGGAGAACTTACCTGCGGGGCTAACGTAGCATCATCATGGTCCAGCCTTGTCGCCTACTGTACCTTTTCTAGCTCCTGGCTCTCCAATTCCTGTGTTGCACAAACTACCGTTTGTGTTACCGAACATGTAGACTGCTGGGGTGAAGTTATCCCAGGAGAATAGACATGGTACCGCATCCGAGTTAAGACGACTAACACTTAGCCCCAGCACGTAAACATAGCCGTGAAGTGTCTGCTGCAGACTAAGGATTTCCCCTTTAATTAACAAAATTGAGCCTCTCCTCACGCGTGATCGTCCTTAGACAGCTTTGTCTTACATCGGTAGATGTTGGAAACGAATGGAAATGGAGCTAGGGCTGCTTCAGAGCATGAGAAAAACAGACTGATCCCCATTAGTAACGCTGCAATAATTCTTATTTTCCGCTGCACTGATGTATTTCCGGTTAAAAACCCTGGAAGTGTGAAAAAGGTCTATAGGTGATCCAGAGTTCAACGGCCGGGATGAAAACCACATTGCTCCTCATGGATCCGAGATTCGACAAGCCGACGGACCCTCTTCTCCAGAACCCCTGAATTGACTTTACCAGGGAGACTCAGGAGTGTGAATCCCCATGTAGTTGGAACACACCCTGCGGTCCCCCTTTTTTTAAATATGGAGACCACCACCCCAGTCTGCCACCTGAGTGGAACTGCCCCCGATGTCCACGCAATATTGAAGAGCCGCGTCAACCAACACAACCCCACAACATTCAGAGCCTTAAGTAACTTTGGGCGGATCTCATCCACCCCCAGGGCCTTGCCACGAAGGAGATTATTAACTACCTTAGTGACCTCAGCACCAGAGATTGGGGATCCCCCACCCAAAGTCCCCAAACTCCACTTCCTCACTTGAAGGCGTGCTAGTGGTGTTGAGGAGGTCTTCGAAGTACTCCGCCCGCTGAATCCTTTTTGTCCTCCCCCACCATCAGTTGACAGGGCTGATCATCAGGTAGTGATCAGCAGACAGCTCTGCCCCTCTCTTCACCCGTGTGTCCAAGACATGTGGCTTCAGATCAGTAGCCATGACAACAAAGTTGATCATCAAACTGTGGCCTATTCTATGGTATCCAGGTGCTAAGAGCACATATGGACACCTTTATGCTTGAACATGGTGTTCGTTAAGGACAATCCACGGTGAGCGCAGAAGTCCAATAACAAAGCATCACTCAGATTCTTCTGAGTGTCCCAATGATCTAAGGAGCTAAGTTGTCAAAGGCTTTATGCCTCTGGTAGGGTCACCCATGGCAAACAGGACCCTTTATGATGATAAATACCAATGGACACAGTGTTCCCTTGCCCGGACGCAGGTCACCATGGCCCCCTTTGGAGCCAGGTCTGGAGGTGGGGCACGTTGACAAGCACCTGGTGGCCAGGCTTTCACCCGTGGAGCCTGGTCGGGCATAGCCCAAAGAAGAGACATGGGTCCCCATTGTCATGGACTCACCACTCGTGGGAGGGGCCAAAGGGGTCCAGTGCATTGTATGGGTGGTAGCCAAAGACGGGACCTTAGCTGTCTGATCCTCGGCTGCAGAAGCTGGCTCTTGGCACGTAGGAATATATACAATTAAAGACATTATTCTCTTACTTCTACCTCCAGGCTCAGCCATGATGCCAACAAAAAAGCTAAATTCTTTTTCTTCCTGTGCTTATTATTGACAGTCTGTAAACTGAAAAAGCTAACTGCTAGCCTTTATATGCTACTGGCACAGTAAACAGCTGTTGCTGTAGAGACCTCCCACGAGTGTTCCTAACCAAACCACTGGTCAGCAGAGGGCTACAGAGTGCTGTCCAATAGAACGTTGCTCAAGTTTCTGGCTCAAGAACCACTAAAACCAGTTTGAAAGCAATAGCTTAAAGTGTTAAAAGCTCTTTAGTGTTGCTTTAAGTCTGTTTAAGGAGCATAAAACATTAAATATTGAATTTGCTGTGTGAGTGGAGTGACCTTCAGATTAAGGGCTGACCTCTGGTCCTCCCAAGCTGCAGCTGCTCTGGCTTAATCACACTTCATTTGGTTAGCAAATTACTGCTTTTACACCTGCAGAGGATCAGGTTTCCATCTGGTGTCAAACCAGCAACCTGTGTGTGTTGAAGTGGTGATATGGTTATAGTGTTTTTGTTGTTAAAACAACCAGGTCAGAGATGGGGTGTGGTGGTCAATGTGCTCTAGCTTCCTTACCTACAGCTCACTGGTCCTTGCTGGCCCTGATGGCCCGCCACTTCTATTTTCTCTGGCTGTAACATCTTGATTGCAATCACATATCCTCTAATGACTAAAACACCAGTGTTGATGACATGTTCCTGGTGCAGCAGAGCAGTATAAAAGCTGGATTTGTTCTGTGTGTCTCTCACCAGACATTTAGTGGCTTTATTAATAAATAGCAGCTAAACAGGACGTTCAATTTAAGCTATTATCAGCCTGGATTAGAGACAAACTCAGACATGAAGTCCCTCACGTAATCTGTGTATTTTAATGATGGTTTTGCATTAGGAATTATTCATGCGTGATATTTTTAGGTTATTTCTATGTTTGGTGTCACTGACTGACTTCATTTAGAAATACAGAAGGAGCAAAAGCGCCTGGAAAATATAGTGAATGTTCAAAATGATGTGTTTTTGGTCCAATCACAACCACCTGCTGCATTCCTGTCCTCGTGTCACCGAGCTGTTAAAAGCTGCTCGTCTGAAACTCACCAGGCGGGTCACAAGAACCAGAATTTAAGAAGCAAAGCTCAGGTGAGCAGACAGGTGAGGAGCTATGTATAGCTGTGTTTCCACACGTCTCAGAAGCATGATGCACTCTGCTAAATTTATCCTTTGGGTCTATGTTTTACCTCCTGACCTTCCTGAATGCATCAAGCTCAGGAGTTCAGATCGTGCAAAATGGGAAATCAGAGAGTGAGTAAAGCATCCGGAAACTTTCAGAATAAAAGATATCCTATTGATTAACTATTAAAAGAACACATATTGTTGCCTCTGACACCTCCTTACCAGAGGTAAACAAAACAGAAAATGCCTTCTTTCACCTTGCTTGTTATCGCGTCGATCTGGGGAGGTTTGTCGATACTTTCTGTCGTGTTTCGTGGTAACAGGGCAAAGTAATCAACAAATAATTTTGGCTCCTCCCCCTTGCTTCTATAACATCAGAAGTCTGAGCATTCGGCCCAAGAATTTAAAATAAGTAATTAATTTATGGCTCCATCAGTTTGTGTCTCACATGTCCTGCTGTCACTGCCTGTCTCTGTCTGCTCCCCCCAAAGCAGGAAAATCCCAGCTCACTGATTGGCTAAGACTGTCTCCACAGAGAGATGATGCTGCAAGTGGTGGCCCCATCACTGTTTCTATCAGAGTGTGTTTATTTATATATAAATGTATGTTTTCACTGTTTTTGTGTTTTTTCAGGTGTTCCAGGAGGAGATGGGCGTGGTCAAATCCTACAACCTGAAAGCTGGAGGAGACAAAATCCCCGTGACCAAGCAGAACCGGAAGGGTGAGTCCGCTCCCAGAGACGTGGCTGGAATGTTGAAGGTCAGCTCCGAGCGACCTCATAGAAACAAAAGTCTTCGTCTCAGATAATCTCTCAGGATTATCAGCTGTATGGTAGTTTGTGTTTCAGATGAAGCGACTCTAGTTTTCTCTCTCCTGGTTGTTTACTCAGGTCAAACACTCTGTTTACGGATCAGTCATGGATCCTGTTAATGGATGCACTAATTACCTCCTGTTTAGTTTTCCATGTTGCCATGGTGACCTATCATTTGTACGTTGTTAGTCCTGGTACTAACATCTTCATGCTTAGCTGGCTCTAGATCTCAAAAAGGAAACAAAAGACTTTTCAGCCACATCTTAAAAGTGCATTTGGTTTCTAACAAGCTTCAGGATCGATGACTGAAGATGAAGAGAAACAAACATTTTCCGATGCTGGATGATGTTTGTAGAGTTATTATATAAAACATGGAG
>SSNS01000003.1:6299395-6304395 GCA_006937985.1 Aphyosemion australe | reverse complement strand
TACATTAAAACAATGTAAAAACATGAGTAAATACACTATCGTGAACCGGATACATGAGTGTCATGGTGGCAGGATATCACAGAATAGCGCTACGCCCTCTGTTGTCCTGGCGGGGAATTGCTTTGCAGCACTCCGCTGCCTGAACAGAAGTTCCAATGTGAAAACCTTTCAGACGCTTCGTGTGCGACGCTCCGTTGCGGAGCTCACAGAGAGTATAAACCAGCCTTTAGGGACCGTCAACAATTTCTAGTCATTTGAGAATGCATGCAAAAAATCGAAAGCTTTCAGCTTAATTGATTAAATTATTCAAAATCAATTCTCAGTTGTGTTACTGAACTAGACCAACGAGACACATCAGTTTGAAACATAGTTCATACAATCTGATCTTTTTTTATGAGTAATTTAATGAAAAATAATTTGTTTTTCAATAGCTTCCAGATAAATTGATCAAAATACTCAAACCCAATTTCCAATGGTGTTACTAAGCTAGACCAATGAGACAGCAGTTTTTAACATATTATGCAATTTGATCTTTTTTTATTAAGATTTTTATAGAAAATTTTCTTCAAAAGCATCCAGGTAAATTAACAAATTACTCAAAATTAATTCACAGTCTTGTTACTAAGCTAGATTAATGAGACACCACAGTTTTATCATGTCTAATTGAAAGAGATCATTTTTATTAATATTTATATGGTAATTTCTGTATTTTGTTTCAATAGCATCCAGGTTTGTGATCAAATGACTCAAAAAAAAATCAATTGTCAGTTGTTATTTAATTAGAACAATGAGACAGCAGTTTTTAACGAATTTCATTGAGTCAGATTTTTTTCAAATATTTAAATAACAAATAACTAATTTGTCTTATATAGCTTCCAAATAAATTGATCAATGACCCCAAATCAATTCCATTCCTCCCACTCCAATGGAATCCTCTTTGAAGAGGGATTTGTGTCTTCATTGCCTAGTAGTTCCAAGCTGCCACCTTTGGGAATCAGTTTTGAGTATTTTTTTTTTTTATCAGTTTACCTGGAAGCTTTTGAAAAAAAAAATTTTTTAATGAAAATCTAAATGAAAAAGATCAGATAGTATGAAATGTGTTAAAAACTGTTGTGTCATTGCATTGGTCTGCCTTAGTAACACAATTGGGAATTGGTTTTGACTTTTTTTTTTAATCAATTTACCTGGAAGCTTTTGAAGAAAATATCTTTTTTTTGAAAATCTTAATAAAAAAAGATCAGATTGTATGAAATGTGTTTAAAAAAGCGTCTCATTGGTCTAGTTTAGGAACAGAACTGAGAATTAATTTTGAATAATTGAATCAATGACGCTGGATGCTTTTGACTTTTTGTATGCGTTCTCAAATGACTAGAAATTGTTGACGGTCCCTAAGCGGACCACCGCTTTCATGAGCGAGTCCTCTGAACACAGCTGACCGCCGTCTCTATCTGGCGCAGCACACACACATCATAGCGCACGGCATAAAAACTCATCATTGACCGTAGTGAACCATGGAGTAATGTCTGTTGAATATCCACTGTCCAACTAACCTCACCGTTGTGCTTTTTCAGCGTGAGAAATCTCATGTGTGGCGTGAGTGCGTGTAAGACAGGAAAATGCGTGAGTCCCACGCTCATTGCGTGAGGCTTGAGAGCTCTGGCTACCATGTCCTCCATTCAGAGGTGCAGCGTGACAACTGGGAGGGCAGGTAATTTTTTGGGACCCCCAGGTTACAAGGGGGTCCAGAAGGATATCAAACTTTGAGGTCAGAACCACAAAAGTAGTGAGACAGTGAAAATCTGTTGGTCATCTCACACTCCATCACGGGGCCGTCCACCTAACAGCTAAGTAGGCATAGTGGAAAAGGGTGATTATTCGTCTTCGCGATTAGCTTGAACTAGCTGTTTGCTTGCACTATACATTAGCCTGGACTAGTTTTTAGCTTGCACTATAGGCAAGGCAAGGTAGTTCTATTTATATAGCGCATTTCCTACCCGAAGGCAATTTAAAGCGCTTTACAAACCATACATTAGCCTGGAATAGCTGTTAGCTTGCACTATACATTAGCCTGGACTAGCTGTTAGCTTGCACTATACATTAGCCTGGACTAGTTTTTAGCTTGCACTATAGGCAAGGCAAGGTAGTTCTATTTATATAGCGCATTTCCTACCCGAAGGCAATTTAAAGCGCTTTACAAACCATACATTAGCCTGGAATAGCTGTTAGCTTGCACTATACATTAGCCTGGACTAGCTGTTAGCTTGCACTATACATTAGCCTGGACTAGTTGTTAGCTTGCACTATAGGCAAGGCAAGGTAGTTCTATTTATATAGCGCATTTCCTACCCGAAGGCAATTTAAAGCGCTTTACAAACCATACATTAGCCTGGAATAGCTGTTAGCTTGCACTATACATTAGCCTGGACTAGCTGTTAGCTTGCACTATACATTAGCCTGGAATAGCTGTTAGCTTGCACTATACATTAGCCTGGACTAGCTGTTAGCTTGCACTATACATTAGCCTGGGCTAGCTGTTAGCTTGCACTAGAGGGCTGCATTGGGATTGGGTCCCGCCGGGTCCCACAGGACCCAACACAAATCTCGCGGGAGCGGGTGGTGTGATCTTTGCTGCGGGCGGGAACGGGCCGCTAAAAGAAACAGTGCGGGATCGAGATGAGCATGTATGGCGAGTGATTTCTGCCACGGATTACTAGCCGAAAGAGACCCTCGTCTAACATTAACGTTTGAGAAGAAGCCCTCGGAGAAGCACGTCGACTCTGTAGCCAGTGCAGACGTTCAAACAGAAACCGACTCTGAACAGATGAAACATCCGTCTAAAATAAAAAACCCTTATATTTAAACTGTTGTTGATGATCTAGTTTATTGTTTTCTGTCAGTCCTGATCTGCCACCATGTGTTTCCCATGCCTAATTAGTTCCTTTGAATTAAAGTAGAGTGAATAGTTAGGGCCCCATGGCTCTAGGGGGCCACAGGGGCCCAGGCTGGTGTTATCTCAGCTGTGAGGGTCTGTGAAACGTCATGGTGATAAACAAATACCAGCATGGTGAGTGTGTTTCTGCTCTGCTGGGTTACTTGGGTTCAACATTTTCTCACACACACCACATTCACAAACAACAGCTTGATTTTCACACCAACACGACAAACACCCAACAGTTGGGTTAGGCTGGATAGAGGGTTAGGGTGGTGGTGGTGGTGGTGGTGGGGGGGGGGTTTGAATCAACAGGTGGATCATCTTCTCGTGTAGATCATGTTTTCCTTCTATGTTTTCTGTAGATACTTGAAGCTGCAGAAAAGTGGTTGTTTCTTAGTGGAAAAGGCATCACAACCCCCACACGTGAGCCGGCTTTCAGGGGCCCCGCATAACATGATCTGAGAGAGGGGCCGGTAGAGTCTGTGGTGTTTGGAAAACAGGAGGGGGATGGGTGAGGCCATTGTGTCAAATCTAAAGAAAACTACGTTCAGTGAGTTCACGGCTAAAGTGGGCGGCCTTGAACTCACTAACCCTGCTGCTGATGGCTCCGGGCTCCACGCTAGCTCCCACTCCCCACAAACACTTTGACCCATTTATTGAATGGAAGTTTTTAATCCCAAACACAACGGAACAGATCTTTTCCCAGAGCCCAGATCATCAGTGCCTCACCACCGTGCTGGAATCAGCTGTTTGTGCATTATGGGTGAACACCTCCACCGTGGAGAGGACGGCCAGTAGACCATCCATGTTCAGTCAGACCAGCTGTCTGCACATTTACACTTTAGACAAGGAAAGCTTTACTGCTATTATTAAAAACAAGCTGCTTCCTGTCACACTATTATCAGCTCCTGTCACTGGAGGGATGGGGGGGGGGGGGGGGGGGGGGGGGGGGGGGGGGGGGGGGGGGGGGTAGGGAAATGAGCTGTGACCTTTGTGTCCACGCTGAGAAAAACAGAAGCTCTCCTAGCATCACTTCATCATGTTCTACTGGAGCTCCACCCTCTTCCTGTTGTTCTCCTTGTCCATCCAGGACTCGGAAAATCCTAATGTTAGGAGGCGCATGGATGGCTTCTCTATTTTGGAAAATATTTAACATAAGGCATTGTGGGTAATGTAGGTCTTTGCTGCAATGCTAGATAGTTTTTTCCTTTTTTCTATTTTGGCCTAAATAACGATGCTTCCTTTATTCTTTTGTTTTTCTGAGTTTCTTTGCCGACGCGCCACCAGATCATCCCTCTGCAGGAGCTGGAATATTTAAAGTGAACGTTTGGATATTCTTTTGTTATTGTTGGTGAATAATAATTAGCATTAAGCTGGTTGTGAAACAAAAAATTACTTGTCTCTTTAGTTGTCTACTTATTCTTAATATTCTTCTTCTCATTATTATTATTATTATTATTATCATCATCATTATTATTATTATCATCATCATTATTATTATTATTATCATCATTATTATTATTAAAATTCATTATTATTATTTTTATCATCATCATTATTATTATTATTATTATTATTATTATTATCATTATCATCATCATCATCATCATCCATCCATCCATCCATTTTCTCCCGCTTATCCGGAGTCGGGTCGCGGGGGCAGCAGCCCAAGGAGGGAAGCCCAGACCTCCCTCTCCCCAGCCACTTGGGCCAGCTCCTCCGGGGGAATCCCAAGGCGTTCCCAGGCCAGCCGAGAGACATAATCTCTCCAGCGTGTCCTGGGTCTTCCTTTGGGTCTCCTCCTGGTTGGACGTGCCCGGAAAACCTCACCAGGGAGGCGTCCAGGAGGCATCCTAATCAGATGCCCGAGCCACCTCAACTGGCTCCTCTCGATGTGGAGGAGCAGCGGGTCTACTCCGAGCCCCTCCCGGATGACCGAGCTCCTCACCCTATCTCTAAGGGAGAGCCCAGCCACCCTGCGAAGAAAACTCATTTCGGCCGCTTGTATCCGCGATCTCGTTCTTTCGGTCACTACCCAAAGCTCGTGACCATAGGTGAGGGTAGGAAC
>SSNS01000003.1:6289395-6294395 GCA_006937985.1 Aphyosemion australe | reverse complement strand
GATTTAAAAAAAGAAGAAGAAATGATCTTTTATATAGCGCCTCTGAAGATAAAAATCATGAGGAGCTTCACAAGAACAAAAAATTAATCATAAAAAAGTAAAGAAATGAAAAAAATAATTAAAAAATGGGGGGGAAAGGAAAAAGGAAATGAATAAGAAAAGGTAATCTGTGGATCCCGAGAAAGGCAGAATTGGTAGAGATGGCAGCATGAAAAGAAGCTAGTGATGAATCAACAGAAGGTCCCAGCCAGCCTGAACAGGTGAGTCTTCAGCTGCTTTTTAAAGCAACATTCCACAACTATTACACCTTAAAGTTATGCTTTTTTGTAAAGTTTTTGCGTCCTACTATTATCTATTATGTTCATTTTCATACCTGTGATAGTGTTGTCGGGTCCCACGTCTGTTTACTGCACTAAACAGTTTTTGTGCTTCGGGTAGCGCCGGAAGTACTGACTGGGTGTCGTTTTACGGCAGACTATGGCAAGCCAAAGGGATTAAAAAGAGCGCGTTCTAAACGTGCGTTATGTCCGCCAAAATGCGCATCTTGAACGCGCGTTTTGACGCCAAAGGGGGCAAAATCCCGCGTGTTCTAAAAGCGAGCATTATCTCTGCCAAAACGTGCGTCTTGAACGAGCATTTTGGCGGACATAATGCGAGTTTAGAACGCGCATTTTTTTATCCCTTTGGCTTGCCATAATTGTATAACGTAGACTCGCTGTAGCAGCGGCAGATTCACCAAAGAAAGCTAGAAATCCCTTATCAGAGGAATCTAGGAAAAGAAACAATGATGCGCCAACGGCTCCGCCCACAACCCAGAGGCAAATTTTTAATGAGCTACTGCCACTATGTAGAAGTACTAGAAAATGGCACAGGTTTTGTGATTTTGGCTAAAAACAGCATAATCATAGTTTAAAGATCATTGAGAACTATTTAAAACAGCTAAAAAGATGATGGGTGGGTCTTTAAAAGATCTGTAGCTAGCATGAATTAGCACTTAGCCATGTTAACTATGTTGGATTTTTTTCTTGTTGCTTGCTAACAATGTACACTCAGGTTCAGACACAGCTGATCATGATGGCCCTGGTTATATCCACCAGCACATTTACAATAATGCATAAACCATAGGCGTCAGAACCATTATGTCAGGACGGGACGTGCCCCCCCCACTTTTTAAAATGACGCATTTGGACCCCCCCACATTTAGTCCACACTTGCGCTAAAAACGATCGTTCTCAAAGATGTTCGTTCCACTTGATTCATTAGAAATTACTCAGTCCGCTGAAATCCATTCCATGTTTTCCTGGTTACGCTGCTCTGCTCACAAAAAAAGAAAAAAAAAAAGATCGAAGGAACTGGGACGGCCGGCAGTGCGGGCTTGTTGCTGGAGGAGGTGACGGCAGTGGTTTCTATGTCTAATCCCTCCACAGACATCAGGAAACTTCTCACAAAGAAGGGTAAAGTAAGTAAAAATGTCCCCACAGGACCAGTTTTTAGTGGTGTTAGCTGGCTAGCCAGTGTTATTCATCAGGTAGGCTCCCTGGCTGTTTAAGCATTTATGAGGCAGACTGGAGACATACACTGCTCACAAAAATGAAAGGAACACTTTAAAGAAACACATTAGATACATCAGATCTCAATATGAAGTTGGATATCTATACAAATAACGACAGGGTGCCAAGTCTTTTAATGGAAATAAAAGTTTTCAGCCTACAGAGGGCTCAATGGTGTAGACACCCTAAAATCAGAGTGAAATGAAGATGTGGCAGGCTAGTCCATTATTTCAAAAACTTAATTTCTGCAACTCAAAATGCTTTTCAGTATCTTGTGTGGCCCCCACGAGCTTGTGTGCATGCTTGACAACGTCGGGGCATGCTCCTAATGAGACAACGGATGGTGTCTTGTGGCATTTCCTCCCAGATCTGTGTGAGGGCATCCCTGAGCTCTTGTACAGTCTGAGGAGCAACCTGGCGCCGCCTAATGGACCCAAACATAATGTCCCACAGATGTTCTATTGGGTTTAAGTCAGGGGATCGTGAAGGCCATTCAATTGTTTCAATTCCTTCATCCTCCAGGTACTGCCTGCATACTCTTGCCACATGAGGCCGGGCATTGTCGTGCATTAGGAGAAAACCAGGACCTACTGCATCAGCGTAGGGTCTGACAAAGGGTTCAAGGATTTCATCTGGATACCTTATGGCAGTCAGAGCACCATTTCCTAGGCAGTAGAGGTCTGTGCGTCCCTCCATGGATATGCCTCCCCAGACCATCACTGACCCACCACCAAACCTGTCATGTTGAACGACGTTGCAGGCAGCATAACGTTCTCCTTGTCTTCTCCAGACTCTTTCACGTCTATCACAGGTGCTCAGGGTGAACCTGCTCTCGTCTGTAAAAAGTACAGGGCGCCAGTGGCGGACTTGCCAATTCTGGTGTTCTTGAGCAAATGCCAGTGGAGCTCTACGGTGCTGGGCAGTGAGCACAGGGCCCACTACAGGACGTCGGGCCCTCAGGCCATCTTCATGAAGTCTGTTCCTGATTGTTTGGGTAGAGACATTCACACCAGTGGCCCTCTGGAGGTCATTCTGTAGGGCACGAGCAGTGCTCAGCCTGTTCCGCCTTGCACAAAGGAGCAGGTATCGGTCCTGCTGATGGGTTGTGGACCTTCTACGGCCCTGTCCAGCTCTCCGAGAATAACCGCCAGTCTCCTGAAATCTCCTCCATGTTCTGGAGATTGTGCTGGGAGACACATTAAACCTTCTTGCTGCAGCACGTGTGGATGTGCCATCCTGGAGAAGTTGGACAACCTGTGCAACTTCTGTAGGGTTAAGGAATCGCCTCATGCTGCCAGTAGAGATAATTACTCAAGCCAAAACTAGCACGAGTGGAAAACCAGCCAAAAAAGATCAAGAGGGAGAAACTTGAAATGACCTCCTCATGTTAAACCAGTCCTGTTTTGAGGGTTTTGTAATTGTTGCCACTTTAGTGCACCTGTCGTTAAGTCCATGAACACCAATACAGCTGAAAGTGATTAACAATGCCCTCAGCTGCTTAATCAACCAGAAAATTATCAGACAGGTTTAATTGATTTCATGCCAGGCCCAATAAAAAAAGTGTTCCTTTAATTTTTGTGAGCAGTGTATTTCTGATCAAATCTGTTGTTCTTAGTAAAAAATTAACGTTCCAGATAAACACAGTAGCTAGACTGAATTCTTACTAGGAGAAACTCACTTTAAATTCCTATAATTCAGCTGTTTCTGGTAAAATGTCTGGTAAAATGTCTTATGGTAAAATGAAAAAAACTTCCAATTTATCATATTTTATTTCAATATCTGAACAAACATTTAAACTAGTCCTACTTTCATTTCAGATAGGCAGAACTTCAGTCTGAAGAACTATGAGGTTCTGTCATGGAATGGGGGTTGTTATAGGACCCAAAATGTAGCTAATCCAGGAGGCAGCCAGGTATGGTTTTGTTTAAAGCTGTGGTCTAGAGCAGGAAGGCAAAACATCAGGAGCAAACGGGATTCAAGCAACACACACAGATAAACACAAGGAACCGACCAGGAGCTATGACATGACTAGGTTTAAATAGATGGAGGTGATGAGGAAACAGGTGAGATGATTACTGATTGATGATAGACAGGTGTGACTAATTAACTGAGGATAGGAGGCAATGCAAAACACAAGAGGACTGAACCGAACCAGATAAAAAGAGAAACCTAAAACTAAATGCTGAAAGAATATACTAAATGAATAAACAGAATACAGGTTAATGATAATAAATTAAGTCACTGAACTAATAAACAAAATATAAGAGGCAGCTAGCAGAGGTGAACACTGGAAGGAAACAATGAGAATGAACAACACCACACTGAAGACTAAAACACTAAACCTCAGAGGAACAGGACGACTAAGGGGACACGAGGACAACAGCTAAACTGGAGGGATGAACTAAATACAAGAGGACAAAGATAGATAACTAATATGGGGAGAAACAGCTACGAGGAACACAGGGGTCAAAGGTCACTGATACAAAAGGAGGCTAAACAAACAGGACCCTGACAATACTAAACTACTCAACCAAGGTGAAAGGAAAACTAAAGAGAAATAAAACACTAATGGGCTGGGGAACGGATATGGCCGAACGGATGAAAAGAGAAATAAAGTAAAAACCTGAATGCTAATGGGGACCGGAGACAAGATGGATATGGAATGGACTGGGGAGACGAGGACAGGTTCTTGTTTACAAATAGTTGATGCCACTTATTTCTTCTCCTACTAATAATGCTGTTATAGCCTAAACAGTTATAGGCTTAATAAATATAGGTTAGTAAGTTTAAAATGACATTGTAACCCTGTTGATTTTTACCCTTTAGTAAACCTTTAGTGGCTTAAAGAAACGTTGTGCTTAAGTACTGAATTTGGGTGTAATTCAGTTTCTCACCACTGGGTGGCAGCCTAGTAACACAGGTTATGTGGTAAGCGTCTTTCCTTAACTTCCGGTTAGCATGAGAAACAACGCTTAAGATCGGTGTGAGAAGTGTGAGAAGAACGGGAGGTAAAATTTGATAGAAATGTTATTTAGGAACACATTTGATTTGTAATATGACGTGTAACATACTCATAGATAAACCAGGCTGGTGAATGTGTCGAACCACGTTGGAACTTGGACCTGAATCTTTTGATGTTGTCTCGGTGAGTGTTAGCCACCATTTTGTATGACTAGCATGTGGTGCTATCGTTAAAAGACGGTAGGAGAAAAAGGGATATAAATGATTTCTACACTTGATTTTGTTAAAAACCAGTCGAGACGGCATTTAGAAATGAATAGTGGTAGTTTCATAAAAAAATATATATTCTGTTCCACTGAATCGCATTCTATTTTAAAGTATAACTGAAGTTATTGGTTATTAGTCACATTCTGAGCGGTTCTGTACAGCTGGCAGTACAAAAAAGCCAATTGCATTATTTCTTTATATGTTTAAGTGTAAATTAATGGG
>SSNS01000003.1:6213878-6285628 GCA_006937985.1 Aphyosemion australe | reverse complement strand
TCTCATCTAACAGCGCTGCACCGACCCCTTTGAACACTTGAACACTGAATATTAAAGGGCGGTAGGCCGAATTCTTTATTTTTTTTGTGCACTGAAGGATGCCCTTCTTTTTGGGTTTGGACTAAACCATTTTATTTTATTTTACTTTTTTTTTACCTGAGATCTCAGAGGTATTCTAAGTTGGTGGTTTTTTTCCCTGTTCATACTGTCATGTTAATGTTGTTGATGACCGTGAATTGCAAATATGGATTTAAAATAATCAACGTGAGTTCCAAGAAACCTTCTCTTTTGTCGTCTGTGATTTGTTAGGGTGGAACTCCTAAGTCTTAAACAACTTACCGATAGCCATCTTCTCCTGAGAACCTATAAACTTCTGATAACCCCCACTCTTAGACTCTACGAGCCCTACAGGCAGTACAAGGGGGGTTACAACATCATGACCAGTAACAGATGAATTATAACTACTTAAAATTAGAGTTTCTTCTGGTAAGAATCTTTTTCAGCGATCCACCATGTTTATTCCAGACAGGAAGGATGGATTTGTGGATAACAGCTTGTGCTGCAAACCCAACACACATGAATGGGAAATGTGGATTCATTTGACCATGGCCCCCCCACATTTTTTCTGCTTCCGACGCCTCTGGCATAAACAGTAGAAGATGAATTTGATGCATCATGTAAACACATTTGTTTTTTTGTGTCATCTTTCATCTCTCTGTGGCGCTCCTACATTTATGACAAGACCTTATCATCCAGCAGGAATACCGGCCACGACCAGCACTGCTCATTATCCTTTTAACAAGGCTGGAGACGTGCTGACTGTGCAGATTTTAGTTCATTCATTGTCAAAAATAATCACACGTTGCTGCCAAATGCTGGGGCCGAGACCTGAAGTTGGCCCCGTTTGGATAAAGGCCTTTTATCGGATAGAACACGGCGCTGCTGTGTCCGAGTCGGAGGCATCAGGGAGGAGGAGGGATGAAGAGCAGGGAGTCAAATCAGCTAGCCTGATTTTGTTGCTTTAGGATTTTTTTAAATAATTAAATAAATAATCTTCTGGAGACAAAAATGAACTAAATTTATCAGCACAACCAAAGTCACTTTGCACAGTGAGCCGTGGTGCTCATGCAGCGCTGCATCAGCGTGGGATCAAAGAGAAATAATAAAATAAAATATTTGATCAGACAGATTAACATTGATCTGAACAACTTAGATGTTTCTTAAATTCTCAGCTCAGATTTTATTTAAAGCATCTTTTTATCAGTGTCCTGCACTAACGCAGGCACCTCGATGTTCTCCACCTCTAAAACTGTTTAATTATTTATTATGTGTGTGTTCTCACACACATCACACCAGCTCAGGATGGAGAGGTGTGCTCATCTTACCATGGTGATGTAATTAGCTAGAAAACCTACATTTTTACTTAATTAATCTACATCTGCATTTATTACCTTTAACTCTGGCCCCGCCCCCTTGGCTGGACGAACTTTGGTTGTTGTAAGGTGACATTGGCCCGTTACATAACCAGGTGGTCTACAAACAGCTGATATGGTGGCTAAATGTGTAAAGTTACTAAAACTAATGAAAACTTGGCACAACAGGGTATTTTTTCTCCTTTCATCTGAATCCTGCACATTTGCAATGTTTACCCTACAAGTCATTCAAACTTTGTTTAGTTCCGATCAACACCGTTTATCAGTAATCGGTCGTTTCATCACAGAGGAGGAGGAGGAGGAGGAGGAGGTGAAACCAGGTGTCAGCAGAAGAGGTAAAAAGAGACGGAGTTATAAAAACACGGCCTGTTGATGTCTTCTCCTGGACGTTGACCCACTCAGATACGTGGGTTCATTCACTCTCTGTGGTTCATCTACCTGCTCCTGATGTGGATTTGTGAGGTCGCTCATTCAGAGGGAAGAGGAACGGATCCAGTTATCGAATTCTCTTTAATCTTAGTTTAACATCTTTAATGCTATAATAAAAAGGTGTTCTTGTTCAGCATTTAGGTTTTAGCTGCACACATTATTTATCAGTAGAGACAAAAACGTGTTAGTGCAGGAAAAACACACCCTACTAGTACTAGTGCTTTAGCCATCAGAACCACCTTGGGTCTTCACACGGTGTTGAAAACGTTCCTCAGGCTGTTGGACTTCTGGTCATGTTCTAGAAACCAGTTAGAGATGATCTGAGCTACATATGGAAGTAGCCATCAGAAGATGGGTTAGGGTTAGGATGCAGCTGAAATCCAGACTCATCAGACCAGGAAAGGTTTTCCAGTCTCTTCTGGTTCAGTTCTGGTGATCCTGAACTGTTCAGGTTGCTGTTCTTAGCAGACAGGAGAGACACCTGGTGTGGTCCTCTGCTGTCTAGAGCAGCTGGTGGGGTTCTGCAGACCTTGGTAGGAACCAGCGCTGACCTACGCTGCTGTTGTGTTTCTACCTTCTAGAACCAGTCTGACCAGTCTTTATAGACCCTAGTGATGGTTGTGGGTTCAGATCCCAGTAGCACCAGCCCATCTGGTAGCAACAACCATGTGATCATGAACATCTCCTAATTCCTTTTTCTTCTGCATTCTGAGCTTCAGGTTGAACTTTAGCAGGCCGGCTTCACCTTGTCTAGATACCTGAGCTCCTGCCTGCGCTGTGATTGGCTGATGAGGTATTTGTGTTAACGAGCAGAACAGGTGTACCTAATAAAATGGACCAGCACATGTTTGTTGTTTCTGTTTATTTGAGACTCTCAAAGGAACTTCTACCTACTTTAAGCACCTGGCTGCACCTCGATGCTAAATATTCAGGATATTTAATGCATTTATAAAACATCCTGAATAAATGATTTTTTTCATGCGTTATTTTAGCTTATTGGTTTATATAAAACAGAGTGAATCTGATCCTTTTGACTGAAGCTAAATCCAGTGGATAGACATGAAAACAGATTCAGGATCAGCTGTTCTCATCTTTATTAGCTTGTTCATTGCAGCAGACTGAACTCATTTGTTTTTAGCATCATTATGTTTAAAGGCATTATGCAACTTTTTCATATTTTTAAATCATCTCTGGAAGGTGAACTGTTTTATTCCTTTACATTTTAAAATCTCACAGTTGGAAACAACTTTCACTGAAATAACAGCTCAGAAAGTCGGCTTAGAGATGAAATTAGTTTTCCCTTGTTTACCTGTTCTGACTGGACGCAGCGTCCACTGACTCATCAGTTAATTACAATAAATCACGTGATTGACTCAGTGTTTCTTCTGCAGACTTAATAACTATAATAAAAAAGGTGAAACATGCAGGGAGGAGCTTCCCGTCATACATGACACAGCATCAGATGCAGCTTTAAACATGAGCAACAGCTGAGTGGAGCCAGAGGAGCCAAGTTTCATCACAACACTACTCACACTCATTAACATCACTAAAGTTTGCATTAAATCTGTAGATTTAACAACATTTTTATTCATTTTCCTTGTCCATAAATTACAAACCAGTGATTATTGGTCATCTGTTTCATGCATTTGAGGGAAAACAGCCTTCATGGTGCAACAGTTACACATCTCTGAAGAAAACGTTTATAGATCCATAAAAGTCGCTTCAATTCCAAAAGGAGCTGCAGTGGAAAATGCCAAATTGAAAGATGATAGGGAGCTTTTTCTCTGGTTTGCACCGTAAATCGGTCAGAAAATGGATTTCACTGCTTTAACATGACCTGATTTAACACGTTGGGACTGAATCCTGCAGGAGTAAAGACACGTGAGAGGACTTGTTTGTTTAGACCGAATCCCAAAGGTTTGACTGGACCTTTATTAACTACCAGTTTTTAAACGGAGTGGCTTTTTTAAATAGACACATGCATGAAGTGTTCTTTTGCAGAGGGTTTAATGGTCCTTACATTATTAGACTGGTCCGCTTTCGACTCAGTGTCTCAATTTAGTTTCCAGTTTCACACTGGAAACAAACCAGTTTGCAACTGGATTCAGATCAAATCAAATTTTATTCAGAGCACTTTTCATGATAAGACAACATAAACAACAATGTATACAGATTAAAAACACAGCACATCAAAATCACACAACCAGTTCAAACATGTTGTACACACCCCTAACCCTCACCAACGGTAGACAGACGGGTGAGGAGTGATTCATGAGTGTGAGACAGGAGACGTTTCATCAGACCTTGAGCTTGAGCACGGCTCAAACCTGATTCATCATCAAATCAAAATTTGGTGGAAGTCACTCGGTTCTGAACAATGAACCGGGTCATAATGATGATGGCCCAGCTTCAAAGATCACTTTGTGTCGTCTTCATTAGACGACACCTGCGCGGTGTGTAGGGTCTGTCGGTGCAGCCGGTGCAGTGCACTATAGGTGGAGGGCTGGCGGACCTCTACCGCCACAAACAGAATTCATGAGCAACTTTTTTTCTGGAGCTCATTGTTGCCGTTTCAGATTTCCCCTGCGGTAATACTATTATACCAATATGGTGCCAGCCCTCCCTCAACCTGGACCTCGTTCATAAACGTCTTCCTTTAATGTTCTTCAGTATTTGCATTTCTCATTTCATTAGTGATAATGCTACATTGATTGATTGATTGATAAGACTTTATTGTCTGTGCCCCAAAGGGGTCGCAGAAATTTCCCTTTTGACACGCTCATGAGACAATCGAACCATAAAATACATACAGACCATTAAAAAAAATGATAATAATAAAAAAAATAAAAACAATATACTACAATTTAAAACCTACTTCATCTTGTTCAGAACAGATACTGCTGAGGGTACAAAACATTTCTTGTATACATTCTTCTGCGCCAATGGGGTTTTATACCACCTGCCTGATGGCAGCAGTACAAAGAACGCATAAAGAGGGTGAGAGACATCCTTCGCAATCATGGTTGCCTTTCTCAACAGTGCGCGGTTGTGCAGTTCAGACAGGGGAGTTTGAGGTGATCCAATTATTTTGGAAGCCTGGTTGATTACACGACACAGTTTTGTTCTGTGTGTAACGGTTAAAAAGTTGTACCACGATGAGTAATTAAAAGTGAGAACAGATTTGATGAGTGATCTGTAAACCAGCGTTAAAACATCCTTGCTAACATGAAAGGCTCTAAGTTTCTTTAGCAGATGGAGGCGCTGCTGTGCCTTCGTATATACAGCACCTGCATGCTGCATGAAAGACAGACAGGTGTCAATCTCTGTCCCGAGGTATTTAAAAGTCTGAACCTGCTCCACCAACTGACCCTGGATACTAAGTGGCTGAAACAGTGGTAATGGAGCCTTAGCTCCAGTGAGTTTTCTGCTAATAACTGAACCAGTCTCTGGACCTCCTGCTGATATGCAGAGAGGGCACAGACGTCAGTCATGTGGGCCACCAGGGCCATGTCATCAGCATATTTATACAGTGTCATTGCTGCACTGCTGCAGGAAACATTGTTTGTGTAGACAGAGAAAAGAAGAGGGGATAGAACGCATCCCTGAGGGAGGCCTGCATTTAAAACGAATGTGCTAGAACTTATACCATTTAAAAACACCTGCTGTGGTCTTTCCGTTAAAAAGTTTTTTACCCATAAAATCAACATGCGATGTACTTGAAGGTCAGAGAGGCGGTGTAGCAGGATATCTATCTGAACGGTATTAAAAGCAGAGGATAAATTCATGAATAAAATCCATGTATGTGGATGTACTGAGTCCATTTGTCTAGTGACCGTATCTAGAAGTGTGAGACATGCATCCTCCACTCCACGCATTTGCTGCCAGCAAAATTAATCAGAATTCTATTTTATCTAATTTTCAACATTTACAAGATAATGAAGCCTGCTGGGACATCTGTTGATCCAATCAGTCTAACTGTCATCATAAACTTTAGCTAGTTTAAACTAACCCCTGCTTTCCACCGCAAGTGAAAGTGTTGCGAAACGGCCGCGAAACGTACTACGCGGCAATTAGCCTCCGTTATAGTAGACAGGGTCCTTTCCACCAGCAGCTATGTGTAATGTTCTGGACGCGTCCCAGAAGCGACAGGATGCTATCGTTACGTCTAGAATCTATTTTTTATGCGCTACGCTTCTGGAACACGTCAAACTCCGCAGTTTAGATCGCAACAAACAGGAAGTCAAACACAAAGGCAGTGTGAAACATCCGTAAACTTCCAAAATAAAAGGCAGGTGCAGTTCGTCATTTCCTGTGAAACCCCCGTAGTCGATGTAAACAGAACAGAAAATAAACCACAGACCTTCTTGGCTACATGCAGCTGAATTTCTCCTTGTTTGTCATTGTGTGGACTTCTAAAATCACGCATGGTGTTGCAATTCCCCCGTGATTTTGTGACCTTGCGAGATCAGCTGTGTGGAATGCTTTAGCTCCCGTTTTGCGTTAGAATCGCTGCCGGTTGGGAATGAGCTCGCGGGTAAAACGGCGCTATTACGTTACTGGGGAAGAGCTAATGTGCTTTAAAGTTCAGCGCTAACGGTTGGGGCACGAAGAAGAAAGTTAAGAGAGAGGTGGCTGTACGCAACTCAGAACTTCCTTGGATTCTTTTTTAAGACCTTTGTTGCGCTCAAATCCACTTACTGCAGCTGCATTCTCAGCAGTTCCAGTCCGGTCCGTCCATCAGCTGAGTCTGCTGGCTGAGGTGAGGATCCAAATGCAGGTGAGAATGGAGCAGGCAGGTGAAGAGGTTCAAAGGCTTTAATAAATGAATTGAAGACACTGACATAGACTGAAACATAAGCAATGAACCGACAAAAACAAAAGACAGACAGGGCTTAAATACACAAGGATCAGGTGATTAGGTAAACGAGAGGCAGGTGGGACTAATTAACAGGAACAAAGGGCTGATCAGAAGTTGGGGAGACGAGACAGAATGAAAACATTGGCTGTGTCCAAATCCAGGGATTGCGTGCTCATGAGTTCGGATTTTAAGACCAGTGACGTCACAGCGCCGCGTCGAAGACCGTCCAAATTCCAAGAATGCTCAGAATGCGGTCTTGAAATGCGTTCTTCTTTTCCCCGATTTTGAGAACGGGTGCGGTGTAGTCTCCGTGGTCTCCTCACCTCCATAATTCCCGTGATGCACTGCGGGATTGATTTCTGTAGAAACGGGACGCACAGCAGTAGAGCAGCAGGACGACTAGTTTATTCAAATGTGACTGTACAAAAAGTAAAAGCCTGAAGTGGTTGTGTTTTTAAGCCTTTCCCGTTCTCATTAGGCCTGTAATGTGTGTTTGTATTCTTGTTAGTCATTACAGTTCATAAAATTGGTAAATCATAAATCATAACATAAATTATATAATTAACCGTGAATAATCCAGCATCGTGGATCCATATTTTGTAATAGATTTTCTTTAAGCAGTTGCTAGGTGACAGGAGTAGGGGCGGGACTTTTATTTAAGGCTAGAACGTCCACATTCACAGCTGTTAACATCCGGTCTAAGTGGTCACGGAAGAACACGTTCTCCTGAGACCAATGAGGACGGGTACTCAGAAGCATGCAATCCCTGGATTTGGACACAGCCATTGACTAAACTAAAGGTGTAAGGTGACCAAAACTAAGGCAGTAAACTACTGTAGTACAATGAACTACAATAAAACATTGAAGACTAAAACTAGAAAACTAACAGAATATCAATAAGAGACTGAGTAGAAAACTAAAAGTTTCTGTCAACCAATTTTGTATAATGTGCCACACCAATTTTAAGGTAACAGGGAGTTTATGTAACTTTGAGTTGAAGAAGGCTCACCAGGAAAGTACATGAAAACAACGATTACACTAAAAGTGTAGGCTGACCAAAACTAAAGCAGTAAAACCAGTACAATGAGCAGGGTTATCAGGGAATTCCTAAAACTAGGAGTATGGAAGAAAAACAGGTAAAAAGTGAGGGAATTGGGGAAGTAGGTAGGAAAAGCAGAAGAATGATGGAGAGGAAGAGGAGGAGGTAAAGGATAGAGGAAAAAAGGGGAGGGGGGGTGTGAGGGAGAAAAACAGGATAATCAACATATATTAGACAGTCACAACATAAGTTCACAAAAGGAGGGTGGGAGGGGCTGGGATCCCCTGTTCCACCGAGAGAGTGTGCATCAACAAGTACGCACTTCTTCCCCGCTCCCAGAGGGGTGACGGAGAGTTAGGGATTACGATAGCGGGCAGAGAGTCCTTGGTGGCTCCATGACCTTATCCACAGTTCCATATCAGAAGTAAGTTACGGAGGGGGCAGAGTGACCGTCTGTCTCAGGGAGTTTTGAGTTCTTCAGCCAAGGCCAAGCAGCTTCCTGCTTCTTCCTCCTACTGGTAGAAAGAGGAATTACAACCGTCGTAAACAACCCTGCCGCAGCGAGCTATAGCTAGGGCTAACAACGAGCTAACGCTAACACGAGTCAACTGATTCTAAAATAAACCACATGATCCAAACTATTAGATAAAAAGTATTTTTACTTACAAGTCTATTAGCAACAAAGTCCGGTCTCCATCAGTACGTGTCATCAGACCCCCCCCACCCAAAAAAAAAAAAATCTGATCCAGATTGCAAACAGCGTAACTATTAACAACCGTATTTGTTAATCTGATGCATCTGAGTGGCGTATGGTGACCCAGATCATCCATGCTACGCCCCTGATAGCTGCTAAGATGCTCCTGCAGAGGGAATGTGGCCCAAAGATTTAGACAACGCACAGAATGGAGCAAATAATTCAAGTTTATTGCAAGAAAAAAGGAAGGGCGTGCCTTCAGACTGAGTTGAATTTGATTGATTTGATTAACGAAGCAGACAGCTTAACTGTCTGTCTTAAGGAAACTGCTGCAAGCAGCACAATCTGTAGCTCTGGTGGGTGTGGCCAGATTAAAAACATTCAGCTGCACCACATTTGGTTTCAGGCACCACCAGGGTTTGAATAATTAAGGCACAGCTCTGAACTTCACTCAGACAAACTTGTGGTGGAATCGAGTTACAGTTAATGACTCTCCCGTTTCGACGTTGGGCGTGAGCCTGCAGCTCTGAGCTCCGATACGAGGGCGACACACTGACTACCAGCGTGGTTAATCACATGGGTGTGTTTGATTTATACTGACCAATGATATCTGCTCTAATTCATTTTATTGCTTGTTTTATGTCCTGTTAGTGATTAACTTTATCACTACAAGTTCAGAAAGCTGTTTGAGAGATGAGTAAATGAAACACGCACACACACACACACACACACACACACACACACACACACACACACACACACACACACACACACACACACACACACACAAACCTGATCCTTCTTGCGTAACTCTGGTGTAAAGCCTCTCTGTGGTTGGATCCTTCTGCAGGCTGCTGCTGTCCTCAGCTGAACTCCAACGCTGCTCCTCTCAGCGCTGGATACTAACACACACACACACTCACACACATACACACACACATACACACACACACAAATCAAACTTCAAACTTTATTTATAAAGCGCTTTTCCAACAAATAATGCAACTCAAAGGGCTTTACAGGTTAAAATGACCCTGTATAACCCTCATTCCCATCCTTCCCACACCAGTTTAAAAACATTGGCACAGTCATTACCCCCCCCCCCCCCAAAAAAAAAGAGAAAACATAAATGCCCGTACACACACACACACACACACACTTGAGAACATCAGTAAAAATGATATTTGGCTGAGGTCAGATGAACCAGATATGGTAGGGCAAGGAAACGCCAACACACACACTCACTCTCTCTCTCTCATACACACACACACACACACACTCACACACACACGCGCGCACACACACACACACTCACTCACACGCACACACACACACACAGTCCTGTTTCAGCTCCAGATGTGAAAAAGCCTTTCGCCCTCAGCAGGCTGGACCAGTTTCAGGGTTTGACTCGACAGATTTACTCTCTTTAACGATCTGGTTTGGTGGAGAAAAACAAGACCTGACACAGAGCAGCAGCAGTTACACAAGCAGCTATTTCAGCTTTGTCATTGTTTCCTCGTCTCGCTGCAGGAAGTGATGCAGCCGAGGTGATGGAGGATGTCACGGTTACCGGTTCCTCATCAACAAGACCCCTGAATCAGTTTCTAATGTTTCAATGCTTGTTTTGAATTGCAGTGTTTGTGTCCGCAGCAGCTGAGGTGTTGTGATCATGTGCTTTGAATGATGACCTAACATGCTAGCAGTGTGGTCCGGTTACAGCCAATCACTTTACTACGTTGGATGTAAACAAACAGCTTTAGATGCTAAAACGGTTGTTTCATGCAGATGAATTCACCTGCAGCTTCCAAATAGAGTCACTGAAGGGGTTTAAATTTACAGAAGTCTGTAAGAGCCTGTGGTTCTGACCCATTACACACACACACACACACACACACACACACACACATGATCCTTCTGCAGGCTGCTGCTGTCCTCAGCTGAACTCCTCTGGCTGCAGAAACACGCCTGAGCTCCAGAATGAAAACAACTGAGTAAACAGACTCCCTCACATGCTCCGACATCCATCCTTTACCTGTGCTACACATGAACGAAAGGTGTAATGCTTATCCTGACTGACAATGCTAGGCATATACACGTTATCACAGGTGGTGTGTTTGTGCTGCAGTGCATTGTGGGTAAAGATCTCCACTTTGATCCCATTTTTGCTGAAGTCTTGTGGTTCCTTCAGATGAAGCTTTACCAACCCAAGCTGATGTTTCTCCTGCTGACCTTGAGCCTTTGACCCTGTTTGACCTGCTACCTGAAGGCCTGAGATGGAGTTGTCTGTGTTTTCTGGTGATTTAAACTGACCTTTGACCCTAGGGTGAACCTGCTAAGACATCCACTCCTGTTCTTTTTTGGTACTGTGTCAACACACACCTGTATGCTCCGGATAGTGATGATGATTATAATGCAGCTGGTACTAATGATGATCACCTTGCTGATGCTTACCTGCATTTTCCTTTACCCCTGCTAAATAAATGACCACAGGATGAAATGGCATCCAGCAGGGCTAATAATGTGGAACTTTGGTTTTCATGCCCTTCAGAGTGTTTGTACAGAATCCTGCAGCTCATCAGACGTGTACATTTCCACCCAAACCTTTCAGAGTCTTTAAAGGGACACCTGATATGCTGCCAGCAGCATCCACACTGATTGATTGTAACTTGTTCTAATGATGACTGGAACACTTGCTGCTCTGCACAGGATCATATTATGAAGTAAAGCATGACTTTCCTGTCCACCAAACCTTTTGAACTATCTTAGTTTGTCAATATGAGTGAAACCATCTGAGCCAGTGTGAGTCATGATAGCAGTTTCAGCAGCAACATGCTGGAAATACAGAAGGAAACATCGCTTTTATATGCAACTCTGCCACCAAGTTGGCTCCGCCCCTCTTCAAGCCTCAGTAGCTTGATGCAATTGTTCCCTTTGAATTAAAGTGCCTTTATTTTTACCATCTTTCCCAATCTTTGGGGGGTGGGGATAATCGTGCACATAACAAATCACATCAAAGTGTGTACAGCTGAATTAATACTCATATGGTACAAATACAGTTACAGGTGAAACTCAAAATATTAGAATATGGAGCAAAAGTTCATTAATGTCAGTAATGCAACCTAAAAGGTGAAACTAATCTATGAGACAGACTCATTCCATGCAAACCAGATATTTCAGCCTTTATTTGTTATAATTGTGATGATTATGGTTTACAGCTGATGAAAACATCACATTCACAATCTCAGACAATCAGAATATTGTGAAACATTAGACAGTCACCATCAATGCAGGTTTTTAAGAGTCGCATGAAGACTAATTTTTATCGTTTGGCATTTAGGTGATATGGTTTTGATCATTGTTTGTGATTTTATCTTTTTACCCATTTGTAATGTTACTTTTATTCTTTTGTGGCTTGTTTATGATTTTATTGTAGGCCTATGCTGTGTTCAGTGCCTGAGGCTTCCGCGAGGTCAGTGGAAGTCGCTATATAAATAAAACCTGACTGATTGAAAAGGTTTACAGTTTTTTTCAATCACTTTGCAACAATTTTCACAACATTGATGTCTTTTCTCACAACTCTAGACACAAAATCCATAACGGTCATCACTTGTAACACAGCCTGTCCAGTGTTCAAAACACTGCATTGTGCATTCACATAGAAATCTTGCACTTGCCCAAACATTGGTTCAAAAAACAAACTTACTGTGAAACACCATTGAAACAAAACTCTAGATCACCCACACACAAGTAACCCATAGTCTCAATAAGTCGTTGTTTGAACAATCATGTAATATTGTACAACAAAATAGGTGATACAGGTTTCATAATTCAAAGATTCAAAGTTTTCATTGTCATATGCAAAGTGAAAATAGAAAAATGTTTTTCTGCACAATAAAATTCTTACTTTGCTGCCAACACTAGATGCCAAAACAAAACAAGTGGAAACAAAAAGATCTAAACAAATACACAAGCTTACAACTCTACCTTGCGGAACAAAATCACATATGGTACTACATGTACAGTCCACAAATATCTGGTAAAATACTGCAGTAGTAGAGAGAATACTACAGAGAGAGTGGAATCAATAAACAAATTCTGAAATATATTGATCCAAAACACCACAGTGCAATCATACTGTCACATAGGTTGATTTGAATCAAAGCAAAATACAGTAATTACTGTAGTTGTAAAAACAAAATCAAATGCTGTATTTCTCCTGCTTTACCCACTTCTGTTACAAGAACAAAAAGCTTCCATTCGGCCCTCGAGGGTGGTTCAGGTAGGAAACACCAGATGAGCCCTTCAAATCCAGAAAAAAAGGACACAATCTGAGTATCCTTTGAATGAGTGCAGCTTTGTGTCTTCGTTGTGACGTAATCGGCCTTAAAATGTGGCATTATTAGGATGCAGCCCCTGAATTTGGACACAGCCAGACAGATACAGACTCATCTCCACATGCTGCCATGGGGATGGGAAAATGGCTCACTATGACTACCTGTTGAAGGGTTTGATGGATCTAAGTTTGGTTGACGTTCCTACAGCATTGTTGAGCCTTTGTTGTTGTTTAGATTTTGATATTGGCTCTTTTAACATCTGAGACCCTTAACATTGTGATAACAGCCATGCTGATAATAATTCAGTTACAGCCCATCTCCCTCCATCTCCTGCAGTAACAAACTGTTCTGATGGTGGGACGGAGAGCCAAAGTTCAGAGGATAGTTAATTATGATTAAATGACCCCATGAAAGGCAGATCAGCCTGTGACTAGTGTTCACTTACAGGGACAGTCAAATCAAACAGAGACTTTGTGTTCCTCCATGAGGACGCCATGTTCACCGCTGATGTGTGTTTATGTTCTAACAGAGGCAAAGTGGATCAGAGAGCAGAACACAGCTGCATCTTTCTTCCAACTCTGGTCCATTTTGCTGTTTTGACTGAACTTATGAAGCTATTTTAAATTAAGTCACACCCTAACCCTAACGGTAAGTCTTTTAACACTTCTTTATAGAGTTGATTTGAATTGGAACCAGTCTGTTTGTACTAATGTTTTTGCCTTACCACTAATTTAAGATCAACTGCTACTCATATTTTTCATTTTGGTCCTTATCCAGATTTTATTTGTCCTTAGTTCGTTTTCCAGCTTGAGTTTTCAGTCTCTTGCAGTCTGTGTGACTCATCTGCTCTAAACACCTCAAAGCACAATACTCAGATTAACTCAACCTTTATTTATACAGCGCTGTACAGGTACAAAAGGTAACACCAAAGCGCTGCACAAAAAATAAAAATAAAAACAGAATTAAAACAGATTTAATACACAAATAAAAATATAAAACAGGGTAAAAAAAAGTTAGTGCATGCTAAAATTGCAAAGCTAGAGACATTAAGGAAAGGCCAAGTCATATAAAAAAAGTCTTCAGCCTAACTTTAAAAACTGCCACCGAAGTGGAAGTTCTCACAGAAATTGGTAGCTCATTCCAAAGCCTTGGTCCTGCCACAGAGAATGCCCTGTCACCCCGTGTCTTTCGGGGTGTTCTAGGCACAGAGAGCAGGAGACAGTTCTCTGAACAAAGTGCCCATACCGGGGTATACAGGTTTAGCAGACCCTGGAAGTAAGATGGAGCTAACCCGTTCAATGATTTAAAAACCAATAAAAGAATCGAAAGGAATTCTAAAATCAACGGGCAACCAATGCAATTCAGCCAAGATCTAACTTTCTCTGACCCACAAGGATTTTTGCAGCCGCATTTTGCTCGAGTTGCAGTCTTGCTAAGGTGCTCTGACCCACCCCATATAGTACAGAGTTACTATAGTCAATACGGGTAGTGATAAAAGCATGAACTACAGTCTCCAGATCATGACAAGAACGGTTTGACTTTTGTCAAACGTCTCAAATGATAAAAAGAGGAGGAGACAACTCTATTTACATGTGCATCAAAGCCCAGCAGGGTGTCAAACTTTACTCCAAGGTTGACAACTGATGTCTTTAGCAAAAAATTAAATGGTCCACAGTTGTATGAAGTTGTGTCAGTATGACCACTTGGCCCAAATAGAATAGCCTCTGTTTTTATTCATTAAGGCACAAAAAATTAGCCAGCATCCATGTCTTGACTTCAGACAAGCATTCTACCAAAACAGTAATAGAGGAATTATCTCCTGAATCCAGGGGTAGGTAAAGCTGGCAATCATCAGCATAAAAATAAAAATTAATGCCAAACCTACGAAAAATATTTCCCAAAGGAAGAATGTAAATCAAAAACAATAATGGTCCAAGCACAGAACCCTGCGGAACACCCCATGGAAGATTGGAGGAGGCAGATGAAAAAAAAAAACCCATCTCAACACTAATCGTTCTGTTGGATAGGTATGATCTGAACCATTGCAAAGGCAAACCATTGATACCCACATATTGCCTAAGTCGGTTGAGCAGCATGATCCACCGTGTCAAATGCAGCAGTGAGATCAAGCTCAACCAGTAACTGGCACTATTACGACACAGAAAGTGAACTAGATATCCTGCTTTAAACGGCATTTAAATCAGAGCAAATGAACCCATTTTACAGCAACAGCTATGATTTCAACTCTATCTATATAAACCAGCAGTGAGTTTATGTGAATGAGGGAGTGAGAGAGGAGATCCAGCACCTTCTAGCATGATAGCTAGCTATTTCCTGTAGTAGGGGCACTATCGGCCAGTGACCCAGAGACAATAAAGTCAGTGATGCTGATTGGCCAAAAATTCTCCAGTTCTCCCTAGCAACCAAATGCGATTGGCTGTTTAGCTACAGTTCAGGTGTGATAATTATGAGTCTGTTGGAGGAAATTTACTGTTTAATGAGAGACAGCTGCTGAAAATGATGAGTAAATGATTCAGATTGCATGTAGGCACTCACAATTAAGCAGATCTGACAGTAAACACATCACTATCTATTGTAGTTTTATTTACTTTTAGATTCTTTTCTCCCTTTACGTCAAGGAGGGCAGCGCCCCAGTGCCCCCTATGGATGAGCCTCCACTGACTGATCCTGATAGTTGACTGGTGTCCATACTGGTCCTGATGGTGGACTGGTTGTTCGGCTGTAGTAATTCCTTTTTTCTGAGTGCTGAGGAGTCGTCTTAAAGCTTGTTGGACTTTAGAGTGAAACGAGGAAACACCACTCCAGTAAAAATGTTTTATTATCACAATAAGGTTTAAAGTTTTTGAACATTCTCACAAAAATCATGATGAAACATTTGTTCTATATATTATTATGCTTTGTTTTTATTGTGTTTTATTCTTAAATGTGTGGTTCACTCATTTAATCAACACATTTGCAGTGGTCTCTAGTAGGAATGAATGCCTTCTAAGCTCTACTCTGGGTACAAAAAGCCCCGGTGCGCCTGTTTCAGGATCTGGAAGATTAGGGAAGAGCTTCAGACAGCAAGTCTTACTTCCTGATATTTGGACATCTCACCTCTGATTGACTAACAACAATGCAACTCTACTCTGCAACGTTGATGTTTTATCTCCACAAATAGGAGGATTTTTGTTGACATCATTTTTCATCATGTACGGTGACTGTGTATCAGAAAGAGTAACAATATGACCTGCTATCAATACACGACGTACACTATCATTAGAGCTTAAGGGCGAAATCCCCAATATACAGACTTGGTAGCCTTCGGTCAATATAAGAAAAACCCACAATGGTCAGAAATAACTTGAATCTGACAAGAGTAATAAAAAATAAAAATTCTATGAAATTTAACCAATGAAAGTCAGACATTGCTTTTCAACCATGCTTCAATGGAATTATGAAAAAACACCAGCAGTGTGTGAATAATGTAAAGTACTTTAGGTGCCTTGAAAAGCTCTATTTAAATTTGTGAACCTTTACTGTATTTGACATTAAGAGAGGAAGGAGATATGAAATTTAACATGAGTCAACTCTATAAAGTTGCATAATTTCCTTTCATGTGTCACTTCAGAGAAGTAAACCATAGTATGTCATCACCATTTCTTCAGAAGTGTTGTAATTATAAAGTACAATCATAAACCAGCTCTGGTGGTCTAGTGGTAGAGTGTCCGCCCCGGGACTGGGAGATCGGGGTTCGATTCTCGGTCGGGTCATACCAAAGAGCTTGAAAAAATGGGACCCAATGTCTCCTCGCTTGACACTCAGCACTAAGGGGTTGGATTGGGGGGTTAAACCACCAAATAGTTCCCGAGCGCGGCCACAGCTGCAGCTCACCGCTCCCCACCACGGGGATGGGTCAAATGCGGAGATGTAATTTCACCAGTGTGTGATGAATACTTGGGACTTTAACTTTAAAGATGGCTGAGGTTTACTATGATGAATAAACGGTTTCTGTATCCGGCCCAGACGGCTGGTCTGTGCTCAGGACCTCCTTGCACCTGTTGATCTCAGTCACTTTTAGATGAAGGCTTTAATAGGCTGTGAGTTAAAATGACAGAAACCCAAAGCACCACGTGTTCATGGAGCATTAAGGTGCTACATGTGCATAAATGTGGGATTAAATAAGGGTTGTGTTGGATTGTTGTGTTTACACCACAATCACAGCGAGTCACAGCGAGTGCAGCAGAGATCGTGACCTAAACTTTCCCTCGGTTTTTGAGGGGTTACCTTGTTTTTCTCCTCTCTTTGTTTGCATTTGGAGGTTCCACTGAGCAAACACCACTTAGAGATTACAAGTCCACCGCTGCTCTTTAGACCAGCACACCTGCTGGCACCACCCTGTTGCTCCACCACACTGAATTGTGCAATTTGGGCTTTATCATTCTTGAGCAGATAAACAGAACCTGGGCAAGTGAATGCAGAACTATCACACACTGAGGAAACAGCTGATAAATGTTGCCAAACCTTTATTGTCAGTGTGTTATGATTTATCTGCTCCACATCTAATCACAAGTTATGAAGGAATGGAGGTCATTTCATGCTGCCAACCTGTGAGCTGCAGACTTGTTGCATCGACATTCAGCGTCAGTTATCCTCCCTGCAGTGTTCAGTCACATTAGAGGTCTTCTATGGTGTGCCTAACCCCAGAATGATCAAACTCCAGAGGCCTCATTAGGAAACACACACTAAAAAAGCTCACTCACTGATGACTAAAGAATCCAAAACGTCCGTTTGTCTATCAAACAATGTAAAGATGGCGCCGTCTGTTGTGGCCTGCCGTCTAAGGCTCCGGCCTTTTTTGTTTATTGTTTTACTTTGTTGCTTGCTGGACCATTGCCTGGCTTATCCTAACCCTAGGATCTGCTACGACAAATCTACCCTCCTGGATCTTCGTGAGGGACTTGAAGCTGTTCGAGCACATTCATGGAGTTTCCAGCGATCGTTCGGATGGCTGTTTAATGACGTTCCGGCTTTCCTTATCACCGCCAGGGGCCTGGCTGCGCGCCGCTGGAGACATCGTCGACGCGGGAGGCGTGGTGGTGTCCGGGTCCATCTTCGGGCCTCTCGAGCGCGGGCTGCGGAGAGTTTTTCCTATGGTCGATTCGAGGATCCATTTCAGGACGTTCTGTTGCCACAACCCATCCAGGTTGTGCACGGTCAACTTCCTGTATGCGGGGCTGGCCATCCACGGCAGCGGGCGGGTGGTGTAAATCCACGGAACCTCACCTACCCAGCGAGGATCGGTGGGATGCGGCCGAGTCATCCATCCATGGTGTCCCAGTCTTTTCGGATTGGACTCATAAACGCCCGTTCGATTGGGAATAAAACAGCTCTCCTTAAGGATCTTTTTATGGACAGGGAAATGAGTCTGCTCTGCGTCACGGAAACATGGGTGGCAGCGGGTGAGTCAGCTTCATTAACCGAATTGTGTCCGCCGAACTGTATGGTGCTAAATGCGCCGAGGCTGTTGGGCCGAGGCGGGGGGTTACTGACAATCTACTATTCAAATTTACCGCTGAAACCCCTTTCTGGTTTGCTGGCTCACTCAAGCTTCGAAGTTTCCCTATTTGAGCTGGGTCTCTCCCCATGTATTCTCGTTGTTTTATGCTATCGGCCACCGAAATACAACAGTTCTTTTTTAAATGATTTTACTGACTTTTTATCGGACTATCTTCCAAGATACGACCAAGTAGTCATTTTGGGTGATTTTAATATTCATGTCTGCTGTCCATCAAAGCCCTTGGTGGGAGGTTTTTTAGACATCGTGGAGTCTTTTGGTCTCCAGCAGCTGATAAATGGTCCTACTCATGTTGGTGCCCACACTCTGGACCTGGTTTTAACACATGGACTGCAAGTACAGGATTTGTCTGTGGAGCCGGTTGGTTTTTCTGACCATTCACTAATAGAGTTTAACATTTCTGGGATGTTGCCTCTAGCTAAGAAGGGGGCTCCTAGTTACTCTAGGTTCATCTCACCTGCCACAACCACCCAACTACTATCTATTTTAGGTGAGGAGACTTTCGTCCCCAAAAGCTGTAGTTCCTCTGGAGATGTGGATTTACTGTTGGACTCTTTTAACAGTACCTGCTTAGCTGCCTTGGANAAAGGGACCCTTATTATATAAAGTGTTACCTACTGTATTTGGTTTAACAGGAAGTTCTAGGTCAATATTTTCAAAATGATAATATTTCTTATGATTTAACTTAATAAAATATTTCACAAAATGCTTCTGGCACAGTTTGAAAATAGTTTGTTGAACGTTTCTGTTTTAATTAAGCCCATCTGTTTTGCATGACCCGCACATTTTCAGACCATAATATGAAGAAATAAGAGGTGAAGGTGGCTGCAGAACATTACGATACGCTGGTATTCAAAGGAGACAGCAACAGCTGTTTTTTTATTTTTTATTTTGGTTTGTTTCAGGTCTTTCTGACAACTTTCATCGTCTTGATTTCACAGGATCTGAATCCTTTACCGTGAACAATCTGTCACAATGTAAAGTAGCAAATGTTTGTCAGTGGATGAGTCAGATATTTGGCAACAATTTAAGGCCACATCTCACAACCTTCAGGGACACTAGAAGCATTGGCATGCCACTCTGCTAAATCCTGCTAAACCGCATAAAGAAATAACAACAAAAGTGAATCACTGGGTAAACAAAAACATTTTACACCACAATGAACAAAAGTGGGCTCTTTAGGCCAGTTTGGAAGCAGAGAGCCTCTAAGCACAGTGCAACCTAAAATTACAACTGGGTTACAAAATATACATAATGCACAAGATTATGCAGAAAAAAACAACACACAGGGTTGTTTGCAATAACTGCTATTCTAATTTACAGTTATGTGTGAAACAGAACCTAACCTGTAGCAGCTGCGTGAAAATGCATTTGCAAAACGTTTCATTGACGCTGGTAACAATGCAAAAAAGGGAACCCAAGGGAGGACTTGAGAGATCTGATGTTGATAACGGCCAGGAAACTCAAGATTGTTCCACAACCAAAATGTATTTAAATCGTTTTTGACTTTGACAGTTGACAGGCATAAATAAAGGGATGGGGTAACCCAAGCTAACCTTAACTAAAAGATTTATCAAGACGGAAAGTCTGGAGCCTAGTCAGAAACAATGTCAGGTTGTCAGATACACAAACACTGAATTCATAGTTAGAACAGAGCTCAGACTCTTCATCAGTCTGGCAACTATAAAGAAACCACGGGTTGTTTAGGTTCACTATTACTCAAGGATACCTCACACGCTTTGGAAAGGGCGTTCAATGCTAGCAAGCAATTTCTGCAGGATTAATAAGACTCTTCTATATAAGTGGAAAAACATTTTTCACAACATTCTTGAAGTCTGTTTTGAAGCACACAGTGCATGTTAGTGTTCATTTAATCAGGACCCAGCTAATTATGCCTGATTGCTTTCTTTTTAAGGGAAAAGCAACTACAATGAGAGACCAATACATCAAAATGTTATTGCCAGCAATAAAATCTGATTTGTGAGTGAAGTTTATGTTGTTCTCATGTGGGACTGAAAAAGAAATGGATTGAATTCTTTAAACTTAGTCACAGCACTATGTTAAATGAACTTAATTAGAAATCCCTGCCTTCGATTGTTGAATTTATGACTGAGAGAGGTTGTGGTGAGCATAGACATGTCTATAAACACTAGATGGTGGGCGTAGCTAAACGGCGGCCATCTTACTTCAGACAGCAGACGCTCCATTCTCAATGGTAGCAGGAGGTGGGTGAACAACTTAAACAAAAACACTCTTAACTCGATTAAATATTAACGGATTTACAAGCGGGTTGTATTATTACAAACCTCATAACACATAGGCTTGAGACAACATATTTGCACATTTTTAAATAAAATGGGCCAAATCCATCATATTTCACAGCCACATCTCTGGCGTTCATAACAAATCAAACCGTTTGAAAATCTGTTGAAAATTGAGCAAGTTAGAGTTATTTAAATAGTACAGTCACCATTGACACCAATGTTACGAAAGGGTGCAGCTGTCCGAAGTAAGATGGCCACCATGTTGCTACTTCGCACGCCATTGGCGAACAGCATGGGTGAGCCATCTATACATATCTATGGTGGTGAGTACTTCCTTCTTTTATCAATGACAGTAATGACACAGGAGGGATTCCGGTGAGAGGGGGATGATGGGAAATGGAGTTCTAGGCCGAGGATTTGCAGAATAGAGATCAGGTCAACTGTAAATAACAGTTGTGATCTATACATTTGTTTTAAAGTTTAATTATATACATAATTTATAAATGATCACATCATGCTGTAACTTAATTCGAAATTATGTTGTTATTGACGAGGTATTATCCTGCCTGCATTTGGTCTCTGCCTCCCAATGGTCGAGGTAAACGTGTGATTCACTGATTATAATTTCAGTGAGTTGTCTGTTGTAGAGTGTAGAAAAGTGCTGTTGATGCAGCCAATTATACCCTCACTTACAAAAGGTCACCATTTCATTACACAACACAAATCTCTGCCAAAGTCATCCTCACTCATAGAAAAGCAGCAAGATAAACAAAAAGAGAGGCTGCAAAATGCAGAAAAATGCCAGTATTGACAGAACAATGATGCATCATTTTGTGCATGTGTGTGCCAAAGGAAATGTCAAACACGTGTTGTCCTCGGGGGACGTCTTTCATATTTTCTGCAGGTTAATTTATATTTTTGAGACCAGTTAGAGTTAGGACTTCCTTGGCTTATTTGGTTGATGTTCATCAATGCTCATCAGTCAAATAGTAGGCCTATTTTTATAAAGGGGACATATTATGCTAAACTAACCTTATGAATCAGGATTTGTCTGTGGAGCCGGTTGGTTTTTCTGACCATTCACTAATAGAGTTTAACATTTCTGGGATGTTGCCTGTAGCTAAGAAGGGGGCTCCTAGTTACTCTAGGTTCATCTCACCTGCCACAACCACCCAACTACTATCTATTTTAGGTGAGGAGACTTTCGTCCCCAAAAGCTGTAGTTCCTCTGGAGATGTGGATTTACTGTTGGACTCTTTTAACAGTACCTGCTTAGCTGCCTTGGACTCAGTTGCACCTCTTAGGATAAAACACAGAAAAACTGTATCTGACCCCTGGCTGGATGAAACGACCCGCAGCCTAAGACGTCGGTGCAGAGCCCTGGAGCGAAGGTGGAAAAAGGATGGTTTGGCCATCTCTAAACAGCTCTTTACTGACTTGTTGTCCCAGTACCAGAAAGCTGTTAGACATGCTCGGAATGTGTATTTTTCCAATATCATTGTACAGCATAGAGGGGACCAGTCTAAACTTTATGGTACTGTAAATTCATTACTGTTGATGGCTGCTCCAGATGGCCTGTTTCCCTCTGTTTCGTTGTGCTCTGAATTTCAGAGCTATTTCCACCAAAAGATTGTTGGTATCAGGTCAAGCTGTCTCCCTCTGGTACAAACTCCCCCGGTGCAACCATTAACTCCACCTCTTTTCACAAGATTTGATTCCGTTAGTCTTCTTGACTTGGAAAAAATGATAAAAACTGTGAACCCAGCAGGCTCTCCTGATGACTCGCTGCCACCTAAATTGGTGCGCGACCTTGTTCCTGCCCTTGGACCAGCCATCCTGGACATTGTGAACACCAGTCTTGCCACTGGCGTGTTCCCTGCGGCTTTTAAAAGAACAGTTGTCCATCCAGTGTTAAAGAAGCCTGGTTTGGACTCTTCGGACTTTGTAAACTACCGCCCAATATCTAAGGTGCCATTTTTGTCCAAGGTTTTAGAAAAAATTGTTCACTTACAGATTGTGGCTCACATGGAGTTAAACTCGCTGTTTGATGAGTTTCAATCTGCTTTCAGACCCCACCACAGCACTGAATCGGTGTTGATTCGTGTACTAAATGATATCCTGGTAGCGTCTGATTCAGGGTCACATGTTCTCTTGATGCTGTTGGACCTGTCAGCAGCGTTTGACACTGTCGATCACAAAACATTGCTGGATCGCCTAAAATCATGGGTTGGTCTATCGGACTCTGTGCTGGACTGGTTTAGTTCTTACCTGGAAAATAGGTCTTTTAGTGTGCAGTTTGGGGGTTGTGCTTCACCTTTTCTGCCTGTGAAATGGGGGGTGCCTCAGGGATCTGTCCTGGGGCCCCTCCTATTTTCCATCTATCTCTTACCTCTGGGAAGGATTTTTCGACGTCATGGCATTGGCTACCACATTTATGCTGATGATTGTCAGCTGTACCTGGCCATGAAAGAACAAGACGCAGGCTCTTTGGTTTTAAAATGTCTTTCAGAGGTGAAAGAGTGGTTGGCTGCAAACTTCTTATGCTTAAATGCTGGAAAGACAGAGTCAATACTCTTTGAGCCAACAAATCTCTCTCGTGTAACATCTACTCTTAGTCTTCCGTGTAGTGAAGTCCAGAAGTGTGTCACTAGCCTTGGTGTAAAATTAGATGCAGGATTTTCAATGGTACCGCAGGTAAATGCAGTTGTTAAATCTTGTTTTTTCCAACTGCGCCGCCTCATGCGCCTAAAACCCGTACTGAAACGTCCTCATCTGGAAACTGTGATACACGCTTTTATTACTTCCCGTCTGGACTATGCAAACTCACTACTCATTGGTGCTCCTGTTTCAGCGCTGAAACGGCTGCAGACTGTGCAAAATGCAGCAGCTAGGTTCCTTACCAACACAAATAGACGCTGTCACATTACCCCGGTTTTAGCACGTCTACACTGGCTGCCTGTGACTTTCAGGATTCGTTTTAAGATTTTATTATTTGCTTACAAGGCATTAAATGGCCTAGCACCACCTTACCTGTCACAGCTCCTTACACCCTACGTGCCGGCGCGTTCCCTGAGATCAGCTGACCGCTTACTACTCTGCATTCCAAAAATGAAGTATAAGACAAGAGGAGAGCGGGCTTTTGTGTACGCCGCTCCTCACTTTTGGAATGCTCTCCCTCTCACCGTACGAGAGTCCTCAACGGTCTCGGTCTTTAAGTCTAGACTGAAGACTCACTTTTATGATTTGGCCTTTGGATAAAGGACCTCTTTTACATTTGGTTTTATTGTTTTGATGTAGTTTTTATTGTCAGGACTGTTCCTGTTTTTGGAGCGCTAGTTTTTTATACTTTTTACTGCTTTTACTAGTCCTTTGGTTGATTTGACCATTTTTTATTGAATTACTGTGTGTGTCTGGTTTCTGCCTTTTATTGCTTATTTGGGTATCATGCTATTGCAATTGTTTATTTCAACTTGTTTTTCAACTGTAAGGCGCTTTGTTCAGCTCTCATGCTGTGTTTTAATGCGCCAAACAAATAAACTGGTATGGTATGGTATGGTATCTGGGTTTCACAGAGTTTCATCAGCAGGTAGGTGGAGGCAAGGAGTCACTCCTGGTTCCCATCAGTCATGTGATCCACCTGGAATGTGTCCAGCTCTATTAGTCAGAATAAAGTGTTTTCTGTCACAACACTGTCACTTGGAGTGTGGAGTTCTGTGTATGAGTGAATGGATCTTTAGTGAGATCAGCCTCAGATTTTAGGTCACTCAAGAATGTCAAGTTGTTTTAACTCCTGGAAGCTCAGATGGAACCTGAAGTTACCTCCTAAAGTGCCTCTAATCCTGATTAATGTTCAAGTTGACTCCAACGCTCAGGAAATAACTCACTTTTACTTCAAATGAAATGAACATTTTCTCACAGTCGTTATGTACCAAATACATCCGGAACTATCTTTACATCAAACATGAAATAAAACCTACTAGAGCAACACTTCAGGACCTGGATTAGTTGAGATGATTTACTCTCGATGGAGGTTTCTAGTAGCCTGGCAAGCCATCCTGAATATATCAGGTGTCACCAACTCCAGTCCTACCATCCTGCTAGTTTTCTGTGGTTCCTGCTCTAACACACCTGAATTTAATCATCTCCTTTTTAAACAAAACCAGCTGAGATGATAAACTGCAGAGCTCCAGGAGCTTCTCTCCATTAGAGCTGGAGCTCACAGGGATGGTGGAGGACAGACACCTTTAGGAGCGGCTTGTCAAAACAAACTTAAGTGGCGCAGATTCAATTGCAATGAAAAGCAAGTTATGTCCAAGCTAAAGGGAAGTCTGTGGCAGTGCAGAGACCGCACCATATACCTTTTATACCGCCATCGCGCAATCTTTTGTAAAAAGGACACGATTGTGCCACATTACTGCCACGGTCTGACTACTTATAAATGACCAAAGGCTCCCTGATGCTGGCAGCATTGTTTTATACAAGAGGCTACAGTAACATCCCACCCACCAGCCACCAGACTGGCCCGGGCTGCAGAGGTTCTAGTGTAGTGTGTCTAGACCGATATGCAGAGCAAAATCATTTTGCTTCGGCAACTGATGATCTGGATTTCTAGGCAAGGTTTTTCAGGCACTGGGAGGAGATCCTAGGACTGAGTGGAGTGATCATCCTTTCTGGTTCAGGAATGACTTGGGATCCCCTAGCAAAGGGTTCTCTAACCTCAGCCCTGGAGATCTCCTATCCAACATGAAATAGCTGTTTTCCTGCTTCAACTCACCTGATCTGAGTCAACGGGTGGCTAACAGGCTTCTGCTGAATAGTGATTCTACCATTGAATTAGGTGTGTTGGAGAAGGAAAACAAATAAAACATGCTGGGTTTGGGGATCTCAAGAAACAGGGTTGGAGAGCTGCAGAGGAGAAGGAGGTGTGGGCTTCCCTCTGGGATCTGGGAGCATAACTGGATGGATGAATGGATGATGGATGGATGGATGGATGGATGGATGGATGGATGGATGGATGGATGGATGGATGGATGGATGGATGGATGGATGGATGGATGGATGGATGATGGATGGATGGATGGATGATGGATGGATGGTCCACATGACAACACATACAGGATGACCAAATTCAAATACACAATATCCGTCATGTGTAGCACTTCTGTTGAAATACCCAGAAGTGCTACACTTGGCAGACAAGACTGCACACGTACAGAAGATGAAAGCAGTCTTTGCCAGGCATGGTTTCCCCAAAGAGTTGGTGAGTGACCATGCTCGCTTTTTCATGCTCTGAAATGAAAACCTTTGCAACTTCCTGGGGCATAAAGTTCACTCAGTCAAGCCCAGGATACCCATAGTCAAAAGGACTTGCAGAGAGGATGGTGAAAACCTTTAAACATGCTGTCAAAAAGGCTTTACAATCAGGAACAGATCCACATTTGGTTCTGTTGTCATTCACAAACACACTGATAACTGGCACTGACTACTCACCTGCTGAAGTTCTGATGGGTAGGGTTTTGAGGAGCATGTTGCTTGGTTCTGCTGCTGTGCTGCAACCAGTGACTCCAGAAGAATTTCACCAGAGGTTAAGACATCTCCAAGCCAAACAGGAACATTACTATAATCACAAGCACTGCCAGAGTTTGCTCCTGGCACCATGGTCCACATGACAACATGTACATGATGGATGCCGGCCACAGTCATGAACAAAAGAGGGGAACCAAGGGCTTATGATGTGAAAACGCCTGCTGGTGGTGTTTTCAGGAGGAACAGACGTCATCTGAGACAGACTGACCCTGGTCTCCAGAGGTATGAGGAGCTGGAGCCACTGGTGCAACCAGAGACTTTACTGGAGAAGGAAGATGATTCACAGACCATACCAGACCAGGGTACATCCTCCTGTAGCTGCTCTATAGCCCCACTTTACCCACATGCAGCACCAGAAGTGGGTGGCAGGTCAAATTTCCTTTAAAGTACAGAGACTTTAAAATCAACTGACTGAATTTTGCCTAAAAACTGGTTAATAACTAGTCAGGTGTTGTCTGTGTACTTGTTTAGTTTGTGCTGGTGTTTAGCCAAAAGACAATATTAGAAATGACAACACTGTGTAAACCAGACTTGAGTTTTGTAGATCATTAGAGCATAGAGGAAGTTATCTGATGAAACAAGTTCTGGGTTTTATCCTATTTCAGGATTCTGGACTTTAAAAGGGGGGATGTATTATATTGCAGTAGTTATCCATTGTGCTGGGATCGATTAGTTTAAGGGGTTGATTGAGATTGGTGTGCAACTGGCCAGGTCTTTCTGTTTTCCTGGTTTTGGGGCACATGTAGACGAAGAACAATAAATGTAACATGCATGGTGCCTAACAGAAAAAGCTCTGAGGACTTCTTTATTCGAATCAGACCAGAACACAACGCTCACTTTCTCCGAGTTAGCGACACTTGCCAGTATTATGTTTTCAGCTCTTTATTGGTAAACAGTTTAAAATATCAGGACTAATCTTTTTTTACAATACTTTTGTAAACTTTTTACTTTTGGCTCAGCTCTCTCTTCTCCATGACAGACAGTACCTGCATCACTGCAGACGCAGCACCAATCTGCTCATTGATCTTGATCCCTCACAAGACCCCGAGATACTTAAACTCCTCCACTTGAGGCAAAACCTCATCCCTGACCTGGAGAAGGCATTCTACCCTTTTCCGACTCAAGACCATGGTCTCGGATCTTTTCTGACTCAAAACCATGGTCTCGGATTTAGAGGAGTTGATTCTCTTCCCAGCTGCTTCACACTTGGCTGCGAACCGCTCCAGGAAAAGCTGGAGATCACGTTCTGATGAAGCCAACAGGACCACATCATCTGCAAAAAGCAGAGACCTGATCCTTAGGCCACCAAAACAGATCCCCTCACCACCTTGGCTGCTGAGGGGATCCGAACAGAATTGGTGACAAAGGACAGCCTTAGCGGAGTCTAACTCTCACCAGGAACAAGCTCAACTTACTGCTGGCAATGCGGACCAAGCTCTGACACCGATCGTACAGGAACCTGATAGGGCTTTCACATCTGGGTTGTCGGCCCAATCTAGCCCTGGTAGGTTAATTGTGTTCACATCGGGGTAATCTGTGCATTTTCTGTGCTCAGCCAACTGTATTTTTTGGACCTGCTCTCTGGCGGTCAGTTTCATGTGGAGCCGACCCAACACACCCACTACTGACTGATTGGCCGACTGAAGTTCATGCCCACCTACTAGAGGGAACCTCTGATTGGCGGGTAGAATCAGCCAGCGGGGCTTTCCATATGCGTGATTCATTATCAGTCTGGATGCAGTAGGGTAAACCTCTTCTCTGACTGCTGTGAGGAACACACAGCACTCTCAGTGAGAAAGTAGGAAACAGTGTGCTTCATAGCAGAGTCTCCAAAAGCAACACTGCTCACAGCAGCCTTTGTTTAATAACTTTAGGAAAACACCACGGACTTCTCCACGCGTCTTTTGCCCTGCCCACATGCTTTGAGACATCCACGTTCCTTAGAAGGCTGTGTGAATAAAACCTGGCCGTGCAGGGGTGGGCCGATGCTACCAAGACCAGACTGGGCCAGGCCAGATGTGAAAATGCCATAACTGCCCGTATCAAGGGGCCTGGTACTGCATACTCCTGGAGTACCCCCACAGGGCCCCCTGAAGGATGTGGTCGAAGGCCTTTTGCAAGTCCACAAAACACATGTAGATTGGTTTGGCAAACTCCCACGCACCCTCCAGGACCCCCCAAGGGTATAGAGCTGGTCCAGTGTTCCACGGCCAGGACAAAAACCACATTGCTTCTCCTGAATCCAAGATTCAACTATCTGATGGACCCTCCTCTCTAGGACCCCTAATAGACTTTACCAAGAAGTGTGATGCCCCTATAGTTGGAACACACCCTGCAAATCCGTCCAGTGGCTTGTATAATAAACACACACAGAGGCAAAAACATGATCCGATGCCACCAAAGGGCCGGTGATAATTAAACGTCAGTAAATACCAACTGGATTTGGACTGAAGCAGCAAACATGTCTTCTTTCTAAATGTTGTTTTTATCATTTAAGACGTTTATCTCAGCAGCTCTTAAACTAACATTTCCTCTGGTCACCCTTTCACCTAATTCATCTGCTTCCTAGCCGAGTTAAATCCAGAGCCTGACCTTTACCTCACATGACCTTTCCTCCTGCTCACATGCTCAGAGTTTCCATACGTCTCATCTCATGTGCTGGAGCGCTCTGAATGTTGGAGCAGTTTATCACCTCTGACAGCAACAACACACACCTCCCTGTGTTTACTGGGTTAGGGCCCCTAAGCTCATCTGAAAACACGGAACTTCATGATACGAGACTAATTCAAATACCAAGTTAACTCATAATGAAGATTCTGTTTATTGGTTTTTGAAAACCAGATCAGAGAGCACCTGAGAGGAAACGAAGCAGCGTTTAGATGTTCATCTCTGCTGAATTATTTTTATTGGCCAAAGCTAAATGTCCGTCTCACGTTCCCTGTTACTGTATGTTTAGCTTCCTGTGACATTCTGTCCACCACTTGTGTGTCAGCACCGAGTTGTGCAGCTTTCAACACCCTGTAATAAGAATAAAACCTTCCAAGTCACAGTGGACCGACTGTCTGACTATTTCAAGGTTATTCACTTGTTCAGTGTTAGATCTGCAAGTCACAGGGGGGGGGGGGGGCACCAAAACCAGAGGCCAGACCAGAGTGTGTGGAGTTTAATTGAAGTGGTGTAGTACTCACACCTCACTAACATCTAGTTTTTTAATTAAAAGACATGAAAATCATTTTGCTGTAACTATTTTTATTAAGTCAACAATACATTAAGCCCATAAAAGAACAAAGCATTGGGTTTTTGCAGACGTCTTTATAGCTGAGACACAAAATAAATCTGTATGTTTGTTTTAAAGGGGAGGTATTATACAGCTTTTGCATCCTTTTGTGTAACCATGTGGGTCTTTACTGCCTCTATAAAAAACTCCAAATGTGAAAAAACTGTTCATTTGTTTTCTGTCCGTGTTTGGTTTCAGGAATTATGCGCCTAAAACAAGCCGTTTCAAAAAGTCCCCGCTTATGATGTCACACACGAGAAAAGTAGACTAGAACCTCCTCTCACCTGCAGAAGAGCAGCTGCTGCTGGGTGAGCAGTAACTCTACACTGAACCCCTCCGGATGTCAGAGCTTCTCTGCTTATAGCAGCCTGAATGAGGGGTGGGTGGGCGTGGCCAGCTCCTGCTTGTTTTCTTTAACACTGGAAAACATAGTTAATAGCTTAAACTCATCTACCTGTTGTCTTGATATACTGCCAACAAACTTCTTGAAAAAGGTTTTTAATTGCTTGAAAGATGATGTACTGAAAATTACTAATTACTCCTTAAAATCAGGTATTTTTCCTACTTCATTAAAAACTGCTGCTGTCAAGCCTCTTCTAAAGAAAAGCAAACTAGATCCCTTAGAGATGAATAATTATAGACCAATCTCTAGTCTTCCCTTCATTGGGAAAATTGTTGAAAAAGCAGTTATGATCCAGCTGAACAACTTCCTGGAGACAAACAACCTCCTGGATGGTTTTCAGTCAGGCTTTAGACAACACCACAGCACTGATTAAGGTATTAAATGACATCCGTATGAATACACACTATAAAAAGAATAACCTTACTCAAATTTAAAAAATGATGTCCTATTTTCACATCCAAAATATTTGACTTCGCAGAAACTAAACTGAATCACTTTATATGACCTGATTCTTTTATATTGATGTAAACCATATTACTTCACTTGACCAAACCTGAATTCTTTGCTTTGTTCCAAATAAATTTCTTCACATACAACTGTATTATGGTTATTGAACCAACCTAATGTCTTCCATTTCATCCTAATTTGACTCAACATGTTTGCATTGACACCAGTTGTTTAATTTACATATATAAAAGCTACATTTTTTTAACGACACTGACAAATGCCAGTTACCTCAAGCCTCACAAACTAGCCAACAGCCAGTGAGCATGAGACACAAAGCGCTGCTTTCAGAGGTTATAATGTGAACCTCCATCTTAAATTGAACAGCGCCACGGCACAGCGGTGTCATTCCTCTGACTGACCTCCTCACTTATGGTGCCAACATGACGTAACAAGTAACGCCACATTTACAAGAAGGAATGAAGTAATAAATAAAAACAACACAACCCCCCACAAAATAAACATGCATAAAGACCCCAAAATAGAACAAGATAACTAGGAACATTACTACCCATAATGCACCTCGCTCACTTGCACATCAGAAAACCGACGTATTGCCCTAAAACGACACGTCAGTTTATTTAAATGCATGTAAACGCGTTAGTCTGGCTGAAGGTGAACTTCTAATCGGGCTGAAGCACCCAGAACATGCGGTAGTCATCTGAATTCATTCTGCATGTAAACGCTGAACGAAACCGTCTGCACGCTCGCGTTCCGGAAGTGACGCGACCGCAGTAGCGCTCGTCTGATAATATCACCGCCACAACGTAACATGCATAACACCATCAAACAGTACACTATGTACCAAATAAGCTGTGCTGCAGCGTTGTTGTTGTCATTCCTTCAGCCATTGTGTATATCCTGTTTCAATTCCGTCTGCTTCACTCATACCAGCGTTTGTTTACTATTTGTGTTGCTACAAGCTAACCGGAGCAATGCCCGACATGAAAGGGCGCATATCGCCACCTAATGTATCGGAGTGGAACGAACTTCATTTGAGACTTTGGTTTTCTAATGCTCATGTAAACTAGAATAAGACTTCCAGCTTATTGTCATAAGATCGACCTAAATCAACTTAGATGTTGATACTGCACTAGTAGCTCCCACGGGTGTTCAAGTGCAAATTACTTTGACTCAAATTAAAAATATTATTTGCTGTACATAAAAAGAAGTATATGTTTTGAAAGAAATCAAAAACTTTGAGTTGTGTGCTTTGAATTGATGATTAGTTCCATACAAGTCAAAAGTGATTTGAAAAACAAAAAGAAAGACTTTCACAATCAAATCAATGATTTTATTTTGCTTTGAGTAGCAGTTATTAGATTGAATGAAAAGCTGCATGTTCGACTTTTTGCAGTGCAGATTCAGACAAAACATCTGTTTTAGTGATGCTCGATCTCACTGCAGCTTTTGATACTGTGGATCACAACATCCTATTAGATAGACTCATAAACTGGGTGGGACTATCAGGTACAGTCCTTAGTTGGTTCCAATCATACCTTGCTGACAGGGGTTATGTTGTTTCTATTGGTGAACATAGATCAAAGCAGATCACTATGACATGTGGGGTCCCCCAAGGCTCCATTCTTGGGCCACTGCTCTTCAACCTCTACATGCTCCCCCTGGGTCAGATCATATACAATAATAACATTACCTATCATAGTTATGCAGATGACACCCAGATCTACCTAGTTCTATCGCCTAATGAATCTGGTCCCATATACTCACTCTGTCAGTGCCTAGAGCAAGTCAATGACTGGATGAAGTCAAGTTTCCTTCAGTTAAACAAAGACAAGACAGAAGTTGTTGTCTTTGGGGAAAAAAAACGAGGATGGAAGTTATTGTTCAACTTGGCTCCAGAGGAATAAAGACTAAGCCTCAGGTTAGAAACCTTGGTGTTACCATTGACTCAGACCTGAGCTTCACTGGTCACATAAAGGCTATAACCAGATCAGCGTTTTATCATCTCCATCAATTAGCAAGACTCAGAGGTCTCATGTCGAAACAAGACCTAGAGAAACTCATTAATGCGTTCATCTCCAGCAGACTAGATTATTGCAATGGTCTCCTGACTGCTCTTCCCAAAACAGCCATAAAACAACTGCAGCTTATTCAGAATGCTGCTGCTAGGGTCCTAACGAGAACTAAGAGAACTGAGCACATCACCCCCCTTCTAAAAACTCTGCACTGGTTGCCAGTAAACTACAGAATCAATTTTAAAGTGCTTCTACTAGTCTATAAATCACTCAATGGTATGGGGCCTAAGTACATGTTGGATCTCCTTCCTGTATATACACCTAGCAGAGCTCTCAGATCCCTAGACAGCAGTCAGCTGGTAGAACCTCGGGTCAGAACCAGACTGGGTGAAGCTGCTTTTAGTCACTATGCTGCTCATAGATGGAATCAGCTTCCTTATGACCTCAAACAGGCCTCAACTCTAGAAACTTTTGAATTAAAATTAAAAGCCTTCATGTATTCATTAGCCTTTGATTGAATGTTTCTTATCCTGCTCCTTCTGCGCTGTAACTGCTAAACGTTTGACTATGCCTTCTAAGTGTCTGAATTATTTCTTTGTGTATTTTGATTAATGTTTTTGTTGCTCCTGCTCTGTAAAGCACATTGAATTGCCTCCATGTTTGAAATGTGCTATACAAATAAAGCTGCCTTGCCTTGCCTTAAAGTGACAGAGCCCTAAAACGACTCATTCTGGAAGGTTCTGAAAATGCCAAGAATAAAGCTGCTGAAATCGCTTCATGAGAGAAGGATAAGCAAAGAACTTCATGAACATGTTTGGTATCGACCACAGAACTATTATGATTCAAGAAAAAAAAATCATTATATGTCTCTTTAAATAACAGAATCAGACTTCCTGGATCTGTTGGGTGGACAAATAAACAAATGTGCATCAATCATCAACAAGAACAGGATGTGGACACTTTCCTCTGTCCTGTTAGCTGGATTTAGTCACATCTCATGAATGATGTCCAGTTATAGAGTTATGAATTTTATCTGTAGTTTCTGTTTGATCTCACATTAGTAAAATCTGAACATGAACGTTCTAAAGTGTCCTTCTGCATCAACAACCTACAAGTGGCCACATTTTGGTCTCCCTGGGATTTGGAAAAGACAGAAAATTGAAAGTTTTTAGAATGAATCCAGTGCAATGAGCCTGTTCTAACAGAAATCTGCAACGAAAGGCCAGGTTTCTCCATAAACATCCTTTCTTCAGTCAGCAGACTTGTCCAGAGGAGTCTAACCCACAGGGAGGCTGAGGTGATGAGAGCAGCACATTTAACGCCAAAATATGGAAAAAAGGGAAAACTAACAGGAGTTGGGGTGTTATCACACAGACATGTACAAAAACATCACCCAAATACTTTTGTCCTCAAATTAAAAACAATTAAAATCATGAAAATAACTCCAGGTGACTGCATGGAGCTGAAAGCTCGAATTTCTTAAAGTTTCACTTTCCAGAGCCTTTTGGAACCAGAAAAAGATGAAAGGTTGACCTACATCTGAATGTTTTTGATGTGTTCAAGGAGGCGTTCAAGACACTGTGACCAAACTCTTCTATCATCACTAGAAAAAGGAAAAGTCCCCTATGTTCTAACACACCTGCCTGCCTTTCCCCCTTCACTTAAAGTCTAAAACAAGCCTTCATCTCACCTGCACAGGTACAAAAATACTAAACAATAATTCACAGCAGACATTTTGACAGCACAGGTGGAATAACGAGGGCTGCATCTATCTTCTGCACCTGTTTGGGTTATCTTTAGGTGTTGCACAGAAGCAGAGCCTCCTTCCATCAATAATCTAAAAAGAGCCAGCAGCATATAGGACACAAACCACCAGGAGGCATTTCTGCTGCAGAAACATCGAGGAAGAGAAGAAAGGAATCTCCTCAAGATTATAAAATGGGGTCACATGCATTAAAGAGGAAACATGAGACGATGTGAAGGTAGCAGACTAATCTTAGAGGGAAACGCAAACTTGTCTTTGTTGGATGTAGAGATCAACCTAAATAACTCAGTAAGGGAGGGATTTGTTGTTATTCTAAGGGTCTCAAAAGCAGAATATCCCAGCCAGCACACATAGGTGGGCCCCATATGGGATCTATATGGGCAAGCTGTATGGGTCCCAACAGGGTTTGTCCGTGGTTTCCATAGTGGCCCTACAGGGGTTTGCCGGTGTTTGAGTCAAACCCTTGAAAACCCATGTAGGGCCCGTTAAAATCTATGTGGGCAAAACTTTTTCTGGGCAAACCCACATGGGGCCACCATGGAAACCGCAGACAAACCCTGTTGGAACCCATATAGCTTGCCTATATACAGGTCCTTCTCAAAAAATTTGCATATTGTGATAAAGTTCATTATTTTCTGTAATGTACTGATAAACATTAGACTTTCATATATTTTAGATTCATTACACACAACTGAAGTAGTTCAAGCCGTTTATTGGTTTAATATTGATGATTTTGGCATACAGCTCATGAAAACCCAAAATTCCTATCTCAAAAAATTAGCATATCATGAAAACGTTCTCTAAACGAGCTATTAACCTAATCATCTGAATCAACTAATTAACTCTAAACTCCTGCAAACGATTCCTGGTTCATTACTCAAAACCGCAATCATGGGTAAGACTGCCGACCTGACTGCTGTCCAGAAGGCCATCATTGACACCCTCAAGCAAGAGGGTAAGACACAGACAGAAATTTCTGAACCAATAGGCTGTTCCCAGAGTGCTGTATCAAGGCACCTCAGTGGGAAGTCTGTGGGAAGGAAAAAGTGTGGCAGAAAACGCTGCACAACGAGAAGAGGTGACCGGACCCTGAGGAAGATTGTGGAGAAGGACCGATTCCAGACCTTGGGGGACCTGCGGAAGCAGTGGACTGAGACCGGAGTGAAAACATCCAGAGCCACCGTGTACAGGCGTGTGCAGGAAATGGGCTACAGGTGCCGCATTCCCCAGGTCAAGCCACTTTTGAACCAGAAACAGCGGCAGAAGCGCCTGACCTGGGCTACAGTGAAGCAGCACTGGCCTGTTGCTCAGTGGTCCAAAGTACTTTTGGATGAAAGCAACTTTTGCATGTCATTGGGAAATCAAGGTGCCAGAGTCTGGAGGAAGACTGGGCAGAGGGAAATGCCAAAATGCCTGAAGTCCAGTGTCAAGTACCCACAGTCAGTGATGGTCTGGGGTGCCATGTCAGCTGCTGGTGTTGTCCACTGTGTTTTATCAAGGGCAGGGTCAATGCAGCTAGCTATCAGGAGATTTTGGAGCACTTCATGCTTCCATCTGCTGAAAAGCTTTATGGAGATGAAGATTTCATTTTTCAGCACGACCTGGCACCTGCTCACAGTGCCAAAACCACTGGTAAATGGTTTACTGAGCATGGTATTACTGTGCTCAATTGGCCTGCCAACTCTCCTGACCTGAACCCCATAGAGAATCTGTGGGATATTGTGAAGAGAAAGTTGAGAGACGCAAGACCCAACACTCTGGATGAGCTTAAGGCCGCTATCGAAGCATCCTGGGCCTCCATAACACCTCAGCAGTGCCACAGGCTGATTGCCTCCATGCCACGCCGCATTGAAGCAGTCATTTCTGCAAAAGGATTCCCGACCAAGTATTGAGTGCATAACTGAACATAATTATTTGAAGGTTGACCTTTTTTGTATTAAAAACACTTTTCTTTTATTGGTCGGTTGGAATATGCTCATTTTTTGAGATAGGAATTTTGCTTCTTCAGCGTTTCCAGTCACACGTAATAAAGATGATTTGTTTCTGGTAGGAACATCAGATTCCTGGTCAGTCCAAACCTTTTTCTAACTTTAGTCACGTAACTAAATAAGTATGAGTCATCAGAAGTCTCAGAGCACACCAGAACATGAAGCAGGGTCCAGGCTGAAGCCGGCAGCAGTTTGAACTACGAGAGTCTTTTCCATAAAAAACAAAACTATACAGAAATGAAAGTTGACGTGTTTATTTAAACATCACGTTCTCCTCCTCGTTCCTGTGACCTTTGACCCTTGTGTCTGTGGCTTTCATGTTTATTTCACGTAGAAATGAGTCATGTTTTTATTTCTTTTAAGTGACTCCAGAGTCACACTGATGCAACAGGAAGTCAGCAGCATCATATCCAACATGGAGGACTCTGCTGGGAAACCCACAGGGTTTCAGTCTGGTTTCTGTCACTTTTGAACCTGTTGGATGCAGAAACAGCCCGTCTGTCTGGAGGTTTGAGCTGGAGCTGAATGTGCACGTGAAGAAGGAATGCCCCTACAGCAGCAGCATGCCTTCAGCTCATGCCCTCTGAGCTCTGCATCTGCAGGGAGGAAATCACTTCTCACCCCGTTACAGTCTGTTCAGGCGGATAGCCTCATGGACACGCCTAAGTTCAGCTCCATTTGCTGCTTCATAGAGGCGTTTGTGTGTATTTGATGAGACTTGTGTCTGGGCTCGGTCCATCCAGACGGGACTCACGTGGACTCTCTCCAGACACAACAAGGCCTCATTTAGATTTCCTCTCAAACAAACCAACAAAGCAGCAGCGCTGCTCATGCATGCAAGCAAATTACCTCTAAAAGAGTTTTTTATTCTTAATTGGTCTTCTGTCTGGGAGCATTCACTGCTTTTCTTTTTTATTCTCACTTATTTCTTATTACAAGTGAGTGCTGCAGGAAGCCGCGCCTCTTTGCTGCTTCGGCTGCAAACTACACCTGCTTTCCAAAGCTGCTTATTTTAGGCACTTTTTCAGGAATTAGACACGTCCTCCCGAGCGTCTGGCTGACCCTCAGACATTCACCTCGTCAGCGCGAAACAAATTCCTCTCTGACCACACAACCAGATAATTACTGCCTCAGAGAGGAGGCTGCGTGTTTCCCATCCCCCCAAACTGGAACCAGTCAGTGAAAACAGACCAGAACCAGTTGGTTTCACATCCAGTCTCCAACTGTTTGTTCTGGTCGCTTCAGTGGAAAACAAGTCAATCTGAAGATGGAATTCACGTATTGTTTATTTAAACACAGAATTTTCATCTCCTTTCATTTTTTTACTGTTTTTTTTTTCCAAAGCGAGAATAAATAAAAATATTTAATAATGAAATACTAAAATCCTTTATATATTTTTTTTTCTTTTTGGGTGTTCCACAGTAGTTTAGTTGGGGGGGGGGTCGAACTAAAGTTGCTGTTTGGTGAACATTTATTCACTTGCTGTTCTCTTACTTTTCATTTTCTTTTATTTATTTTAAAATTTCAATCTAAAACACTTTATTCTCTTGTTTAACTGAGTTGGCGATAAATAAGGAATAAATAAAGAACCACATTTATAAGTAAAATCAGTCATTTGATCCTTTTTCCACCACAGACCGGGTTTTTGGTTATGAATAAAGTGAGAAGTCGTGCGTCATTCAGCAGCTCCTGAAAGAAAAATCTGAGTTATCTTTTTGGGTCAGAGATAAAAATAAAAGCATGAAGCTAAACTACACATGCCTGCATGCATGAGAGGATTGAGCAAGGTTGAGTTGAGGTCAGAGCTTTAAATAACTCCTCAGTAGGTTCTCCCTACGCCTCTCCTTAAATTTCCTCCTCTTCTTCACACTTGGTCTCCGTGCCACCTTTCTCCTGTCCCTCTAAGATGATCAGGCTCTCCCAGCACAGGCTGGTTGTGGCTGCAGCAGAACCTTCTGCAGGAGCAGCTGCTCCTCAGGCCCAGGTGAAGACGAGGCGGTTCCTCAGACAGGCTGAGAACAGCTTCATGGCGTCTGCACGTGAGGGAGATTCTGCTTGATGACCTCCTGACAGGGCTGCCCTTCTTCTTTATGTGTGTCTTATAGCAGGTGCTGGTTTATTAATAAGTGTGTGTCGAGGAACATCACAGGGAACGCTGCATCAAACACACCCATGACTCTGAACCAGCGCTCAGGTTTCAGATGTTTATTAATACTCCAGAACAAAATGAGACCAGTTCTGTCAGAAACAAATCCACACCTAAATGCCTGAAGACGGTAACTTGGGTTAACCCTAACCCTGATCAAAAGGAGAACCATGGTGGACTGCAGGATCAAACCAGATGATGCAGTTGGTCTGTCTGGGCTTCCTGTGGGTCTGCTGACCTGATAAAAGCGGCGTGGAGCCGAGTCAGGGCCACAATATTTGGATGAGTCAAACAAAAAGGTGGAAACTGAAAAAAATAAAAGTTCAAAACGGAAATGCAAAATTTAAACAAAACATTCCAAATTAAAGAACCAAAACTTCAGTTTTCTTTATAATAAAAAAACTTGAATTTCCTTTTTGTAATATCTTACAGTAAATGTATTTGTTAGTTTCACTTTCAGATTTTATGTTTTCAGATTCAAATCTTTTTTTTTACACTTTCAGACTTGTTTTTGTTCCCGATCTGAAAATTTAGTGGGCGGAGAAACATGATTCACAGCCAAAAGCTCCACCCCTTTCATGATGCATTCACCAATCATGGTAACTTAACCTACATATTTGTCTTAACACAAAAATCAATTAGGAAACCAGAGTGGGGCAGAGGGGCCAAAACATAATCTGTGGTTCCTCCAACCAGCAGATGATCTCACTCTGGATTTTACATTAAACCTCAGAGCTCTGCACCGTCGTCCTTTTGTTAGACATGTTGAACAACTCATGTTATGTCACCGTTTTGCTAATGGCTGCAAAAACCAGAGGTCCTCAAGCTGCGGCTCTGGGGCCACATGTGGCCCTTAGCATCTTTGAAAGTTTATGGAAGAGCAGAAATGAGCTAAAACATCTTAAGATTCACCTGCAGGTATCAGTTATATTGTAAAGCTAATAGCTTCTTAATGACTTATTTATGGAACATTAATACAAATGCAGTTATCACACTCCAGATCCTACATGAAACTAACTTTTCCACATATTTAGGCTAACTTGCTGTAAAAGCTGAAGGCTATTTTGCACATTGAACAAAAATAAAGTTGTTCAACTAGGATACTTGTATGACTAAGAAGATATTTGAAATCAACCTTCCAGTTTTTCTTTGGTTCTTTTATACACACAGAGCTGTAAAAGCTTTGTTTTGACTTTCTCAGCTGACAGTTCAGGCTCCTGTCTGTCGCCTTCATGTGAAATTAACCTTATTTTTCATGTTAGTTGTTTTCTCTCAAAATTGGGGAAATTTGAAAAAACATGTTGAGAAAATGAAACTCAATGATGTGTCACTGAAGGAATTCCTAAAAGTAAACATCAGTGTTGTATTTCAGAGCAAAGGAAACTGGTAGGAGGTTTATCCGACCACAACGTCACCAACAGCTTCATTTAGCTTCAGATTTTACAAACATTAAAACAAAATCACCAAAGTTTAACACAACATGTGACCACAGAGGTGAGCATAAACCAGAGCGTGATGAGTGATCGCTTCTACTGTAAGCTGGTGCTGAGGTCACTTTTATGGCTCCAAAGAGAAGAAAAACAATCAGTAAGGTAACAATTAAGGATAAAGTCTGTAAAGTTTGATTTACCGAGTGTGCGATCAAATAAAACATAAGTTCCCCGTCTAACGATGTCAGCCACCACACCTCAGAGCACTTACCTCCTGTGTGTGTGTGTGTGTGTGTGTGTGTGTGTGTGTGTGTGGGTGTGTGTGTGTGTGTGTGTGTGTGAAAACTCTTGTTTGTGGCCACCCAAGCTGAGTTACGACAGATTCAGTGTTTATCACCAAACAATCCCTATCGACCCGATGGAAGCAGTGTGGAAAAATCCTCACCTCCATTCACTCCCATATCAGAGTCAGCTGATTAGAACAGATGTGAATGCTACTGGATCGCCTGGAGCTCAGTGAGCCCGGTGCTGACCTTTGACCCCGGTCAGCAAACGGCCCTCTGTGACCCAAAACAGACACACAACATGTCGCTTGTTGCTGCCGTAATGTTTTGAGGTGAGCTCTATGGAGATCATTATGTTTCAAAACGCACGAACTTGTATATCTGTTGTGTGTATTTGTACAACATAATGTGAGCTTGAAAAGTGTGTGTGTGTGTGTGTGTGTGTGTGTGTGTGTGTGTGCGCGCAGTAGAATGTGAGAAGCTGCACACCAACATGCGTAAACTTGTAAAGATAAATATGAACTTGTAAGAAAAACTCACATGCATGTGAAATAAAATAAAGTTGTGTGCAACATTTTCAGCTACAACTCTATGAACACAAGTCTACAGATCTGTTTCTGCACATCCTCAGCTTTTTTATTTTTTTTTTTTACAAATGTAGAACTCTCCTCTCTCACACGTCTGAGTTTTGAAACACTTCTTGGCTTGTTTGTATCAAAAACCAGCTGAACCTATCAGAGGCCAGAGCGGAGCTGTCCTGTTAATGTTCCAGTTTAATTCCATGTAATAAAATGAAACATCTAAATGATGCAGAACAGAGCATCCCAGAGACGGGTTTTAAATTTAAATAATAGTTCTGGTTTTTCAATGGAAATTAAAGTCATTTATTTTGGAAATTATATGAAAAAACGTCCTACTTTCTGCTTGATTTACACATTACTTAATAACTACAAATGAAGTAAACAAACTGAATCTTAGAAGCTAGTTATGCATGATTAAAACTGTTTTAAGTCTTTAAAAGTTAAGTTTATGCTAAGCTACTGATAGAAGCCAGGATGACCACTAGCCTAGCCTAGCAGGCCGTGTTAGCATTAGCCAGACAAAGCATTAGTACTATCATCTTATATTAACTCCATACTAATGGTACAAATAGCGTTATGTTGTGTCATGTTTGTGTCACTTGACTCGTCCAAAAAGATTACATGAGTTAAATAAAGGTTAGAAAGTCACTGAAAATGAACTTATGCAGTTTTACTAAAGCTAGCTGCTGCTGCTGCTGAGCTGAGAGGAATAGGGGAGAACCGTAGCGCTCACTGATTGGTTGATTCTGTTCCCCGCCCTCGCCCCCTCCTCCCCCGCTCCGCTCTGGCCTCTGATAGGTTCAGCTGCCTTTTGGTACAAACAAGCGCATGAAGTGTTTCAGCTCAGACGTGTGAGAAGAGAGCTGTGCACTTGTAAGAGAAGAACTGAGCATGTGCAGAAACAACTCTGTAGACTTGTGTCCACAGAGTTGTAGTTGAAAATGCTACACACAACTTTATTTTATTTCACATGCCTGTGAGTTTTTCTTACAAGTACACATTTATCTTTAAGTTTATGCATGTTGGTGTGCAGCTTCTCTCTCTCTCTCTCTCACACACACACACACACACACACACACACACACACGCACACACACACACATGCACACACCCTAACCCTAATGACTTTGTACATCTGGTTCTTGTGATTAAAGATGATGAAAATGACTTTCTTCTGTCCCCTAAAGCTAACAGCAGATGAACATTTGCTCTCTTCTCTAATCAGTGGTGTAAACGTTTGTTGTGTAAACAAACCAGATGGTTTAGACACCAGCAGTTAAATAGTCACATTCTCACGAAAGTGATTTAATCATCAGTCAGGTGTCAAACGAGGCCGACATTTTATTTTACTATTTTTTTTATTGAATTAGTAATGGTGGGAAACTCTGACCAATCAGATCAGAGGAAGCTGCTTACTCTCCAGCTTCTGTTTTTACTGAAAATGTTGAAAGAGGGGCAGTAATAAAACGTTGTCAGCTGTTGAGTGGGAGTTCCCAAACTGGTTTATCAACGACTCCAGTCAGGTGTGTCAGAGCAGGGAACGTTCTAGATGACCTCTGAGACCAGTTAGAACCAGGACCACCACATTAACCTGATGCTGTTTCTGCTGGTCTCTGCAGCAGCAGACGTCTGAAGTCCCGCCGACTGATTCTGCTGCTGCTGACGTCTGAACACCAGAGATGTGATAAACATGCATTCTTTCTGCTGCATTATGTAACTGAGTTTTCATGAAGGAGCTTTCTGAGGCTCAGTTTGCTGCTGGCAACAAGCTTCTGCTTTCATGTCGGGAACAGAATAAAGAGCCGCGTGTGGACCAGCGGGTCCCTTAACCCAGATTTAGAGTTTCTCATGAATGCATCATTCTGGATCCACAAAGGAAAAGAAGCTATAACTAAACGTTCCCTCTGTTGTAAAAATATGTCTCAAGTGTTGTATCCTCATTAAACATAAGTCAAATAAATTAAAACAGAATTCTTTTGTCAAACATGGAGGCCAGAAAGGTTCTGGAACAATATTCTCACATGCAGTTTAAACTGGGTCTGACACATGGAGGATCTTAGCGCTGCAGCCGTCTGCATCCTTATTTGGTGCAGAATCCTCACAGAGCTGGACCCCGCCCCCCTCTGCTCACAGATTTCTCACCAGAAGTGTTTTCATCAGCAGACACAAAGGTCAGAGTTTGAGTCAAAGCTGTGGAGCTCACGTCCAGAATGGAGGTCCAGATCAAACACCTGCTCCATCTCCATGCTGGTTCTGATCCTGTTTCTACATGTCTGCAGTCCAAACTGATCTTCATTCTCGAAATCTAACATATTAATCTGGTTTCACATCAGCAGTTCTGGGTTCATTCTGGAGTTTAGAGCTTTGGATGATGCTTGACGGGAACATCAAAGGAACCAGTGGAAGTGGACTGAACCTCTCCTCTGAAGGATTTACCAGCAGGTCAGAGGGTGGAGGCACCAAGGTCAACCCAGGAGGACATAATCTCTCTCTGTAGAGATTATAATCCACGGTGACCTGGAAGCTTCAGATAATCCTTCAGAATCCTTCTGTCATCAATAACTTCTCCCTCTTCGCTCTGCTGCTGCTGAGCTGGAAGGAGAAGTTTAAAGATGGATTACACAAGTCCACTAACCACATCTGAAGATTTAATGTCATCAGGTCTCAGCAAACATTTATTTATTTATTTAAAGCAATAAAAGCAATTTAAAGCAGTAAAAGCAAATATATATATATATATATATATATATTTATTTATTTTAATAGACGAAAACCCATTTAAGTCCAAGTAACAAACAAATAACTTAATTTCTGTGAATCAGTTAACTTTCACTTAATCCAAATATACCGTATGCATCAAGCAACATATAATAAAGTAGAATAAAGTAATCTTATTGAATTCAATGTGTGCATGTGTGAATGCGTGCATCCATGTATGCGTGTGTGTATGCATGTGTGCATGCATACATGTGTCCGTGCATGTCTGCATGTGTGCGTGCATGTTTGCGTGCGTGTGTGTATGCGTGCGTGTGTGTGCGTGCATGCATGCGTGCGTGTGCATGTATGCGTGCGTGTGTGTGTATGTGTGCGTGCGTGCATGTATGTGTGTGTGCGTGCGTGTGTGTGCGTGCGTGCGTGCGTGCGTGTGTGTGTGTGTGTGCGTGTATGTGTGCGTGCGTGTGTGTGCGTGCGTGTGTGTACATGCATGTGTGTGCGTGCGTGTGTGTGTATGTGTGTGTGCGTGCGTGCGTGTGTGTGCGTGCCTGTGTGTGTATGTGTGTGTGCGTGCGTGCGTGTGTGTGCGTGCCTGTGTGTGTATGTATGTGTGCGTGTGTGTGTATGTGTGCGTGCGTGCGTGTAATGATGTAAAAATGTGGGACACCTTTGGGAGGAGTTGCAAATCTGAAATGAGGACAAGGTGCAAACAAACTGAGACACTTTCTGATGATAAAAGTGAAAGAATGTTTCTGTCTGCTGTGGTACACATGACCCAGTCTGGTTCCAGCTGAAAGGCCACTTTTTTTCCGACAACTGTTGTCTTTAAGCCCCGATTGTCTGACAATTGTCTACAAATGATTGACTCCACGTGACAATCAAAAATCATGGATATAACAATGTTGGTGCTATAGTGTGTGGCGTGCAGCCACACGGCAAAAACTACACATTAACCAATTTCACACACGAACATTCTTCAGTTAGACGGGAAATCTCACAAAACCTCTGGAGATCAAACGTGGCTTCAGAGCAAACTAAAATGGAGGAGGAGCGTGCAGCGTGCTTCTGTCAGCTTGCTTTCTGATTGGCTACTCGTCACATTGCACAGGCCTACATATCGAACCAAAACAATCCATCATGTTGAATATCCTCGATTTATGACCGAAGCGGTCCTGAAATGCTTCAGAGCACCAAGGGCATCGGTTTGCTTTTAAAAGTAGTAGTTATATATAAGAGTTTGTTTGTTGGACGTTTAATTAGAATACACACTCCAGTGAACTGACAGGTGTTTAAAACTTGAGCTTTGTTCAATAAGACAAGACAACAAGACAGACGCCTAACCTCTGGAACACAGCAACACTTAAAGATAACCCATAAAAGAAGACGTAGCTTACCCTTGTCAGGTCTGTGCTGTAAGTGCAGCCCTGAGAGTCAAACTATTAATGAGCATTTGATCATGTTTGATAAAGTTTAGGTTAGCTAAAGCGCTAGCTAGTGACTACTAGTCAGCTGGTTGGATGGGACAGATTTCCCAGCATGCCACAGTCTTTCATAAATGTTGAAAATTAAACTAAATTAATTAATTATAATTAATTAATTACGGTTTATTTGAATTCAAAGTGGATCCTGGCTATAACACCTGGGTTCTCTTTAGAACAACACATCAGAACTCATCTGGTTTCACCTGGCTGGGCCTTGTTATGTTGGCTTGTGTCTGGTTTATATGTTCAGTGAAACATGTGGAGGACTGACACACGAGACCTGGTTCAGACTCAAACGGCTGTGATAATAATGAATATCTGGGCTTTTTAAACACAAACACCTTACAAACATTCTGTTACTCTTCAGATTTCAGCTAGTTTAAACACTTAAAGAACCAGGTTGAATTATTAATAGACCTAAGTTGGTTTTATGATGGTTTTTGATGAAAACGTTACAATAGATTTTATTTTTAAATAAAACAGCAGACTGATGAAAACAACCTCTGGTTTCCCTCTTTGAGATCAATACAGCAGCCATCCAATCAGAGCTGCCCTCAGAACAGCCTGTAACAACCAGTCGGTCATTTCTCTGTTCTTGACTGTTTGATCTGATGACCTTTGACCTTCCAGCTTGCAAACACAGTTCTCACACAGACAGAGGAACATAAACAGCTGTGTTTCAGTAAAGATCTTCCCCTCATGTTGCCTCAGAGGGAAACATGCTAACTACATGTATGATTAAAGCAGAACCAGAGATCCAGCAGGGAGAAGATGAAGGAAGCAGGAACTTCACATTTAGACCAAACTAATCAAAAACCAGTCACTGTGTCTAACTGGAAACGTGCTGCCTCACTGACCCAAAGGGCAGCACTGAGTAAACATCCTGCAGATTTATGCTGCATGCTACTAAGATGCAAATTCAAAAACATCATAATAAAGCAGAGATGTGAAGGCTTATCTACACGTTGCAGCCTTTCTTCACTGTTATGAGTAAGGATGACTCAGCTTATCTGGTTCAGCGAAGTCTGCAGGTTCTGCCGCAGCTCGTCTCCTGTACGTCTCCACAGAACACAACTAGAATTAGTCACATAAAGATTTGTTTTCATTGCTGCAGGTCTCAGCTTGTTTAACTCCACTCAGGACAGCAGATGCTCCAGTAAATAAAAACACAACACTCACTTTAGGATTTGATGTTACACATTTGGGACCTGGCACAGCTAATCACACAACAAAAGATTAAACATCATTTAAATAGAATGAACGACAAGAACTAACCTGAACTAGAACCTGGTATTTTAGCTGTAGACCAGAATTCTCTTTTTACCTGTTATCAGTTCTGCATCCTGCTGACTCTTTTGTTAACAAGCTGTTGGAATTCGGGATTAGCGTTCAGTCAGCCGATGCTGCTTGTGTCTATTATTTGTTCACAAAAGATTCATGAATAAATGAAAATTGTTTTCTATTTTAAGAGTCCCTGAAGTTCTTGTTTTTAGTGTTTCTGTTTTCAGCTGATTCGAAAAAAATTCACTCAAACTTATATTTTCTTTTGCTTCTTTTGAAATTTGTTTCAATTTGTTAATATTAATTTATCTTATAATGCATCTGGGCTTTGTAATTGACATATTAGACATAATTAAATGAACCTGTATGACTTGTTTGGACCTCGAGGACTTTGGTTTGTTTTTCTGGTTCTGTTTTTGCATCTCCATGCTATCAGCGTGGTCCAACAAGTCAGTCCATCTGCTAATGTTTGAGCGGTTCAGAACCGTCAGAGACATGTGACCCCAGCTGGGAGGGAAAGTATGAGGGGCCGTGTAAGTCACAATTCATTCTGTTATTCTCACATACGCTCTCCACGTACACACACACACACACGCACACACACACACACACACCGCTCAGTCAGAGAAGCAGAGTGGCCGAGTCAGTCACTGTCTTACCCCTGCTGCACACTGGAAGCATCAGTGTCCCGGAACGGTTTACTCGCGATTTTCGCTGCTTGCCACTGCACATCGGGAGAATCTCAGCTGTGGAGTGGCTTCACCACTGCGCTGCTCGCTCGACTCGCGAGATCACAAGATCCCTCGAGACTTCAAAGGTCACGGTTTGTTTATGCCGTCCGCCATTAAACCAAAAAGAAGGAAATCACGCGTGACATCGCTGTTTGATGCCATATATAATGTTGTTTCTCACCACTGCCAGGATTAAAGCCATGAAAAACACACAGCTGCACATGTATAGAGGTAATCTACATATATATGAAATCGCATCGCTGCAATAGACTTTTATTTTGAAAATTACCAGGCATTTTACATTGAAACCGAGTGTGATTTCCTGTCTAGTCCTATGTTAACTGCGGAAATTGACGCATCCCAGAAGCGGCACGTGGGAAAAATAGAACCTGATCCTATCTTTAGCGGCGCGGTGCACCGCTTCTGGGACACGTCTGGAAATTGCCGCATTGCGGCTGGTTTGTGTCACCCCCATGCACTATAATGGATTCTATTTGAAGCAGCGATGTTCCGCTGCCGTTCGCCGCCGGTGATGCTTTCAGTGTGCAGTCGGCTTTAGCGCTGCAGCCCGATAGGTGACGCCTCCCTTAGGTGCATTTTTTAAACAGTAAGTGTGGGTGGAGTAAGACTCTGGTAGCAGAGTGACTTGCTCTTTAAAGCTGGTTTGGCGATTCTGCAAACAAGCTAGGTTTTGAATACAAACATGGTCACGGATGGCTCACCCCTCCCCTCAGGTATCTTCCCTGGATGTGCGTCCACTGAAACCAGAAACCCACATTGCCAGAGGAAATGAGATAGTTCTAAACAACTTTGTCCTAAAACTGAAGTGGTAGCAGCCGGCTGTTTCTCCTTCTCTGATATTATTGAGCGGAGAATCTCTCACACCAGTGGTGTTCTGTTGATAAATACTTGAGTGTGTGATGAGTGGAGGACCCAGGGAAGTGCGGCGGTTCAGCAAGACGACAACCGGATGGTCCAATAGCTGGTTTCGATCTGAAACGTGTTATTGCTGGAGGTTTTCAGACACATGCGAGAGAACCACTTTAATTAATTTTCTCGTTTTTTTTTTAAATCTCCACAAATTACACTGCTCGGCCAAAATAAAAGTCTCCACCTGGATTTAACTAAGCAAATAGTTGCAAGCCTCCTATTGGATAATGACTGCATGGGTGATTATCTTTCAGCTGCAACAAGTTATTTAACCCAACTGGTGCAATGAGTTGCTTCTCATTTCTTCAACAACCATGTGGAAAGACCCATCTGGTGGTTGTGGAAAAGATGTTAGTCTGTGTGAGAAGGGTCACATCATTGGCATGCATCAAGCAGAGAAAACATCTAAGGAGATGCAGAAATGACTAAAACTGGGTTCAGAACTGTCCAACGCATTATTAAAAACTGGTGTGATGAGTCCAGATGGACCCTGTTCCAGAGTGATGGGTGCATCAGGGTAAGAAGAGAGGCAGTGAAGTGATGCACCCATCATGCCTAGTGCCTACTCTACAAGCCTGTGGGGGCGGGGCTATGATCTGGGGTTGTTGCAGGTGGTCAGGTCTAGGTTCAGCAACAGGATGTGCTCCAAGAATGAGGTCAGCTGACTACCTGAATCTACTGAATGACCAGGTTATTCCACCAATGGATTTGTTCTTCCCTGGTGGCACGGCCATATTCCAAGATGACAATGCCAGGATTCATGGGGCTCAAATAGTGAAAGAGTGGTTCAGGGAGCATGAGACATCATTTCCACACATGGATTGGCCACCACAGAGTCCAGACCTGAACCCCATTGAGAATCTTTGGGATGTGCTGGAGAAGGCTTTGTGCAGCGGTCAGACTCTACCATCATCAATGCAAGATCTTGGTGAAACATTAATGCAACACTGGATGGAAACAAATCTGGTGACGTTGCAGAAGCTGATCGAAACAATGACACAGTGAATGTGTGATGTAATCAAAGATAAAGGAGGTCCAACCAAATATTAGAGTGTGACCTTTTTTCTTTGGACGGGCAGCGTATTCATAGCTATACGATGTTAGAACGTTGTTAAGAGGCATGAAATAAAAAAAGTTAATGCTAATTTGTTTTTTCCAAATTTGCCATTGCAGCTTCAGAGTAACTGAACTTTTGCATGAGAGCATCATGTTTGTTCTTTGTACACCAGTTTCTCTGGGTTTGTCCACATAGAAAAACCTTCTCCAGGCTTGAGAGGGAGATGAGTGGGAGATTAGCTACGGCCTCTACTTCACTTCCACGTGACATGGCCAGAGCCAGTCATACAGGTTTATCAACCTCTTCTTGGCCCATCTTACTCAATTTTTCTGCTGTCATCCATCAGGCCCACCCTGGTGCTTCCTTAACATCCATCATTCTAGTTGAGGACACCACCTCTGCTGGCCTCCTTGTGGTATAAAGACTTCTTCTAACCAACATGCTGCAGACTGGTGCAGCTCTTAGCACCGTTGCCTCTCAGCAAGAGGGTTGTAGATTCAAATCCCAGCTGCAATCTCTCTGCATGGCATTAGCATGTTCTCCCCTTGCATGCATGCGTTTTTTCGTCCCTTTCGCAGACCAAAAACATGACTGTTAGGTAAAAGTCATTTTGGGTAAAAGCATCTGCTAAATGAATAAATCTAAGCCAACACTGATCCTCTCCTGAAGCCCTGACCACACATTCACTCATAGATACAATGACAGGACATTTCTGTTTTACATATTGAACATAAATAAAAACATCTATCAGAATATTGTTTCTCATTTGTGATAAAATATGTTTTGTCATGCATTTCAAAGTTACGGTTTTGCAGCCAAGGCTTCTTCTGTTGGTCCCAAATAAACATAGAAAGGAAACCCAGTCCTAACGGTGGCTCATTTTAAAGGTTTGTTATATAAAGTGTCATTTTTCATCAGGAGAAGAACACAGAAAGGCTGTGCTGTGGTGGAAAAGGTGCTTTTGAGCTTCTGCTGGATCTCCACTAGACTAGATTACTACTAACTCTGTGAACTCTGATGATCCGATTATCTAAAGTTAGCCCGTGAAAGCTGGTTTCAAACAGATCCGACCCCCCCCCCCCCCCCCCCCCCCCCCCCCCCCCCCCCCCTCACCACACACACACACACACACACACACTCTCCCTCTCTCTCTCTCCACCGCACACTCAGTCATTATAGAATTATTTCTCAGGTTACAGAGAAAAATCCTTTGACTTGGTTTCCACTTGTGTCCTCTTCAGCTCCCAGGAGTTGATTTTGTCTGGACTTTGTCAACCATAAGAACGTTTTTTGTTTCCTCACCTGCCCATCTAAACAGATAAAACATGGAGCCTCTTGGCTTTTATTAAACTTGTCCTCCTAGAATGATTAACCCATGAAATGGCTCGACTCTACTGGCTTTCCAGAAGGAGGTGTGTTGACTAGAGCATCAATCTTTACTGGTGTCCAGCATTGTGAAGCTCTGGTTTTCCAGCATTCCAGTTGCAATGTTGACATTCCAGGTCCTGATTCATCCTTCAACACACAGGTTTGACCCCTCCCCAGTTTGCAACCAGTACAAACCAGATTAGCCTTTCTCCAAGTCTGTCCACGCCTGTCCACCTGAGCCTGAATGGACGGACTCTTCTGCCACAGTCCAAAGCCAAGCACCAACCTTAGGACCTGTGTGGACCAACGTTCTAACCTTATTGACCTTGTCTATGTGTGCTGGTGCAGCCGGGTCTCATCAGAAACAAACCAACTGGACTTTCTTACCCTTAAAATGCTTCCATCTCGAGCTTTCTCAGTTCAAACCAAACAGTACCAATCTGTTAGACTGCGATGAGAGCTCTACTAATGTCCCCGATCTTCCCTTCCCACGGTTTTTTTAACTTGGGTCACCTGAGAGATGGTTTGGTGACATTCCTGAAGGAGTGGACTGCTGTTTGGGATCAGACTGAAACCCTCATCCTCTGTTCACTGTTGTTTTTTCTCTTTTGACATAGATGTTGTTACATTCTGCCTCACCGCTGGTTCTGTTTCTGCAACATCGTTTTCTCACAACATTGATCCACCACTTGTTAGGTTTTCAGTTTATTTCAGGGGAGAACAAGTCAGACACACTCAGTAGAGTCAGAGTGTTTCACTGGTTTTCTCCACTGAGATGGAGGCAGAAGAGAGAGGAATGCAAACAGGAAAAGCAAATGTAGGAAAGGAAATGAGAGGAGGCTGTGCAATAACTGGAGAGAGCACGGCTGTGGAGGACGACATGCGAACGCAGAGGGAATGAAAATCAGACGGATGGACAAACTAAAAGACAGATTCATGTGATCCATCAGGAAATTACAGGTTTCACAGGAATGTGATCCATCAGCACGCAGGTGGAGGAGACCTGGAACACGTTGGGTCTAGGATCAAACTGTCCCCGTCGTTAAGGGGTCCAGGACCAGAACCAGGACTAGAACCAGGACCAGAACCGGGACCTGGACCAGGGTGTTAATGTTAGCGGGGTCATCCAGGTCCCCTCTAGTCCTACAGCAGCATGAGAACACTCTACATACATGAACTTTACTGAAAACCATCGTTTATTAATCCAGTCTAACCAGGGAGAAAGAGGTCAGTCAGGCTGACTCAGGCTGTTGCTTTATGACTGTTTTAGGTTCTAAACCAGTCACCAGTGGTTCTGGTGGAGGCTGATGGTGAATAACCCAGGCCCTCTCTGGGCCGTCACATTTATGAAGGAGCTGTGAGGGTTCTTGCATGGATCTCAGGTTTAAACATCAATGAGACACATTTGCTCTCCAAACAGTCACACAGGAACTTCTGTAGAAACGCTCAAGGCTGATCTTCTCAAAGAGATTTGAGGCAGGGCCTTGTTTTAGTTTTAGTGAGTCAGAAAGACACGTGAGACATCTTTGGGAGGAGTTGGAGATTAGATGGACCTTAAACTGAAACACCAAAAACTATGTGACTTATTAGAAATGAGATCATTTGCACGATGGTTGTAAGTAGTTTCATCTGTCATAAGTGACCCGTTAGCTATGTGTTCACAGGCGTCACTGAGCTGAGCTGGGATTGGAAACCAGAACACTCAGGATGTGGACCTTCATGGTGCATTTAAACCCCCCCCCCCCCCAAATCTTGTATCTTTGTTTAAAAATGACCATATCTGGACTCTATCTGGTCCTAGTGGGTCATAAACCTTGTGGCATCGTAACAGGATGAAATCCTGTTTATGCTGAGGGATGTAAAATGTTTCTTATATAAGAGTAATACCCGTGAAAGCAAAGCAGAGCTGCATTAAAGTCCTGGAGCTTTGATAAAGCCGGACTTCTCAGGTCTCAGATGGTCATTCTGGTTCAGCCGGAGGACTTTCCTTTGTGCGTGCCAACGCCAGGCGGTCGGAATATGAGTCCGTAGTGAAGAGAAGGGCAGCAGAGACAAAAGAGAGCGAGTCTGGGAGGAATAAAAGTCCTGCAGGCCACGGAGGCTTTTACTGGCTTTCATCCTGAGTCCACGTGCACGTTAAAATGAAACACGGAGTCAGAGGAGATCACACTTTAATTATTTATAAGAGTGTTGCAAATTCAGCCAGGTCAGTCATAAAGTCTTAATGCGCATGATCTAAAGATTCTAATATGTGGGAGACCTTTGCATTCATGAGAACTGGTTTTATCTGAGAGGAGGTTAACAGGCCTCCAGCAGGCTGAGCAACAGCCACACCACTTTTAGAGTCAGATAAACCACACACACTTTGTCCGTTTGAATTTCAAAATAAAATCCATGTTTGCTTTTACTTTGAAATACACCAGGCTTTTCTTGTTATGTTTTATAAATTTTAAAGCACTGAAACGTAAAAACACAACTCTTTATGCTTTCGGAATTTCTTTATCAACCTATTTTAGTGCTAAATGAACCTTTGATGTTAAATTATGGAACGGTTCCTTTATTATTCCTTCTACCAGATCCAGATAACCGAGGTTACCTTGTGATAAAGGTAAGCCCTCTGTTGGGCTTGATCCTGATTTGCTCTGACATCATGCAGACGCAGGTGATGATAATCTGATCAGGCGATGGCTTCCACTCCACAGACTACTTTGCCTTAAAACCTATCTTAGCTCACAACGTTTGGACAACAGGTGTCCCAAACATCCAATTCCTCCCCCTTGATTCACTGAAGAACTGCAGGTACAACAGGACCACTAACAGATCTCAGATCAGACTTATGGCAGTTGCTCATGCTTGTGAAGCATGGACTGCCCTTCACCGTCAGGCCTGTTGTGTTGACAGAACCATCAGAGGAACCGAAGAATGTGGGCCAGCATGGTGCTCATGATGAATCAAGGTTCTGTCTGCAGGACAGAAGAATGGAGATGCTGTGGAGAACACAGACTGCTGCACAGATGCTTTCACCGCCGTGGGAAAGGCCGTTCCACCAAGAAACTCATGTTTTTAGCTGTGTTGCTGTTTCCTTAAGTTTTTTGTCTTCCTGTTGAAATTCTTGTAGTTTTATTTTGACAGGTTTAGATATAACATTTTAATTTAACTGGAAATGAAAGTTGAACTAAACCACAAATACTTCTTAGAATGTTGGCAATAACCAGTCTGAGTAAAGATGAAATTTCAGGGATGGAAATATTTGAATAAATTGAAATCAGATGAACCAGGATATGAGTGTTTATATAACTTCCTGCTCAAATGGTTCCATCTTTATATTTCTCTCCAGCTGCTTCGCCTCATCGTCATTTGAAACCATAGACATGTAAAAAACATGGACAAACCCCACCCATTGCTTTCCAAAAGACATTTATGAAGACAAATGGGCGGTACCCACTACCGCCATTTTGGCCGTGTCACACATCTCATCACGCCCAGACAATCCAAAACTGGGAAAAGAGATGGAGCTGATAGTGGGAGAAAATGATTGACACCGATAAATTCTGTACCAATGTAGCTACGAGCTAACCCCGAAGCTAACACGGAGCTAGGAGCTAACCATTGACTGTTAAATAAAAGGACAGCCTCAGACCACTGTGGGTGTCCAGGCTGCGAACATGAGCTCACACTCCGGTCAGAGAACAGTAGGAGATTAGCTACAAGCTAACCTGAAGCTACACGGACCTTGGAGCCAACAGGGCTAGCTACGAACTACCTGAGCAAACCCGGAGCTAACATAAAGCTAACAGAGGTTTTCGGGTACTTTTAGCCAGAAAAACATGATTGAGCAACTCAAAACTCAACTCTGTGAGCTGCAGTGTTTCTATGGTCTCCCTCAGAGAGCTTCACAGACAACCAGGATGAATTCAGCCTCGCATGGGAGCCAGGCCAAGTTGGACAGCCGTGCGGCTTGGTTGCCTCAGGAGATGGGAGCAGCCGGCCGCCTGCCTCGCTCAGCTGCCTCCAACAGTTATGGTAAATGCACAGCATTTTACCCCGTTCAACCAGCAAAATAAAGTACAGAAATACAAATTTTACTTACTGATAAAAATGAAGGAGACTCTTATTGGATTGTCTGTTGGTGAAATCAATACCACAGCTTGCCCTCTTTGTCCAATAATTCAATGATTAACATCCAAACACGAAGACACAGAGGACACAACTAAAGTTCAGAGAGTCAAAATGGCCGAACATCTATTAACGTGAGGCCCAGGCTGAGGCTTTCCCCGGAGCTAGCTGCTAGGGCTAACGGCTAATGCTACCTGTCAATCAAATCTAATTATTCATTATTTCAAGCATTTAATTACACCTAAAGTTACAAAAAAATTCACCCCCGTCAGAGTTGTCATGACTGTAAACTAGACCTATTAAACCTAAAATGGTTTGTTTTGTTAACCAGGCTGTAAACATGTTTATTTCTGCTGTGAAATTGGCATTTTTAACATGGGAGTCAATGAGGATCAAGGCCGGATTAACCAATGGGCATTATAGGCACGGGCCCAGGGGCCCACGCCCACTAGGGGCCCATGTGAGCAGCCCAAGGAAGGGAAATAAAAGAGATCCAACAAAAAAACATCAAGGATACATTTATTATACTGTAACTGACTCAGCTACCGGGCACAACACACGCACACACCACTAAGACAATCAATTAAAATACCTTATTTTCCAAGTGCGCCTCTCTTGCGCTCGCTCCACGGAGAGCACCGATTGTTCATGCCCTCCAGATGCTTCTTGCTGACATGTGCACAGTCCCAGTAACATTCTTAAAGTCACAAAAGAAAATCATTAACACGCCTGACACCCTCTGCCTCAGCAGAGTTCAGAATATTTTACCCAGTAAAAATGTCAGAAAAGCGCATTACAACGCATTTTTAACCAGGAATCAATTAGTGGGTTTTCTTCGGGGTTCTAATTACGGGGGGGCTGAAGAAAGGTCCAGTTTCACTATAACATTACTTCTATGGGCTCCAGGGCACCAGGACTTCTTTTGAGCAGAGAGGACAGAGACCGCTGATGGTTCATGCGCTCCAGCTGCTTCCTGTGCACGCCACGACCACAAAGTCATGCCACCAAAAGAAAACAATTAACACGCGATCGTTCATGTCCTCTCATAAATATACGGGTACTTTCTCTGTTGTTCATGCTTGACACGCTCTGCCTCATCTGTGCTCATCTGTGCCCCTGTGACACCACCTCACTGCTGCGGGCGTGCAGTGCGCATTTTGCGGTGCAGATGCCTGAACTGCTGTGCTCCGGTTATTTCACCTCTGCCTTGGCTGCAACACTTCTTTTGAGCTGCTTAGTTCAAAGTAGCTCATGAGATAAAAAAAAACTCAGAAAGCCTGGAAGCGGTTTTTCTGATGGATTTAGAGGAGATGCAGAAAGATCAGAGAAAGACAGGATGGAAAACAGTGAAATAAAAACCAAGAAACCAAACCAAAGTGCTTGAAAATGAAAAGGCATAAAGCAACAATCTATAAACATTATTTACATATTTGAAACAATTCAGATGACCTTCAAAGATCAGTCCCACACCCAGGGCCGGTTCAAAATATTTGGGGTCCCCCAGGTCATTATGTTTCAAACTTGTAGATCTGTTGTGTGTGTTTGTACAACATGAGCTTGAAAATTGTGAGCGTGCGTGTGCAGCAGCCTACAATGTGAGAAGCTGCACATCAACACATGTAAACCTGTAAATATAAATATGTAGGCTACTTGTAAGAAAAACTTGACATGCACGTGAAATAAATCTAGATGAATTGCATTTCTTGCAGAAATGCTGTTTAAATGAAAAGAAATAATAACATATTGATAATAGTTTAACTGTTAAGCTGCTTAAGTTAGATTATGAGCTTGATCTTGAACCTGGAGCTAACTTTCTGCTTTTTGATCTAATCAAGAAGCAGAAATTCTAATTGTAACTAAATAAATTGCATTTCTTGCAGAAGTGCTTGAAATTATAGCTGAAGCTGCTTAAGAACTGAACTGAAGCTTAAACTAAGCTAAAATGTCAAAATGAGCTGAATGTATTTAAATATTTAGGAGCAAAAATCACTAACGAGTGTAATAAAGCCTAAAGAATTAGGTGAAGAATGGAGAAAAAATTCCATCCATCCATCCATTGTCTTCCGCTTATCCGGAGTCGGGTCGCGGGGGCAGCAGCCTAAGGAGGGAAGCCCAGACCTCCCTCTCCCCAGCCACTTGGGCCAGCTCCTCTGGGGGAATCCCAAGGCGTTCCCAGGCCAGCCGAGAGACATAATCTCTCCAGCGTGTCCTGGGTCTTCCTTTGGGTCTCCTCCCGGTTGGACGTGCCCGGAAAACCTCACCAGGGAGGCGTCCAGGAGGCATCCTAATCAGATGCCCGAGCCACCTCAACTGGCTCCTCTCGATGTGGAGGAGCAGCGGGTCTACTTTGAGCCCCTCCCGGATGACCGAGCTTCTCACCCTATCTCTAAGGGAGAGCCCAGCCACCCTGCGAAGAAAACTCATTTCGGCCGCTTGTATTCGCGATCTCGTTCTTTCGGTCACTACCCAAAGCTCGTGACCATAGGTGAGGGTAGGAACGTAGATCGACCGGTAAATTGAGAGCTTCGCCTTTCGGCTCAGCTCCCTCTTAACCACAACAGACCGGCACAACGCCCGCATCACTGCAGATGCAGCACCAATCCGCCTGTCGATCTCACGCTCCACCCTTCCCTCACTCGTGAACAAGACCCCGAGATAATCCTCCACTTGGGGCAGGACCTCGTCCCTGACCTGGAGAAGGCATTCTACCCTTTTCCGACTCAAGACCATGGTCTCGGATTTAGAGGAGCTGATTTTCATCCCAGCTGCTTCACACCCGGCTGTGAACCGCTCCAGCGAAAGCCGGAGATCACGTTCTGATGAAGCCAACAGGACCACATCATCTGCAAAAAGCAGAGACCTGATCCTTAGGTCACCAAAACGGATCCCCTCACCACCTTGGCTGCACCTAGAAATCCTGTCCATAAAAGTTATGAACAGAATCGGTGACAAAGGGCAGCCTTGGCGGAGTCCAACTCTCACCGGAAACAAGCCCGACTTACTGCCGGCAATGCGGTCCAAGCTCTGACACTGGTCGTACAGGGACCTAACAGCCCGTATCAAGGGGCCTGGTACCCCATACTCCCAGAGTACCCCCCACAGGGCCCCCCGAGGGACGCGGTCGAACGCCTTCTCCAAATCCACAAAACACATGTAGATTGGTTGGGCGAACTCCCACGCACCCTCCAGGACCCCCCCAAGGGTATAGAGCTGGTCCAGTGTTCCACGGCCAGGACGAAAACCACATTGCTCCTCCTGAATCCGAGGTTCGACTAAACAGCAAAAAACTGAAATCTCTGAACACAGTTTAAAAAACTGGACAGGTGAAATGTTTAAACAGCTGGTATTCTAGTATGAATAGTTTAATAGTTAAATTTTCACAATTAGCTGAACTTTGAATTTAGTAGCATATAACATTTTGAAACATGATGCAGAAATCAAAGCTTGAAAAGCAAACAGGTCTGAAGAGCATTAAGATTAGAAGGAAAGATTCTGTTTAATCACTGTTTTAACTCAGAGGAAAGGATTAAGGTGGAGCAACAATATTCATTTAAAACATAGTACTATCAATTAGAGTTGTATTAAAAAGGAACCAACTGATTAGTCTATTCTGAGCTCAAAAAGTAATGTAAGATAACAACTCCATTTTATAACATGGAATAACATTTTACCCAATCAGAGAGCTCCACTAGCAGAAAGAGTTTAATAGTTGAAGTTTCACTATAAGCTGAAAATGTCAAATTAGAAGAACTTATTTTATGTTTTGAATTAGATATCAAAGATTACCGAGCAACATTTTCTGAAGAGCAGCAGTTTAAAGCTTGAAACTCAGTTAAAATTCAAAAATAGTTTTAAATGTATAGTGAAACAAGAAAAGAAATAATAAAAAATTGTAGGGATGTGTATTGGTAAAATTCTGGCGATACGATACGTATCACGATACAGGGGAGACGATATGATATATCACGATGTATGGCGATACATTCAGCCAGGTGATATTGGCGATTTTTTAGACTGAATTTATTGTAGGAAAATTTAATAAACAGTCCAAATGGATACGTAACATGTTTAACATGAGGTATCTGAACCATAACAGAGGGATTTACATTTCAATGGTGGAAACAAAACCCACTGCACACTGCTGCCAACTAGCGGTTGGCGTTTGAATTGCACCAAAACAAAAGAAAACACACAAATGTTTGCATGTAAATTCTTCGAAAAAAATCGATACACAGCTTTTGAAAATCGATATAATATCGCAGGAAAAAATATCACAATATATTGCCATATTGATATTGTCTTACATCCCTAAAAAATTGTAAATAAAGTTTAATGGTAGATTATTTAGATTATGAGCTGAACTTTTGTGAAGAGTTTAAGCTTAATAATGTGTCTAGGTTAAACTTTATTGATGAGCTAAGGTTAGAGACAGCAGTAACTAGCTGGCTAGATTTAAAGCTTTCTATATTCATTTAAGTGCAGTTTTTCAGGCGTGTTTTATTGTCAATGGTCAGTTTGAAAAATTTAAAAACCATGAGTGGCAGAAGGCTTGTGGGGTTATCTGTGTGAATTTTTGTGTGTTTACCTTAAATTTTGTAGAAGATATGACGAGGTAAATTTTGTTGTTCCACAGTGACCTGATCAGAAAATCTGCTCGGTTTTATAATTGACTCCAATGGGGAGAAAATCAGACCACTCCTCACTCTGAGGCATCTAGCAAAAGAACCATAATGCTTACAGCCAAAGCAAAAACATTCCCTAATAACTGTTTTTGATAAATTCATTAGTGTACTCTAAAAAATGTGGTCGTAGCAGAAATTTGTTAGAAGTTTTCCCACTGTAAAAAATGTTCAGCTCCACTCTAGGTCACATGATCTTAACCTTTAAAGGGTGAGTAACACCATTGGCGGAGACTTATTCCAAGCAGACTTCCTGTTAGAAAAATACCTGCAAAATAGGCGTCACCTGGAGGACCGAGGGAGCGGCACTGAGGCAGTGATTGACAGCACCACCATCAACCACCCCACGTGGGCTCTCGGAGTTTCCCAGTTGGAAAAACTAGTCATTTACAAGCGCGTGCGCACTCGCGCGTGTACAGGAGCGCACAAACAAGCAAACCTAGCGCTCAGGAGAACAAGCAGACGCAGAAGCACCAGCAGGTTGGAGGATTTACTGTCCACCGCGATCACCAGAAAAAAAGGGGAGGAGGAGGGTTTTTTTTCAAGGAGGCGAGCGGCTCCGAGCTCTAACGTGTCATATCGGCAGGTGAGTGGTTGCGCCAGGTGGAGGTGCGGCCGACTCAGCTGGAGTCCAGTGCAGCGCAGCCACGTAGTAAGGTAGACAACATCACCATGCGCTGCATCTCTACAGCAATCAGCTGGGGCTGATTCTAAATCAGTGTGGAGCAGAGTTTTAACCTGAAGGTGGAGATATAATTATGGTTTTTGCCTGTAATATTACATTTTAAGTAAGTTGCACTAAACTGCCAAAATAATGATTACACATGTCTACAGCACTATTAGATACTCATCTATACAGGTTATCAGCACAAAAAAGTTGATTTAGGTGTTACTCGTTCTTTAAGCGCCAAAGTCGCAATATTGCGACAAGCATCATTGCTGAGTTTAACGAGCCACAGCTGAATTATGATCCCTCATGAAGTTACTACTTTAAACCAGGAGATAGTGGAAAGGTGTAACTTCAATCTGAGCAACACTTTTGGGTGTGTTTCTATTGAAGTTTTTGGAGTTCATAGGGTGTGAAAACTGCCTCCCGCCGGGATGCTCCCGACGGGGAGAGGAGGGGACAACCGGAGCACACAGAGGGCAAATATTAGAGACGAAAAACTTACAATGCTGCAGGTCTGTTCATTGTTGACAAAGTTCTTTGTTGTAATGGCCGACTCTGATTCTGAAGAGGAATATTCACCCTCTGATGAAGATATTCACTCATCCAGTGGGCGAGAAAGTGACGCTGCTGCAGCATGCAGCAACAGTCTGTGATTATTTCACCATGTTCGGGACACGGTGGGTGTAGAAAGGATGGTAAAAACAGACGTAGCAGGAATGTAAAAACAGCCGCAAATAGCAGCAGACGCGGTAGATGTGAAACCGAAAGTAAGGTGCGTCACATAATCAATATGAATATTCCACGTATTCCAAACATCTATTGTCCACACAAGGAACTTTCCTTGGATCCAATAATCATTACATTCAAGGGAAGGTCGACCCTGAGGCTGTACAAGCCCAACAAACCTGACAAATATGGCTATAAAGCTGTCTTGAGTGAGGCCTATATAAATATCAAAAAATACAATATAAAAAATAAATAATTTTATATATGTGTATATATAAATTAAAAATATGAAAAATATAACGAAAATTTAAAAATAACGTAAAAATAAGAAGGAACATTTGTAAAAATTATGCATTCCAATATGGTAGCCTAATGACATCGTAATATGCAATATAGATAGGGTGAATTTGATCCCAACACAAACTTTGGGTCCTACTGAAGATTTTTCTCATTTACAGTTTACCTTTATCTCTAACCGTTTTCAAGCTACAACCTTTAGAAATAGTCATGTCAGACCTGAATTTTTTTTTTTTAAACTCTGGCGCCTAAAGGGTTAAGCCGGTTTCACATCAGGGACGGCTCAACCACGCCCAGGTATGGTATAAAGTGTTCACATCTGGGTATCCTGTTTTTATTTATTTTTTTCATGCTCAACTGGTCTTTATTTCAGACCCCTTCCCAAGGCGGTCTGCTTCGTGCTGAACTGACCCAACACACCCACTGCCAACTGATTGGCCAGCTCAGATTCACACCTACCATTAGGGGGAGCCTCCAGTTGGTGGATAGAATCAGCCAGCAGAGGCTTCCCGCATGTGCGCTTCATTATCATTCTGGATGCTGTGGAGCAAGCCTCTGACTGAAGCCGTCTCTGTCTCTCTCCCTGAGATGTGCTGTGAGGAAGAAGCACAAACAAACACCATACCTGCATACTTTTCGGTTAAATGGAAAAGATTTGTCCCACATGACCGCGGCGGGCCAGAGCCCACCCCCTGCTTACGCGCCCTGTTGATGTTCCTCCCATCATAGTTGTTAAGTGTTAAGTTTTAATTTTGAGCCTTTTACTTTTGTAATTGTGTGTATATTGGTTAAATCAAATGTGTACGTAAGTTAGTGCCTGCTAGCAACCACTAAGCAACTAACCAACCATAGATAACTGCTTTGGATTTAAATAAACATTTTACATATAAGCCTGATAGCTAAAATTAGTTGACTTACATTTAAACTGGAAATTTGCCCTCAAAGTAGCTGCTGCCTAGCTTAGTGAACTAGACCAAAATCTTACCTTGCTAAGTTTGGTCTAGGCACGCTTCATTGGAACCCTTGCAGCCCGATCCAGTGCTGTGGCTGTCCAATCACAGCTCACTATAGTTTTGGTTGGGCCAATCACAGCGCTCTATATTGTGGGCCAATCACAGAACGGGAGTAGCCGACGACGTCAGAGCTGCGACTGCGAACACAAACAACATGGCGGCAGCTCAGGAACCACGTTTCTTTGAAACAGCTTTGTCATCAACATTGGATTATTTAGACTCCAACGTGCGTAAGTCTGTCAGATATACTTAACGGCTTCTTATTTTTATCAAACAAAGTAGTGCAATTTCCCAGTACACCTGACATGTTTTTCATACAAAAACGACAGAAATCATTGATGTTAGACGCCATTGCTGCCTCCCTCTTCTTCCGTTGTTGTGATTACCTCACGTGGTTCGTTACTCTGATTGGTCCTAGCACTATCCAATTGCATGCAGACAGTTTGAAAGACAACCGTAGATCCCGCCCCACAACTGAGAGCCGGCAATGGTTCGTGGCCAGACAATATATTCACATATATAGGATGGCTTGTCAGGCTAGCTGCTGCCGGCTCCTGATCACATCAGTTTGAAAATACCACACTGCATTCTGGGAAATTTTTGACCAAGAGAAGGCAACAAGGCACCATCGTGTATCCTTGCTCAATTAGCTAAACGGCTAACAAACGGAGGACAGATGCCTTGGAAACACATGAACATTGGAACCGATTGGAACACGCCTTGGCGGTTCCTGATGACGTATCTCCTAGGCAACCAGGGCGGGACAAAGGCATCAAGGTGAGATTCTTTGAGATTGAGAAACACCCAAGGCATCCAGCGCCCCTCCCTCTCAATAAGCAGCGCGCACCATGCGGGGCCTCATTATGCGCAAAAGGACGCGTTCTCTCCAGATGTGCAAAAGGTGCATCACTGCCGTGAGGCGCTCCACATATGCAGCACCATCAGCCCAGACAACACAAGAGGAGAGAAATAAGAGAAAAAAAGAGACAGGTTAGCTGAGACTATGCACGTTCCTGTAGTAATTACAGCATGCAGCATCTGACCAACCAGTGGTTAAATGCTGCGACAGGCAGGTGCATGGAGATGGATACATGGCATCCAAACAGAAATATAGATCAGGAGTAGGCACAAGAAAGAAAGTCAAAACAAGAGGAGGAGTGTGCTTCACTTGAAAGTGAGCATGTTGAAAACAAACTTTGTGGGCAGAAACGTCCCAGCTGCTGCAGCCCTGATGTTGCTGGAGAAGGCCATTCACCTATTTCTATGCCATCTCGTTCAAAATCTTTGGAAATGAACCAAAAGTCTATTCTTGAATGTCTTGAGTTTGCGCTATTGCACCAAGTAAACATCTTCTTGTGAGGATATTTAACCCTCCAAATATCTATTAGTTTAAGTTGTTCCATAATAGCTTTAATTGTGGTATTAGTTCTGTTTGAATGACCTGGAGGAAATTTTTCTAGTTCATGATCCAGAATACAATTAAAGTCTCCACCTAATAATAATTTGGCATTGGGGAATTTATTTACCCAGCTAGATATTGTTGTGATCGGGATTCTTCAAGCAGTCCTCTTCCTGGTCCGTGGAGGTGACTCTGGTAGAGAGACCTGCCAATGAAGCCCAATGAGTTTACACAACACAAAGATCTGTGGTTGGTCTTGTGCAGAGAGAACCGTCACCAGCAACCCAGCAGCAGCCTCTGAGCACTGGAGTTATCTTCCAGGTTTTTATTAGAACTTTCAGTTTCACACAAAAGCAGACTGGGGCAGTCCCATTCAGTAGAATACAGACAATGGTTCATCTTCCCTTCCTCACCCAAAGGTGGTCTTTGATGTACCAAACAAACATGATAAATACGGTCCAGAATCATCCTCAGAAAAATAATATTCAAAAGTGCAATTAGGCATTACCTCCCACACAATAACACCTTATTTGGTTCCACCGTAAGGACTCACAAAATCAACACATGTGGTACTAAAGCAAGGACAAAGGGAGGAGTGTGATAAAGAACTCTGCCTATTTAGCACATTTAAATATATCTTATTTTTAACAAAAATATAAGGCAACACTTCTGTTTTTTCATCAATTGAACAGGGGCCAAACTCAAATCAGCTGATGTTGCTGCTGAACACTGGCCTACACACACACACACACACGCACACTTCCAAGTTCCATTAGCATGATGGTAGCTGCACGGCTAACTGTGTTAGCTTCGGTAAGGAAAAAATAGGTCATGTGTGCACCTCCGGTTATCCAGCTTGCTGCGGTAGGAGTCAAACTCTCAATCATGTTCGGTTGAACTCCGGCTCTCCGATATCCGCCTCGTCGTAATCCAGAGAAAAGCAATCTGACCCACTATCAGAGGTTTCAGAAGCTACATGTGACTGATGAAACATTAAATACCGAGCTGCGGGTCACTTCTTACACACTAGCTTTCTGAGCGGTTACGTCATCGCCAGCTTACGCTCAGACTGGAAGCCCTGTTTTTTCCCCACGCCATTTAAAAACACTGTTTTTTTTTTTTTAAATCCAGCCGTGGAAATCCTAAAAAGAAATTGACTTGAGGTTTTAATAAATTTTTATGCATGTGATTCACAGGAAATTTGCCTCTGGCCAATAGCTTCCTGGTTCTTATTTACGTCAGACTATGGAACGCGAGGAGGGCCAAAACAAAACTATGGAAGCCTGCGCACTAATCGTACGTTAAATAAATTAATGTCGTTAAGGGGCTTTGCTTTAACGCATTAAAAATGCGCTAATTTTGACAGCCCTAGAGCTTACACATTGCAAACTTGTCATATTTTGCACAGCAACACCTAAGGCATATTCCTGATAATAGATGTTCATTTCACAGATGTTCTCATCTGCACCTGCTTTAGACATAGGTTTCCTGTTGTCTCACTTGCCAGTAGACAGTTCCTGATAACTATTCTGACCTTTAACACATCCTGTAAAAGAACATTTGTTAAACACACATTTTGCAGTACCTTTAACTTTAAGTGCACAGTTATAACCTAACAGCTACTTATGCATTTATTATACTCTATAAAATATATGAAATAAAACAAACCCTTAATTGAAAATGTTAAATGAAAATATTAATAGAAAAGACAACATTAAATGCAAACTGACCACTTCAATATTGTCATGTGGTGGAGGTTGTTATAGGACCCAAAATGCAGGTAATCCAGGAGGCAGCCAGGTATGGTTAAAAAATGAAAAGTGTTTATTTAAAGTCGTGGTCTGGAGCAGGAACAAAAAACTGCAGGAGCAACAGGGAGGCAAGCAAACACAGGGACGATGGCAACACACACAAGGAACTGACAGTGAACACTGGAAAGGGCTTGGTTTAAATACACTGAGGTAGTGATGAAGAAAACAGGGAGCAGGTGTGATGATTACTGAACTGTTGCAGGTGTGACTGGTTAACGGGGCACTGGGGGAAAAACACAAAGACACTGAAAGAACAGAACTATGGAAAATGGGGGCAAAACACAAACAGGATGAAACCAAATATGACAGCTAGAGACACAAATAACATAACTAAATACCCCACAACAACTAGAAACTAAATGACTGGAAGAATATACTAGATGACTAAAAGACAAAAGTAAAACGTGAAAATTAAGGGAAACAGAACACAATAGAAAACATAACTACAAAGCTAGAAGGGCTGGGAGAATGAACTAAACCAGGGTTCCCAAATCAGGGGTCGGGACCCCAAATGTTGTCTTTGCTGAGGTTGTGAGGTTAGCAAGATTTTATTTGTAAAAATTACACTTATAAAATCCTAATAACACCCTACAGTATAATCAGAACTCCATATAAAAGTTATAACTCTGTATGTTTGTATGAAGTTTGCAAATTATCACATTTAACGTGTTTATGCGTGTAGGAGTTGGGGTTGGGGGTCCTGGCTTGTCTTGGACACAGGCAAGGGGGTCCCAAAAGAAAAAAATTTGGGAACCCCTGAACTAAACCATGAACAGGGAATGACGAAGAATAAAACATTAATCGAATGGGAAATATATGAAAAGGGGGAAATGATGAAGGACTGGGGCAAAGGAGGGGCTAAAGGTGACTCTACGTGGGACAGAGAACACAGGGGTCAAGGGTGAAGGACACACAAGGAGGAAAATTAAAATGAGTGCTGGGGAGACGAGGGAGAGGGGATATGGAAGGGACTGGGGAGACAAGGACACAGGACATGACAGCTTAAACAGATACATGCACGCCGGTTGTCCCCAGAACTCTCGTTTCCGTGTGCCCACAAACACTTCCAGGTCACTCATAACTCACCTCACTTAACCGAACAGACAAATAAGACAACTTCTATTTGTTCTTATCATTACAAGATATTCTCATGGTGTAGCTGTGTTCTCCAGAGATCAGGGACCACAGACATAGACGTAGACACCCCGTGGACTAGAGCAGCCAGGCTCCTCACGGGCACTAGAGGCAGGGAACACATTACTCCAGTGTTGGCGGCACTTCACTGGTTGCCTATAAAGTTTAGGGTTCAGTTTAAAATTCTTACTCTGGCTTACTAGGCCGTACATGTAACTGCACCTGCTTATCTGTCAGCGTTAATACAAAGATATGTTCCTTCACGCACACTTCGCTCAGCTGAGCGTGATATCCTGACGGTTCCTCGTGCTAGGTATAGATCACGAGGAGATTGTGCGTTTGCTGTTTTGGCACCTACTCTTTGGAATAGACTGCCTTTGAATATTAGACAGGCGCCATCACTGCAGGTTTTTAAGTCGTACTTGAAGACTCATTATTATGTTCAAGCCTTTCCAGCACTGAGATCTGTAACATTGCACTAATTTTTTTAGAGTGCCCCTTTTTTGTGGTTTTTCATTGTTACTGTTTTACTGGATGTTTTATTGGATGTTTTTATTGAATGTTGTTTTTTATCAAATGCTTGTGTTCAGCACCTTGGGCTTCTGCTGAGGTGGCGGAAGGTGCTTTATAAATGAAATAAATGAATAAATGAAATGAAATGTTGCCGTAGTGGCCGGCCGCCATCTTAGATGGGTCTCCATTCGCCCCCAGTGCATTTATTTCTACTGAGGAAGGTGCTTACCCAACTAAAAAACACATTTTATCAAACTTTTTCACAAAATCAGGCACATGGTATGGCATGATAGTTAAAACACAATTAAACAAAATAAATTAAAATATAAAATCCCATCAGGTAGGCTAGCAAAGTCTCAGAAAAGTCCCACGTGATCTGTTTTTAATAGTGAGCCAGTTGTTGCAACTCTAGGCTGTAGATAAAACGGGCATAGTAGCTCACCCTGCGTTAACTCCAGTTGGGTTCAGAGCGTGAGGGACCCATCCAATATGGCGGCAACGCTGTTACGCCCCCCAGCGTCTACCTATTCATGTTTATGTGGGACTATTGGTGTGTTCCAGTTGTCCTCGGAACTTCCAACCAGGAAATGACGTAACGAGCTCGTTTTGCATTCCAGATTCCAACTCGGAAAAAAATGGACGCCGCCAGTAAAGCTGCGTGTGTTGTTGCTCTGTATGAGTACAAAGAACTAATAACAAAGTATTTGCTGCACCTAAAGTCCTTCGAGGAGGAATGCAGGAAACGCATAGATAGTGTCACACACAACAATCGTCAGTTTCCACATAAAACCAGAAAAAAACATTAAAAATCAAACGTCAAAATGTAAACACCAGGAACAGTTTAAAAAAAACCACAAACACCGGTCAATTTCAGTGGGAATGCTGACGTTTTCAGCAACGTAACCATTGATAACAAGAATAAACAACAACTCGGTGCTGTTAAATAGCAAAAAGACAGAAAGCAGAACATATAAGTGATGAAAACAATAAAGACTACAACAACACTGGGCGCAGCCATCTTTAAAATGGTGAACTCGGGGTCCTCTGCAACAAACGAGCTCGCAGCTCGGAATTCCGAGTTCATTGCGTCATTTCCGGTTAACTTATCTCGGAAAAACGAGTTCCAAGGACAACTGGAACGCACTATATGACCCAAAGGCTGTAATGCTGTTGCACAAAGACTGTCAGAAGCAAGAGGCCAGATTTCCATACCCTTTACTATGGGTTCAAGCTTCAAAATGTCCCCATAGTTACAATGACCCATAATTTCATGCCATTCCTTTAAATCAAAACATGCATTACAAGAGTCCTTGCCGTTTGCAACAGTGTTAGGTGTAGCGTCCAAATAATACAACCTGTCCTTTACCTTCAACCTGCATGTGGAGCCTTCTGGGAAGATCATCTTGCTGCTGTCCTTTTCAAAGCTGAATTTCACACCCCTCGACACCGCTGCCTCAACAGACAAAATGTCTTGTGGATACTCAGGGATCAGTAGAGCACTGGTCAGTATTATTTTCAGAACATTTCCTTTGTCGTCTGTCACCTCCAGCTGAGCGTCACCCCTCGCTGAAACAATGCCGGTGTGTCTCGTACCGTCTGCCAACTCCATCACGTGCCTCTTCTGCTGGAACGCCTTATCGAACCTGATGAAAGCTTTTTCATCTGTAATGATGTGAGTGGAAGCGCCGCTGTCGATCAAGAGTCCCCTCTGTGTTGTGTCTTTACTTTCAGTAGAAAAGAGCTAGTTTCTTTAGCTTCACACCTGTGACCTGTTTCTGGAGGTCTCTTCCCCTGCATAGTCTCTGTAACAGTGGAAGCCTTGCTGTTGCCACACGTCACAGTGCTGGACTGTTTCCAGTTACTCTTCTTTAATCTGCAATCTCTTGCTCTGTGACCAAACTTCTCACAGATAAAACATTCGCCATCAAAATGCTTGGGCAGCAGTAGCTCAGGAGGTAGAGCGGGTTGTCCAGTAATCGGAAGGTTGCAGGTTCGATCCCGGCTCCGGCCAGAGAATGCTGCTGGGTGTCCTTGGGCAAGACACCTAACCCGCCCTGCCTGCTGGTGGTGGTCGGAGGGACTGGTGGCGCCAGTGCTCGGCACCCTCGCCTCTGTCAGTGCGTCCCAGGGCAGCTGTAGCTACGTTGTAGCTCATCCCCACCAGCGTGTGAATGTGTGTGTGAATGGGTGGATGTGTTGTGAAGCACCTTGGGGGGTTGTAGAACCCTAAGAAGGCGCTATACAAATACAGGCCATTTTCCTTGTTTTATTTTCTCTTTGGGCTGAACATTTTTGTGCTTTGTCACCATCACTTCATCTGCACGAGGTCTGTTCCGGTAGCGTAACGTGCATTCAAAGCTTCTCAGCCGGGCCTTGAACTCATTGAACGTGAGAGAGTCTCTTGTCTGTGTTACATGCACTGTAAACGGGTCATATTCTTCCGTCAGGCCTTTTAACACCATCGCCACCAAGAGCGCGTCGCTTAGTGTCTCTTTTGCTCTGTTTAATGCTGCAATAATTTTCTCAACACGTGTCAAATAGTCCACCAGCTCTTCACCAGGTGCCATTACCACGTTAGTCAGCTCTGTGTAGAGTCCAACGATGAGTGGCTTTTCCTCAGACTCAAAGTGACGTCTTAGTATCCCTAGACTTTTTTCTCCATCATCTGGAGCTTCATATAGTATTAGCATTAGTGTCTTGTCGTCTAGACAGCAGCAGAGTTCAGCATACGCTAGCTCGTTCCTCTTACCGACTTCCACTGCCTCTGGTGTGTTCAGTGCTGCTCGGTCCTTTCCGAGTATTGTGTCTTTCAGACCTATCGTCTTCATATAGGCCAAAAACCTTGCTTCCCATATGTGGTACCTCGCTTCATCTCCGTCGAAGCAGGGCGGCGGGCCGCGTCCATATACTTGGGTGTGCTGCTGGGCATGCCTGGGCCCATAACCTGTTGTATTCTCGCCAGCTGGTACATCTCTCCGCCGTTGGTCTGTCGCTCCCGACGACTCAGCAGGAGTAGACATCTTCCCACATGTGCTGGAAACTGTCGCTTAACTTAAACGTAAGCTAATGTAATAAAGACACGGTTTTACTGAACATATGTGCACATGTTCACAGCTCTCCCTGTGCCTGAACAAGCTCACAGCGTCCCCTCTCGACGCCACCCGCAACAGCACACACACAGGAGAGAGGAACCAGCACACCTTTTTATTGAAGGACTTTAACTCCTCCCACAGATGATGCAAATTACCACAGATATTGATGGTGATCACACTACAACACTAACAAAAAGAACAAATAAGGGTATTAAGGATGCTTTAACTAACCTTTAAGACTGAACAACTCTTTTCAAGCTCAGCACTATTAGAAATTATTAACATTTTTTTTTCTTTTTTCTTCTCAAGAGAAATATTTATATTAAACAATATAGAGATAACCCTCTTTCTAACCACATGAAAACATCACACTAGAGCAAATGAAATATTATGTTAAAATGGTAACAACAAAACCACTGTTTGAAGATCAACAGAGGAACCAAACAACAACTCTTCAGTGAACGGTTATATAAGATGAATTGTCACTTCGGGCATTTACAGATGTATTTCAGTACCATTGATGAATCCCCTTCCTCCTACAAAGTAAGCCTGCATCCCGTCTTCTCGCGCCTTTTTAATCTTGGGCCACAATTTTGTCCTGTTTTCTCTGTCCTCCTTTGACAGATCCTCGGCGAAGCGCAGACCCCTTGATTGCAGGAAGGTGTTTTTCTTTGCAGCTTTCCACAGCTCTTCCTTGTGGTGCCGAGAGATGAACCTAAAGATGATCCCACGTGGCGTCTGATCACCCTGGCGTCTTTTCCCAATATGATGAGCTACATCAATGACATCGGGGAACTTTTCTTTTTCAGAGGGTAGCACTTGTTGGCAAATACTGATGGCCTCTTCACGTACATTTTCTTTCTCATTTTCTGGTAGCACTTGTAGTCTCAGGTTCCATCGTCATCCATAGGCCTCTAGATCAGCTACTCGACTCATGCATGTCTGAGATGTCACCTCACAGCACTCCACACGGCTTTCAAGGAGGACCATCTTTTCATTCAGCACCTTAATATCTGTACGCAGTGCATCTACTTTTTTCTCAAGACCGTCACTTCTTGAGTTGATCAAGTTGGATAAAGTGCTGACAGCATCATCAGAAGTAATATTGGTTTTTTTGGCTAGAGGAGGCTTACTTGGAGTAATGGGTAGAGGTGGAAATTCTTCGTCGTTTATTATGACACTTGCACAATCCATCCTGGTGCTGTAGTCATGCTCGTTAGCATAGAAGCTAGCTCCACTGTTCCCTCCTTTGGTGGTGTCTCTTCGGGCAGATTTGGGCATCTTCACATGTGTAATGTTCCCAGTTTTATTAAGAGAAATAACAAAAACTTCTGAATTATTTCTTAAAGGAGCATGAGGCAGGATTTGTCCAAAAACAAGAAATAAATAGGATACATGTTAATTCTTGTGAAGCTAATGGGTGATGAAGCATTTTAAACTAAAAAGAATGATGAAATCCATTTATCATTCCATTTTGTTAACTAGGCTGTGTGCTGCAAAATGCGATGCAGTTCGGTCACGAATTTCCCGCGCTGTTTTACGGATGTGACACTTCAAGCGCGTTCTCGACAAGCTTCAAAACCGGAAGAAGAGGAAAAAGCTGGCTAGGTGGCGGTAGTGCGTTGTTTGCTAGCCGCGTTAAAACCTCAGAAGAAGAGGACGAACTCTGGAAATGGATTCTACAACCAGCAAAAGACCAAGCGCAACCCAAGCCCAATAAAGTGGCACAAAGAAGAAGGTTTTATCAGCGGCATCTCGAGAGTCAAAAAGAAAGTATGAGAAAAGCCGGACAGGGACCCGAATATGTATTGGATACGCTATTGAAGAATGGAGACTGCTTCAACTTGATCTGGGACTGAAAAAGGATGCGGACATGGCTCATTTTCTAGTGACCAGGTAAGGAATAATCGGTAAACATATCAGAGCGGGGTCTCCGCAATTTAAACTAAGAAAATAAAATCTATGGATTTAGATAATACAAGTTTAGGTAATCTAACAAATCTTTGTGCAGATGAACAAAAAACAAGAAGCTAACGGTGCTTAGCATATAGCTTCCTGATCCATTTGAAATAGCTAAATGCAACTAAGGAGTAATCGGATCACTTCTGCGTTTTGTGGACGAGACACCACTTGTCTTTTGAGATAAATGGATGCTCCGTTTATTCTGA